>CAXHWN010002163.1:0-367146 GCA_964020975.1 Hermodice carunculata | reverse complement strand
CACATCGTATATATACATGAATGCCTTCGTTCTGGCTTTTGGCTTCTGGGCGATTGTCTCCCCCGAGTCCGTGGATTCCATACTCATGGTAAGTAACTGTAGTCACCTCTGTGTGCAACTTTTGGGAGAAATCTTCCTGTATCTTGGACACTTGGAGGTTGGCAAATCTGGATTCCTTAAAGGTCAATATGACATTTGTGTTTCTGTTTCATCCTGATAATAGTGATTAAATTAAATGAACTGACATTTTTAGTTCAGCAGACTGATCAGTCAGTTGAGCTTATAGTATGGTCAGTCACCTGTTGTCCATCTGTGAGATGTCTGTTCATCCAACTGTCTGTTGTTTGTCTGTCCACAATGATTCACATTTTTAGCTTCTCCAAAACCATCAGCCACATCCAAACTGGGTGGGGATCTCCAGTAGGAGGAAGGAAAATGACTAAATCTTCACTTTTGATTGGTTATTTGCTGATTTTGACAGGTTCAATAATAGCCTGTCCTTTTTAGACACTTTCTTAACATATTCACATTCTTTCCGTGTTGGTAACTTTGATCTTGAGAGTCCTTGAAATGTCAAACTGACATTTTGCCTTATATCTAGGTAATGGTGGATCCAAGGCACATGGTTACCATTAAAATACTAAAATTGGAAATTGTCTGTGGGGTTTCTTTTGACGTTGCAAATTTTGACCTTGAAAGGTCAACCTGATACATTACCTTATATCTCAGAAATGATGGATCATAGGCCCATGGTTAGTACTATTAAACATTGGTTTTAAAAAAGTACCTATGGGGTTTATTTTGATGTTGGTAATTTTGACCTTTTAGTGAGATTGAAGGACAAAGCGACATTTTACCGTATATCTTTTTAATGGTGGATCCTAGGTCCATGCTTAGTATAGAACACTAATAGGAAAGTACCTGTGGCATTTACTTCAGTTGGTGTTCATTTTAACTTTGAGTTACCTTGAACAATCAAACAGACATGCAGGCTTCACTTTGATAATGGTACATCTGCTCACTTTTCAGTCAGAAAATTAGAACTCCTGACCTATATTACTAAAGACTGGTTTGGCAAACAGTGATGATGATCTTAAACAAAGGTGACCTTGATACTATTCCAAAGGTCATGGGACCACTTCTGTCTGTGTATCTAAGGTCAGCTGAACACAGGACTGTCACAGACCTCTAGTTCATTGTCCAAGTACAGTGTTAAACATTAATTAGGACAGTCAACTAATTTTGTCATTACTTACTACTCCATGTATTAGCAGCTCTATACTTACTAGACAGCTAAAACCAAACATCCTTAAACTAGACCTTCACATATTCTATGCTTATATATAATTTATAGAGGCAGACCAAATGTCATTTAAGTTGAATAATTAATAAAAACTGATTAATATGATAATGTTTTTTTCTGTCTCTCTGTCTTTTCAGTTTCTGGTTTTAAATTTGATCAGCATTCTCTTGGACATTATTTTCCTGGGAATATACACACCTCGTGCCCACAATACCTATGAAGGTGTGTCCAGCTTCACTTTATTTGGTGTAATTGTTAGCGTAGTAGTCCAGTCTCATTACCTGTAATTGTAACACAGTACTCCTTACTTTATGTAATTGTAACCCAGTAATGCTGTATTATTACATGTAATTGTAACCCAACTGTCCTGTCATATAGCATGTTATTGTAACCCAGTAGTCCGTTTTATTACATGTAATTTTAGCCCTGTAGTCCAGTTTCATTATATGTAATTGTAGTCCAGTATTCCTATCTAATAATGTAATCATAATCCCCAAAGTCCTGTCTTCTTACATGTAATTGTAACCCAGTAGTCCTATCTTATAAAGTAGTTGATATCCCCGAAGTCCTATCTTATTATATGTGATTGTAGCCCAGTAGTCTATCTTATTACATGTGATTGTAACCCAGTAGTCCTATCTCATTACATGTGATTGTAACCCAGTAATCCTATCTCATTACATGTGATTGTAACCCGGTAGTCCTATCTCATTACATGTGATTGTAACCCAGTAGTCCTGTCTGATCACATGTAATTGTAATTCAGTAGTCCTGCCTCAGCTTTTGTGTCACATTCACCAGGTCGTATGAACTCCAGACAAGTGTGGATGATCTGTATGAATTGTAACTGTGACCCATCTGTGCGTATGTAAGTGGACACACTGACATCATAGTCACATTAATAATGTTCCATTTCAGTGAACATGGGTGGTAAGTACATGATAATTCTGCCTCATGTTTAGGGAATTCAGTTGCTCTCTGACTGTAGTGAAGTCCCTTGCGATGGCTGGTACTTTTAAACTTCACAATCTTCGCAAGAGAATCACAAGGCATCGCAAAAGCTTCACAAGCATCACAGGCCCTGCACAGCACTTGGCGGTGACCTTTTGGAAAGCAGGAAGCACCTCCTATATTTGAAAAATTTGCCTGATTCACCAGGAAATTGCTTCTCATTGCTAGAATGGCAATCAAGTTGCTAGGTGTGCAACCCACTTTGCAAGAATCGTCTGAGTGGACATTATGACTCTTGTGAACTGGTTGCAACAGGTGCCAATGGTACAATGTAATATATTTAATTTGGTGTAACATATGCAACATACAATACATTGGGCAATCCTCACAAACTTTAAATAGACAAATTGGACAACATAGACAAGACATCATTGACCACAGGGTCCCCTCAATTGCCAACCACTTCACTCAAGCTAATCCTTCCATTTCTAGCTTATGTGTACTTGGTATTGACGTCATAAGGGACAACTGTACATCCACCCTTTAGCCACCAGAAACTTGTGGATCCAGGCGCTACACACCTTACAACTGTTAGGACTTCACATACAAAATTAGCTTTTACCACACCAACGGAATATCGCCGGTGGTAGCCCTACTACGTGCCTACAATTTTTACTTATACTACATCTTTTTTTATATGTGATTATTTCTCGCCCGCCTTTCGAGACTGAGAAATGAAGCTGGACTGCCTTATCTGTAACAAATCATTCACTAGAGCATGGTCGTTATGGAGAGCATGGTCACTACGGAGACACTTGTGCTGTCATGATAGAGAGACTAAAAGATTGACCTGCCCATAATGCTTTCAGAACTTTGGAACACTTGATAGTTTCCACAGACACACAAAATCTAAACATAGTGGGCAAGATATTGTTCCAGTTTCCTTCAATCCAAGAACGGCTGCGGTACAACCCCCACAGACCCTGAATACATGGGAAGCCACTGGATGCAAGATAAAAAGAAAGAACAGTAGAAGAGGCAAATTTTTATCGACTAAAGTCACCAAGGATGCCACGTTTCGTCTATTTTCAGGCCTACCACAAGCAACATTAGCATTAAAGGAGAGAAAAACTAAAACCCAATGGCCTAGCACTGATTTAACAGACACTTCAGGAGGTGAGGATACCCCACTACCAACTCCTACCACTGATGATGAAGATACACCTGTGGAGGACGAAGCTTGGCAGCCAGATAGATGACTCCCCGGGATAAGCATTTGAATCAATAGACACAGTTATTGATCATTTCATTGTTAAAAATAAAAAACATGCTGTCTTCTTCCGTGCCCACTCCTTCAATATTGTACACTTATTTACAACTCTTCAGCTCCACAGACTCATACGATAATTAACTTCCATAATGTCATTTTCAAATGTGGGCGAACTCTTGATTATTGCTTCTTACTTCATTGATAGGTTTCCCACAAGCTAGGTGGGAACAAATTTCTTATGCACATGCATGTTTTTTCTTAATTCTATGCAAAACTTTTTCACTGTGACCAATCACAATGGACAAGGGCTTAGTTATATATATATATATATATATATATATATATTCTTTTTATCTCATCTTTCCACTGGACATTCTCATATTGAAAATCTAACTCTAAGATCATAACACGGACCTCAGTTACGATCTCAGCCGTGACGTCATAATAAGCATTTTCATAACGTTATACTCTTGGCATTTCTAGACCATGTGAAGCACCTCATTTTTGATATACATTGATGTAATTCAATAAACTCCGAGCCTCCATGTCCTCCTGACGAAGCCCCAGGGGGGCGAAACGTAGAGTAGGGGGCTTCTCTTATAATCCTGGAACCAGTTGGTTATGCCATTCATTACTCTTGTTTATTCTTAACTATGCAAAGTGTAGTGACTCATTGTGAATGTAGCTATGTTATTATCGACTTTATCTGTTTTTCATGCACAGGGATGTCACTTTTCAAGATTTTACCTGACTTCAAGTAATTTGCCCTTTCTTGAACTAAAAATCACCTAAATTTTGTCAGAACAGCTCAAATTTGATGAAAAAGAAAGGGGGTCCAAAGGTTTCAAGTCATGTTATCACATTTCAGGTAAAATCTGTTAGAGTCAATGGCATCTGTGCTTCCAAATTGCTTGATATGCATAACATCTCCTTGCATTTATTTGCATTTTATTTTGCCTCCTTGTGATGTTTGTGGTGAGGGGCGACCAGGGTGGTGGAGTGAGATATCGGGGGGGGGGGGGGGGATATCCCTGGAAGACTGGAAGATGGGTATGACTGTGGCCTGCAGGGCTGAAGGAGGTAGGGCTGAACTGGGGGATCACAGGTGGCTACATCAGGAGACTTCTTCGCCCTCTTTGCTGGGTTGTCTGTCTTCTTTTGGGACTTCTTTGACTTTTTCTCAGGATCTGCCATCTCTCAACTGGCACCAGTTGTTTCAGACTGTGCCTCTTCTCCAGGTTTGTGCCTCCTGCTGCCCTGGCCTTTGCCTCTGCACCATGTCATGAGTAATATCAACTTTGTAAAGATGAAAATAAAGATATAGATATCAAACACAAGATTCTCAAGGCAGTAGTGTTGTACAGAGCAGAGGCTCAGAGGGAAGTGATGGGCAGTGAGTTTCAAATGGCACATTTATACTAATCCCTAATGTTACGTGGAAACACCACACTTCTCAAGATGTTACAAGCGCATCGCAAGCTTTGCAAGGCATCACAAGGCATCGCTAGGGAATTGCAAGACCTAACAAAACTGCACAAGAATGGCCAAAGAACTTCGCAAGACATCGCAACAACTTCACAAGCATCAAAATTGCATTGCAAGCATCACAATAAACGTCGCAAGACTGTAATTCATTGAAAAAATTGCCCAGTCAATCATAAAATTTCACATTTATGACTTAGCCGCGAAACTCAAAGTGTCAAAAAGTTTCAGATTTTGAAGGGACTTCAGTACAGTGAAAGAGCAGCTTTAGGAAGGCATGGCAACAAGATATTTTTATTTGACAAAGTCCTGTGCCAGTCAAACATATAAGAGGGAAGGGAAGAAGCTGGCAGCATTTGTCCAAACCTTACTGAGGATACATGCTCCATGTTTGTTACATTCCCTCAGAGCAGTGTATCTTATTTTGGGGAGAAAAATGAATATTTATTTCTCTTAAATTGCAATAGATTTTGACCAATAGATACATGTATGTTTTGACTCATAAAATGGATGTTCTGGGTCACATTTCTGTTGATCAATAACTTTGAAATTATATCTGCGTATAAGTGAGTAACATTTGTATCTGACATCATCTCTTGTGTTACATGTATTTGTATTTTTGTTATTTATTTATTTATTTTTGATTGATTGATTGATTGCAGGTGGGCTGGGGAAGGCCTATGTGGATGAATACAGGTTCTGTCTTGGGTATCCTTTACATGTATTTGTGTGAACAGCGTGCAGATAGTGAGTAGAGCCTAGGGGGGGGGGGGAGCCTGGTCAGCAAGGAGGGCCTGACTGTGTGCACTACCGTATACAGTCCCCCCTCTGTCAGCACACTACTCCAATGCAACACGGTGACCACATGTGTTTTAAGGTCACATTTATCAGGTCGTTGCCTTTCATTTTCTATATCAATTGAGAGACCGGTCAATGTTGGGCCTGTCCTGGGGTGAGCTGTTGCAGCACAAACTGCTGTATATTGCATAAGTGAATGGGTGCATTAGGGAAAAACTGCAGCTTTTTAATGGGATGATATATGGATAAGCAAGGACCTGGGAAAAAAGAGTAGTTATTGTTGACCTTTTTGTCTGGAAATAGGACTGAATGTAAGACCAGTCAACAACTTTCCTTGATCAGTTTAGGTTGGGTGTCCCACCTAGAAAGCTGTTGACCTGTGATATATTATTTTGATCTGTCTCCTCTTCAATTTTCTCCCCAATTGTTTAGCCATTTATTGTTGTTGAAATTAGTAAAAAATAGACATGGGAAAGAATGGACATCTGGCCAAGTGGATATGTGTTTCCCATTTTCTGCCAGGCACTGCGTGCCTAAGGTTGCTGGTTCAAGACCTGGCCATTCTCTGATCAAAACATTAAAAATTAAATTTCTCGGGTAATGTAGTCACCTGTGGTGATCCTGGCATCCACATATACATGTATCTACCCTGGTACTCAACTAGTCTGTGGATGTGGATATATGGGTTACCCATTTTTAGCCAGTTGATACGTGGCAAAGGTGGCTGGTTGAAGACCTAGATGTTCTATGGTGAAAACATTAGAAAATCTGTCCATATATTATAACAGGAACATGATACAGAATAAATTTGATGTGTGGAGTCAAGGTGTGGCCACCGGTGGTATTAATTGGAACTAAAATTTAGGTATCAGAAACACATCAAATTTGTTATTGTGATAATGAACTGAGATAGAATTACAAAATTTACACCCAGTATGGCCATTGGAGAAATTTTGTTTGACCTTGAACTATGTTTCAATGTCATTTAATACTTCTGTGAAGGACACTAGATTTAATATGTTGAGAAAGAATATGGTTAATGATACTAAATGTACCACTGATGTGTATCATGTGGAAGTTTGATAATGCTGAGTGTAGATGACCTTGAACTACTTTCTCAAGGTCAAAGAGGGATTGCATTTCAGGAAACAAATTTTTGTCTCGCCAGCGTAAGCTGATGGCAAGACTAAGCACTCACTTTCTGTTCATCCGTCAGTCCTTCTGTCCATCAACAAAAAACTTCAGAGGGGCATAATTTCACTATGAATTTCACTGCATAGGGCTTTCATAGGTGGATAAATGATTTATAGTGACGGTCACTACAGATTTGTACCATCACTGTCACACATCATTGGTTACACCATGCTTGAATGAGCATTGTAGAAAAACTTCAGAATGGCTTAATTATGGTGATGAGACATTCATGCCCCCTGGGCATAGCTCTGGTTGTGATGTACATCTGATTATATATCAGCAGAGCGCCAGGCCCATGGGCCTTGTTCATAGTTGTCAGGACTTGCATCAGTCAAATTGTCACAAAATGGAAGTTATTTATATTTATCCTGGTCAAAAGGAAAATGGTCCACCCCTTGGTGCTGAAGTCTTAGTCAGGATAAAACTGTCATTGCAGGTAAATAAACCAGATAAAAAAAAAAATCGAACAGTTGGTCAGTTGTCATATCAAACTTCATGGCGTGTACAGTTCAGATGGAAAAACATGACAGTTAAATAGTAGTATTTGATCATAGTGAAAATAGAACTTCAGTTAAAGGCCTGAAAATGAAATGCAAAAAATGTGGGAAATTTTTGCAGGGGAGAATAAGTCCGTATTGTATGTATAGTATGACAGCACTAACTGGTCCTGTTGGGCAAGCGTTGGCAAGTGACATCATTCTGGTCTCAAAATACAGCTCCACGCTTTTGTATATGAATGACAAACTTGAGCAGTTGTGGGGTGAAATGAAGCCACATTATGGGGTTAGGGTGACATTTCAGAGTTGATGCTTTCACGTGTGACATGTCATATTTGATGATGATTTAACCTTGACCTTTCACCAGAATGGCAATAACCAATCTGTTGATCAAGCCTTTCTCCAGTTTTGTACTTTACCGACTTTACCAGGACCGTGGAGGAAGTTATTCAGACTTTGGTATTCCAGGCATGCCAAACTTTGGACCATCGGGTAGGTCTTCGTAGGAATGATTACTTTATGCTGCCATTGTGTACAGAGCCTGGCTGGCCTTGGTGCAGCATGTAGTATAGAGCTTTAATACTATTCTGTTCCACACTCTACCACTGCACTCCATCACTGTGTTGTTGTCCTGGTACTCTCTCAATGGGCTACATTACATGGAATTCTCCTACAATGGACCCAACTGTGGTGTATTGATGTAGCTTTCTCTCATTGAAGCATGGTAGATCACATCTGTGTTCATAATGACTGAAGGAGATGGTGGGTCCACAGCTGTCCTTGAAGCCTGGTACCCAGACCTTGCAGCCTGGTACCCAGACCTTGCATCCTGGTACCCAGACCTTGCAGTCTGGTACCTGGACCCTGCAACCTGATACCAGACCATGCAGCCTGGTACTCAGACTTTGAAACCTGGTATCCAGACTGCCCCAAGGGCAGCTGTTGATTCACTCTGCAGAGGGTTCAACATGACAATATCTTGTTAACAAGCCCAGCAGTGGAGAGATGTCTGCCTGACTTGTACTTGGGACTTTCCAAATTTATTTGAAGGTAGAGGATGGTAATTTGGTGTATATGTATGACATCATTGTTTCCTTGATGGTGAAATCAAAGCTTGTCATAAGTTATGTATTACCAAAATCTCAGTATATATATTACCATATCACCAGTCCCAGTTCCCTGACCTTGCATCTCCTTGGAGACCCATCTGGGAACACATGGACATATTTTTAAGCTGGTTTTGTGTTAATCTTCCACCTTCCACCATGTATTGCCAATTGATGTTATATTATGTCTCTCTCCACTTTCAGGAGGACGCCAAGGGAATTATGAAAATATTGACCAGTCAGTGCCCAGTCATAACGTGGAGACAGCTGTACCTCATCAGACACTGGACAAGTCCACACTGCCATAAGAACTTTGCCCACTCAGATAGTTTGCCTGGCTGTGTGCCAGGCTGTCACTGGGAGAATGGCAAGCTTCAAAATACTGTTTTATCTCCTGCTTTATGAAGCAGACTGTTGGCCTAGAGGCCATGAAGAAGAGTGATGATGGAATACATTTAGATTGGCTAGATCTGCTAATTGCTGGAATAAGTCTGTTATAAGGATGGTGCTGCTGAGTCAGTACAAAGCTTTGCTCTTATACCCACAGTGGACACAGACTGCTAACCTCCTGGTAGCCCTCACACTTGCTCTTGCTTTCTGTGGAGGGTTCCTAAGAAGAGCACATCAGAAACA
This sequence comes from Hermodice carunculata, assembly GCA_964020975.1. Lineage (NCBI taxonomy): Eukaryota > Metazoa > Annelida > Polychaeta > Eunicida > Amphinomidae > Hermodice > Hermodice carunculata. The sequence continues at coordinate 357,912 of CAXHWN010002163.1, read as the reverse complement.
AGAGCAATCTAAGGTATACCTATGGAGGCAAATAGACTCCAGTGGTGGGAGAATATGAAGACAATATCACATACTACACACACACACACACACATACATACATATATATATATATATATATATATATATATATATATATATATATATATATATATATATATATATATATATATATATATATATATATACACACATGTATATCTATATATACATTTTCTGAACTTCTTACACTGAAAATGATAATTGATATTTCTTTAGTGGGTGATATATGTGGTGTATATTTCCTGTGGTAAGGTGACTGGTAAGTGAGGGGTGTATGATGTGTGTGCAATAAGGACCCAGGTCTGTAAGGGTAGTCTCTCTGTGGTCATGATGCACAGACAATGTGTGGTGAAGGAGTAGAGTGACTTCAATATAGTGTGGGCTACATTGATATTGCAGGACGATGCGCTGTACATGTAGATACGTGTATCCTGCCCAGTACAAGGCATCAATTGTTCACCATGTACTCTTCATTTTTCAATTCCTCAGATATGACTATGTAGCAGGTATGTCTATGTGGCAGATATTACAGTATGACTATATAACAGATATAACAATGTGGCTATATAGCAGATACATGTACTACAATATAGCTACGTGGCAGATATTACAATATGGCTATATTGCAGCTACTATAATACATGTATGGCTATGTAGCAGCTATTACAGACTGTATTCTTCATTGTAGCTTAACCATTCCTCCCTGACACATGAACACTGCAAACATTGCAGCTACTTTTTTTTTATTCTGAAGAAATATAAACTTTGAAATATAGCCCTATACTTTGGTGCTGTACACCTGTACATTGATTGGGCAGTATTATAATTATGTATATATGGATACCAGTCCAGGGTGGTGGATGGCAATGGTCAGTCAGTGTCCAGTAGTACGTGTGTGCTAAGCTTTTGATGTTTTTGCTTGGTACTCGCTTCAGACAGGAGTTATGTCTGGTTTGCAGCACTTTGCCTCACTGTGTATTCCAGCCTGTTGTACCCTGATACCTGTTACCTGCTCAACATGTCTTCCCTGCCAGGCAGATCAGACTGACAGCAGGTAGGTCTGTTCAGCAGACAAGATATATCCCCAGCAGCGTTTCTTCCAGAGTTAAATTTTAGGGAACTCAAATACATCACATTCTAAAGTAAAATGTCTAAAAATAAAGACTTTATGGGGAATTTTGGGTTATATATACCAATTTTTTTTTTTTTTTTGGGGGGGGGGGCCAAAATTTTAGGGTAAGCAAGAGTACCCTTGAGGTTTTTTTAGGGTATGCTATTTTACCCTTTTTACCCTCTGGCGGAAACCCTGCCCAGCCCTTTCTTCCTTGTGTGTGACCTGTATGTGGGTCCACTCCACTCCCCGGGACTCCCTTCTGTATTTTGTGCTAAAGCACACAAATGTGTGACGTGTAAAACTTGTAGACATTTAGAATTTAAAGCATCAGGAGCTTTTCATAGTTTAATGGAGGCGGGGGGGAGGGGGGAGCGCACTTTCACAGAACTTGTCACAAAAAAATACAACTTGTGGCAGATATATTTGGATTGATTAAAAGGTATATCTGCAACAGAATGTTTGAAGTCATATGAACAACTTTTTTCGTGAAATTAGGCATTTGTATTGATTCATAAAAATGAATCCTTTTGAGCATTCAGTTATTCTAGATCTTAATTTGTCAATTAAAAATTGAACATATTCTTTTTAGAGGAAAGCAAAATTATTTCACCAACAGCAATAAAAATAATCTGTCTGTTTTGATGAAAATAAAAAAGGTTCTGGCAGCAATGTGGTATTTTCCATTTTTCAGGAAGGGTTTAGTTAAAATTTGAATAAATGTTTTTAATTTTTACCAGAATTGAGGGAATTTTGAACAGCTTTAAGATCTGAACTTTTTTCTCAAAAAGTAAAATACATTTGCAAAGAGCTTTATTGATTTTTCAGTTGATATCACAAAGAAATTCCATCATAAATCATGAAATGGTATTAGAAGTGCCAACCATGCAGGCAAGCAAAGGAACCGTGCAGGCAAGCAAGCTAATACTGTGTATGTTGATGCTGTTATTCAATTCAGCAAGTAAACCAGAATTGCAAAATTTAAAACTCTCAAGGTATACTTTATGTGCTATATATGCAATGGCAAATCCATGAAATTAATACATATCTGCAAAACGTGTGAAATGACAAATTGCCAAGTTAAATGCATATATCCCTTCAAAATTAGAATACACCTTTACCACAGAACTTGCCTTGCTGTTAGCATGGTTAGGTTGGCAGACAATTACTAGGCCCAACACAGCATGTGGATTATTGCTACAGAAATAGTAGAGAAACATGCACAGGCGTAAGCACTGACAGCAAACAGTCACTGTTGCTGGTCTCCACACACCAGACAAAGTAAGGGAGGTTGCTGAGCACTTGTCTGCATGAAACATTTGACAATGAACAATGTGCCTGTCATGACAATGTGAGCTGTGTGCCTGTCTTGACTGTGTGAGCTGTGTGGCTGTCATGACAATGTGAGCTGTGTGGCTTTCATGACTGTGTAAGCTGTGTGGCTGTCATGACTGTGTGAGCTGTGTGCCTGTTTTGACTGTGTGAGCTGTGTGCCTGTCATGACTGTGTGAGCTGTGTGGCTGTCATGACAATGTGAGCTGTGTGGCTGTCATGACAATGTGAGCTGTGTGGCTGCCATGACAATGTGAGCTGTGTGGCTGTCATGACTGTGTAAGCTGTGTGGCTGTCATGACTGTGTGAGCTGTGTGGCTGTCATGACAATGTGAGCTGTGTGGCTGTCATGACAATGTGAGCTGTGTGGCTGTCATGACAATGTGAGCTGTGTGGCTGTCATGACTGTGTGAGCTGTGTGGCTGTCATGACAATGTGAGCTGTGTGGCTGTCATGACAATGTGAGCTGTGTGGCTGTCATGACTGTGTAAGCTGTGTGGCTGTCATGACAATGTGAGCTGTGTGGCTGTCGTGACTGTGTGAGCTGTGTGCCTGTCATGACAATGTGAGCTGTGTGCCTGTCATTACTATGTGAGCTGTGTGCCTGTCATGACAACAGAGACTTCAACCGTCCCGACTTGGGCAGGAGATCTCCCTAATTCTTATCATGAAAATCAATCAAATTTTACAAGCTCCCATCTGATTGACAGTGCTGCCCATAGTAAGTGAGTGGGGTCCCACTGAGAGCAGCTGTTTTCATAACTATTTGCTGTTTGCTGAGTTCTGTAGGTTGGAGTCTCAGTGACAATGTCAGCTGTGTGCATGGTATTCTGCTCCTGTATGCCACAAGTTGCCATGTAGCCTGAGGGTATGGGAGCATAGTCAGGCCTCCTCCAAGTGATAGGTTTTAATTGTTGCAATAAACCTTGTCTCAACTGGATTAAAAGGACGAGGAAATAGAAGGGATCTGTGGATTGTGCTGGCCTTCAAATGTGACATTTAATGGGATTGGAAGTTACCTTTGGCGAACCTCCCCCTCCCTCCCCAAATATATGTAAAGAGCATGGTCTTCATCTACAAATAAAGCTACAAGGCAAGCTGTGCAGGCAAACAGGGCAGGCTGTGCAGGCAAACAGGGCAGGCAAGTGGTCTAATTTTAGCAGGTAAATAAGCAACATCACTTTTAGTGATCAGTATGTACAGAACTAATTGCATTATTTGCAGATAAGGCAAGGCAAGTAGCCCAGACAAACAGGGAACCAAGTGACACAAAGTTCCTTGTTGTTGACCAGTTCCAGTTTCACCAATGCTGTCCTGTGGGATGAGCCAGTCATGTTGCATTTTTGAAAAAAAGTCTCATGTTGGATGGAATTTATAACGTGTTAGCATGAGCTTAGTTACCATGGTTACAAGAGAAAAGTTACTAGGATACTGGGCATGTAAGTTGGGACTCCTTTTTCCATTACTGTAAATGTTGACCAGGTCTTTGTCAGACACAGTGACTTTGTTGCTGTCTACAGCTGTTGGTGTTTGTGACTTGTATATATAGCTACATCAGATGTACATTCCTTGTGACATCTTAGCAGCGGGCACTGCCAGTTATTGCCTGGCCTTATTGTTGTGAGTTCTGGCAGGTCAGATGTGGAGCCGTGTGTTCATATTTATGGTTTAAGGAGTTGTATTATATTCATTATGTTCAGGAGATGTACATGCTCACATTTAAATTCCATGTGCTTTAGTTTGTTGTACATGTATATCTTTCATTTGTCCCAACATGTTGATCAGTAACAGATCCATTAGTCACAATTGCATTTGTATGAAAGGACATTTTAGGAAAAGAAAAACAAGATTTACAGTGCAAAATACCAATGCCCTTTGAGTCATTTTGCAATGGTGTTTTTGTTCATATTACAATGATTACACAATTTATGACACCATTTTGAGAATGATCAACTTCAAAAATGATTGCTCCTTTGTCTTTAGATTTGACAGACAAAGCATGCACCTGCAAGGTGTACATCCACATCAGATCCTTAACCCTTAAAGTGCTGATTTAAGACTGAGTCAACAGCTTTCCTCGGGACACTGAGCGCAAAGTATCCCAAGGAAAGCTGTTGGCTGAGACTACTTTTCGCTTCAGACTAGGCATGCTGGTATTTGAATGAAAGGTATCTTCATGGGGAATTTGAATCTTTTAACTATTATATGTTTAACCATTCTGAGAAAAGGACTATAGCCATGATTAGCACTTTTAGGGTTAATCACACCGTGAGCCATCAGTCACAAACCACTTGTGCCATGTGGAAGTCAGAACAGAGCATCTGAAGACTCTGACAACCTGGGAACTTCATCACATTTGTGACTTCTCGAAAACTGTTAGCCAGATGTACTTCAAACTTCAAGTTGGTAGCAATGTACATGTACCTTGATTGGGTCTGTATAATGTTGGAACAAATGATCATGCTCCAGTGATTTGTTTATTTCTTAAGATTTATTTTTCTGCTTCAAAAGCCAAATTGCCAATTGCTTTGAAATACAGTCTATGCATAAATTCACCAAGCGGGGAAACCCCAGCGGAGATTATGATGTCAGAGCCAGGCGCGCACAGGTTTCTGGGTAATTTGCGGGCCGCTCAGTCTTACCGCACAGGCTACAGCGCTACTGAATACAGCAAGTAACAAGGAGTGAAACACTGACCATGATTTCTTCAAAAAACAAAATCTAGGGTGGTTTAAAAAGTGTTTGAAAGACAAAGGAATATCAGTTGATGGAAGGAATGAAGTGGCACTTTTATTTTTGATATTTGTCAGTTTGACGTTTCTTCCCGGTATCAACATTACAGCCCACTACACAACAGTCATTGGTGGTTTACCATGATAAGTCGTCTTGTCACTCAACATTCTAACTATCAATGCTTTCCGTACTCTCTCAGCCAACAATATACAATATGGTAAACTTCTATTCAACTCCTGTATTTGGTCCATTTCGTGCTTTTCTGTTCATGTTGACATGAACAAGATTAGTGCCCGCCATCACGTATTATCGTGACCACTTTTGAGAAGGTGCACAGCACGCTATCTGGTAGCAAAAAATCAGCCTGCATGCCTAGCTTTCGTAATGGGATAACTGCCAGGGTTTCCCTGCTTGGTGAACTTGTGCATAGACCGTATTGCATAGGCACACTTCTGGGGACTCTTGGAACCCAATTTCTTCAACAGGTGTTGCTGAGATTTTATGTATGTGTATATTTTTTTAATGAATTTTTGCGTGTTAATGCCTTTTTTTGACTCCTCCGAAAGTGTTCCTGAGATTGTTCTGAAACTTGATGGAAATGTAGCTTGTGTGAAGGTTAATGAAGTTGTTCTATAGATGGTAATAACCTAGATTCCTGATATTTTACAAATTTTTTATTTGGGGAACTTGTCGGTTGATTCAGATGTACCATATAAGTCAATGGGGATTGCAATAGTAATTCACATTTTGGATTTCTGCAAAACCATGAACCAGATTCACGTCAAACTTGGTCAGGATGTACCTCAGGAGGGTCTTTACAAAGTTTGTTTAAGTGGTAGTGCTCTCATGATTTCTACATTTTTATGCCCCCACAGGGGGACGGGGGCATATAGATTTGCCCTTGTCTGTCTGTCAGTCTGTTCGTACATCTGACATTACAATTGTCACATTTGTGTCACACATATCTCCAAAACCATTTGAGGTACAGCAACGAAACTTTGTGGAAACATCTATCAGTATTTGAAGGCGTGCACCTGGAGTTTTGTTTGTCTCTTCAGTTAATTATACAGAATTGATTAATCATTAATTAACTAAGGGAAAATGTTGATTTGGTGTTAGACTTGTCACATTTGTGTCGCATGTATCTCAAAAGGCTTTGAGGTTCAACCATGAAACTTTGTGGAGACATCTGTCAATATATGAAGGTGTGCACCTGGGGTTTTGTTTGTTTCTTAGATTAATTTTACAGTGTTGATTAATCATTAATTAACTAAAGGTAAATGTTGATACGATAAGGTATTTTAGGTACACCTATGAAACTTGGTGGGAACATAAATCAACATATAAAGATGTGCACCTGGGGTTGTGTTTGCCTCATGGATTCATTATCCCATGTTTATGAATCATTAATTTATGAAAATGTTGATTCAAGGTTGGGCTTGTCAGATTTCTGTCACGCATCAACAAGAAGTTTTTTGCTCTGCTGACCTTAGGTCGCAGAGCTTATAGCATCACTCATGTCTGTCCATCCGTAAACGTTTGGGTTGTGAGCACAATAACTTAAAAAGTTTTGATGTTAGTCCAATATAACCTTGAGGACTTATAGGGTGTATGAAAATCTAGGTTCCTTTCGATATTGGTGGCGCCATCTGCAATATTATGTAAAATAGGGGTCAACAAAATATGAAAATCTTGTGAACACTGTAGCGTCTTTAATTTGTGGTGGATCTTCACCAAATTTGGTGGGATTGTGGGGGAGGTTCAAGTATAAGCTACTAATGATACTAGTGGCGCCACCAATAATTTGATGGAAATGATGAGCCAAAATGTGTTTTAAGATATCAAATTTCATATTTGGGAAAGTAACTGGATTAGACTTGCCAAATTTATAGGATATATAGGCCATGTGCAGTGCAAGAATGTTATGTAATATTAATGACCTTGACCTATTTTTGTGAGGTCACAATGCCTGTAAAGTTGAAAGAGGTGAATTTGTAATGACAAGGTGTAGCTTGGACCTCAATGGCAATGTCAGGACAGCACCAGGCCCATGGGCCTCTTGTATAACATTATTTGGGTGACCTTTATCTTCTGTCCCAAGGTCACTGAGGACATAAAATGAAGGAATCACTGATTGTTTCCTGAGCACATGTTGTTCATATATGCAGTCATGCAACCTGATAGAATAATTAATAAATGTATGCTATGTGTAGCTCATAAAGTACAGGTATAGCCATGAAATATGATAGGAGGATCATTCAAAAAGTCTAAGCATGTGTATTAATTTGATTGTGTGTGTATTGGGACTGCTGTCTAGACTGTGAAGTAGATCAAAGGTACATGTTCTTTAACTCATTGAACATGAAGTTACAATGTAATAGGTTAAGTCAACAGCTTTCCATCCCAAATGCTGGCAGTGTGCTGAGGAATACTGTTGCCTGGGGGCATCCATGTCCTTTGGACATTTTTCTAGTTCATAAATATTTTCGTACCTTTCCTTGGTAAAAACTTGAAAAATCTTCTTTAACGGTTAAAAGCAAATGTCACATGACCCCTTCAGTCTGTGTATCCAAAGTCAGCTAAGCACAGGACTGTCACATTCCTCAAATTAGTTCCCTTTTTAAACAAATTCTTGCCAAATTTGCTACCAAGGTACTTTGACTGAGCCTCAACAGTTCAAGGCAACAAGCTGTATTAAGTGCTCTGCATGATATTTTCTGAAATGTATGTTTACTATTAAAGAGGATGGTATATTTTAAATTTTTTGGCATTTGAAAGTATCTGCCAGTTTTAACCCTGGTACTGCGGGGCCCATGTTTATATGGTCCAAAACACAGGTTGAAAAAAACATTCAGCAGTACTAGGGTTAATTGTTTGTTTTCAGCAGCTTTAATAAAAGCTCTTCAAGAGTCATTTACATTGTGTTCATAACTTCGAAACGGCGGTATGATCAGCCAATTGAAAAATAAATGCACTTAATATGAATGAGTTCTCATGCGTGCATGTACTGGGGAGAATGCACATAATAGTGTACCCAGGGCATGATGAGCACACTGGTGTACCAATGGCACCATAAATATGTTAGTGTACCCATGGCACTGTAAATATGTTAGTGTACCCATGGCACTATAAATATGTTAGTGTACCCAGGGCACTGTAAATACACTAGTGTACCAATGGCACTATAAATATGTTAGTGTACCCATGGCACGTAAATACAATAGTGTACCAATGGCACTATAAATACAGTAGTGTACCCATGGCACTGTAAATACAATAGTGTACCCTTGGCACCTTGAGTACACGAGTGTACCCAAGACACTGAGTACACTGGAGTACCTTCATGTATGGCAGTGAGTACACATGAACCAATGACACCGTACACTGGTGTACCTGTGGTACTGCATGTATTGGTATACTTAGGGGACATAGAGTACACTGGTATACCTGGATGGCATAGTGAGTGTACTTATAGGTTATCACATGGTTGTAGCTGTGTCGCCCCCTGTATCAACCCTTGAGCACCCTTCGGTCTCATGACGGTACAGATGTGAGGGGCTGATACAGGGGTGATACAGCTACAACCATGTGATAACCTTTATATTTCCATCCGTTGTAAATAGGCCTAGGCTATGGAATGCAGATCCTCAGTCCCAGGACCCAGCCTAGGCGGGCTCATATTCCTATCACCCCTGGGTGGTAGGCATTCAGTTCCTGTACGGCCAATCAAAGAACAGTATTCTCACAGACCCCCTAATTATAAATTCACAAATATCAACCTTGTGGCAATCTGCAAGTTGATATTTCTGAATTTACAATTAGGGTGTGTGTGAGAATCCTGTTCTCTGATTGGTGTACAGGAACTGAATGCCTAGTAACCATTTTGAGGGTGATATTTACAAATTTATAATTAGGAACTTGTGGCTGCTCACATCTAATTGGTTATACAAGGAAAAAGCCCTCAGGTGCTGATTTTAGCCTCAATTTGAGCCACCTTGCTCTGAAATACCAAAGCTCCTGCTCTCATACCAACCCAATAAACAATAATGATAACCAGGGCTGTATTTACACCGGATGGTAATATACTGGTATACCTGGATGGCATACTGAGTGTACACTGGTATACCTGGATGGCATACTGAGTGTACACTGGTATACTTGGATGGCATACTGAGTGTACACTGGTATACTTGGATAGCATACTGAGTGTACACTGGTATACCTGGATGGCATACTGAGTGTACACTGGTATACCTGGATGGCATACTGAGTGTACACTGTGGTGCACTTGTAACATAGTTTCAGTCTCATACTCCCATGAATTGTTTCACAGCCAATAAAGGTGTTCCTTGCCCATATGAGACAGCGTTTAAATCCTGACTTGTGTAATGGAGGTGACCAATCCTGTTTGCTAGGGACTACTTTTTGTAGTAAAACTGTTGTCATGGTAGTAGTGCCTGACCTACACCTGGCCCAGGCTGGGAGTGCCTGACCTACACCTGGCCCAGGCTGGGAGTGCCTGACCTATACCTGGCCCAGGCTGGGAGTGCCTGACCTACACCTGGCCCAGGCTGGGAGTGCCTGACCTACACCTGGCACACTTTACACAATGCCTAAGCCTCACAAGACGGCAAAAGGGACTTTTAAATAAGTTGACTCAAGAGATTAGTGTTTAGAAGAGCTAAACCCATGTATTAAACTGATGCTAAAGGATTCACTAGCTTGGCCCTGGTTTTACTTGTGGCACAGGTAACTGTGTATCTGGATATAATCAGTGGTTCACCTACAAGGTACAGTGTGATTAATTATCCCAGTTACCATGATTGCATTCAAGTGTTCTCATATACAGTCACTGATATACATGTGTTTTGTTTGACCAGCAGATTCATATATAAAGTGCATGGAAAAAATCTGAGAAAACAGACAATTTTGCCTCAAAATCCTATCCTTTTAACAACTTGTAGAGTCCCCAAAACAGGAGTGTCCTGATCAATATGGGTGGGTTGAAAGGTCTATGTTATGGGAGGGGAAAGCACAGTACCTGTGATTTTTGTTGTTGTTGAAAGCACACAATACTATCTTTAATTGCAGACATGTCCTTGTTGCTCAGGTCCAGCAAGGCATCTGTGTCCCCTGATCTCTGACTGTTGTGTCCTTATATATATATATATATATAAATATATATATATATATATATATATATATATATATATATATATATATATATATATATATATATATATATATATATATATATATATATATATTTATATTTTAATGTACAAAGTATGGCCAGCTGATTTGTGTCAGTTGTAATCTTTCAGTGAATACAAACAATGTAGCTGACAGTATAAACAGAAATCAGAACCCAGGTGTCGCCACAGTGTCTGTCCTGTGGTGCACAGTAGTACTGTGCTTGCTCGACAACTATCACAGAATTTTGGTTGCCAGGCAACATGACCAGATCTTCTGTATGTGTGCTTTAGTTGCCTGGCAACACATCATCCTTGATGTCATCTCTGTGTTACCCTCAGGGTTGCCAAGCAAGAGTAAGTTGAAGTGTGGGGTGGACCAAAGTTTACAAGTGGTTAACACTGCTAGATGCATGTTTTTCCTGAAGATATTGGAAAAATAGGGCAACAAAATGTGATTCTTATTCTACATTAGGGAATGCAGATTTAGCTTTATTGAGAGAAAAGAGTACTTTTCAATGCCTGGCAGTGTGTTCAGAAAAAAATTATGGCAATATATTGTGAGGCCATTTCATGACTTTTACTGAAAAGTAATCCATATTTTGATGAGGTTAAGTTCAAAAAGAAGTCCTGAGTCTGGAGTGCAGAGAAAGTGTCAACAATACTGTCATACTCAAATCTTCAAAGATCACAGGCTGCTAACTGTTCAGGGCTTACAGAGCAACTCCGTAGCCTGCTAGTGTTGCTGCCAGATGGCACTGCAGTCTAGTTATCAGTGTGGATTTTCTATGGATGTCCTAATGGTATTATCTGTATGTATACCTTGGAGCTAAAGGGTAATAGCTTGGAAAGGTACAACATGCACATGCATAAACATTAATTGGAAAAGAAACTTCTTGTACATCATGGATAAGCGATTGTTTAGCAGTGAATACAAAGACATAGTCCACTGATGCCTGCCCCATTACAAATATATTTGTAAATACAGATATATAAATAACATATTTGTCAATATTGGAGGCCACTATAAGTGTAATTGTGGTTTGACTTTGCTTCTTGAAATACTTCCTGTTGTTGGGGCCAAAAGGACACTGACAACTTTGTGTTTCATGATAATATATCTATGTTAATGACAACTTTGTATGTTTTGTAGTGATATCTCTATGTTAATGACAACTTTCCTTTGTGGTGATATCTCTATGTTAATGATAACTTTGTTTCATGATGATATCTACGTTAATGGCAACTTTGTATGTTTCATGCTGATATCTCGATGTTAATGACAACTTTGTGTTTCATGAGGATATCTCTATGTAAATGACAACTTTGAATGTTGCATGGTGATATCTCAATGTCAATGACAACTTTGTATGTTTCATGGTGATATCTCTATGTTAATGACAGCTTTGTATGTGTCATGGTGATATCTGTATGAATATGTCTGCAGATATTTACAAGAATGTTTTATGTATATAAAGAAGAGAAATCCAGAAATTCATGTACATTGTATCCTTAACCTTTGAAGGTAGAAGTTTTCCAGTTTATGGTACATTTCATGACAAACATTGCAAGAAGTAACATATGCTTACAAGTGAACACAAACTATGACCAGGTCATTCAAATATATTGCCACAGGTGGTGTTCAAGTTCATGTAAAATTTCTTTTCCTGGTCCTGTATCAAGATACTATATATTAGTTATGTAAGCACCGTCAAATGCAAAGCTATTCAATTTTTCCTCTCAAAAATGATGCAAATTGTAAAATTGTAGTTGTTTATTTTATTTTGTAATTTTTGACATTTACTGCAACTGATTATATTATATACATCATTTATTATACACTCAGGTGGTCATTCACCAACTTTACATTGCTTCTTGGTGCACAGATTCTGCAAATAAAATTGTAAAATGTGTTATTTTTGTCTTCCTTTTTATTTATAGATCAACTGCCAGGATAGCATAAAATTTAGCTGCTCCAAGAAGAAAGTTTATTGCAGTCATTGTTCACTTCTCCAAAACTATTCACCAGGTCCACTTCAAACTTGTTGGAATGCACATATATCTTGGGTGGATCTCTGTCAAATTTGTTCCCTTGGTCATGCTTCGATAGTTTTGGATATTGAGCTGAACTTATCTCATGGTCCTCCATTTGTCATTGGTCAGTCCATCTGCCCATCAACAATTTACATTTTCAGCTTCCAAAAAATTGTTAGCCAAACTCACTTCAGACGTGACTGGGGTGTACATTGGGTGGTCAATTCTCTAGATCTCTGTTCATTGTTGGGCAAATCATAAAAATTCATCTCCAAAACCAGCAAACCAATTGCTTTGAAATTCAGGTTGAGAATTGGTTGCCATTTGACAACTTCCAGCCAAAATTGCATTGTGTTATGAATGTGAGTATGGCTGTTTGTTTTGATTTGGGGAGGTCACTGAGTTGGCCTGCTTTGTCATAGTGAACAATGAGAACTGAAATGGGGGCCTACATTCATGTGGGGAAAGCCCTGATGTGGTCCAGACTGTCTTACAGGTCTCCGTGAATTGGGATGTGTGACTAATTGGAAAACTCTGGATTACTGGTGAGAGTTCTCAGCATGGCTATATGAAGCAGCTCCCTTCATGACTGGAGGGGAGAATTCTGAGATCTGACAGGAGCTGTGTGACTTCAGGCCAGTGGGACTGTGAGCCATTGCTGTTGCCAAGGCGAGTCATTTTTACATTGTATCTGTGGAGTGTGGATGGTGCCTGTGACTGGACAGGTATATTTGTTTAATTGTACTACATTGGAACCAAACTGTACCTGTGGGATTTGGACCAGACTATTTGGCTCTTACCATAGGACTTGGAACTGTAGGACAGTACCTGAAGAGAATCTCGCATCAGGGACTAGGACCAATGATACTGGAAAACCAGTTGGTTTAGCCAGCATTAAAGGGCGCCCACCTCTAAATATTTCTAATGGACATTCCCATAATTTCCATGCTAAATTTTTGAAAACCCATATGTTGGGGTAGCAGAGTCCATATTGGATGGCTATGAGAGTTTCAAATCAGAAGGGATGGTGTCACAGAATGAAAATGCTGTTGAATAGAAGGCAGTTGTGATCCTCAGGGACACTGGTGCTGCCCAGTCTTTACTGTTGGAAGATTTACTTCCTTTGTTGGATGAAACTTATCAAAAAGCCAGTGTATTACTTCAAGGTATTGAGGGAAATTCCATAACCGTCACCGTTTGCAAAGTTTACCTGAAGTCTGGTTTCAAAATTGGACCAGTGATTGTAGGTATTGTACCTAGTCTCTCGATAGAAGGTGTGACCTTCCATCTGGGGAATGATATAGCAGGGGATAATGTGAAAGGTAAACCGGTGCCATATTTAACAGATGAACCACTCACGAGAACAGACACAGAGCATCTTAAAGCTTCTAAACAAGAAGCCAATGACAAGGATGATGAATATCTAGGGTTGGCAGAGACATTCTCTGGTAACTTGGAGGAAAAGATAAGCCATGAAGGCAACTCGAGTCCAGAGGTAAGTTGTGATGGTAACCTCTCTGACCAGGTGAACCAAAATGATCATCAGAGTCAAATACCTCATTTGAATTGAGATAGGCTGATTAGCGAACAAAGCGCTGACCCTCAGTTAAGAAAATTGGCAAGTACAGCTTTAACTGAAGAAGAGGCACAAAAAGACCCTGTCTGTTATTGTATTAAGTCAGGAGTGTTGATGAGGAAATGGAGACCTCCAGATGCTTCCACTGACAAAGTATAGAGAATCATTCATCAAATAATGGCTCCTGCATCATATAGAGCAGAAGTCTTAAAAACAGCTCATGATTTGCCTATGGCAGTATTTGGGTATTAGAAAGTTCAAGTTAGAATATTACATCACTTCTTTTGGCCCAGATTACATTGGGATGTGGCAGAATTTTGTAAGGCATGTCATGCGTCAAGTGGTAGAAAATCCCAATTAGAAAATAAAGCCTGCTCCTTTGATTAGTATCCCTGTTTTTGAAGAACTATTTAGCAGGCTTATCATAGATTGTGTGGGACCACTTCCCAAAACAGAAGTGGGAAATTCCTCCTTACTATCATGGATTCAGCCACTAGATATCCTCCGGCCATCCCATTAAAAAACATTAAAGTTCCTACTATCACTGATTCTTTAATGGAATTTTTCACTAGAGTAGGACTGCCAATGCAGATACAAAGTGAACAAGGTTCAAATTTCATGTCTGCAGTGTTTCAGGAGGTTGCCCACCAGTTAGGCAGTAAACAGATTAAATCTTCAGCCTACCACCCAGAAAGACAAAGGGCTCTAGAAAGGTATCATCAAACACTGAAGAACATGATGAGAACTTATTCCTTTGAAATTGAAAATGAATGGGATAAAGGTATACATACGTTATTATTTGCCACCAGAGAGATACCAAATGAGTCACTGGGGTTCAGTCCATTTGAACTGATATATGGACATACTGTGAGAGGTCCACTAAAGCTTATGAAAGTAAAATGGTTGGTGGAAACACAAGATAAACCTATCTTGGGAGTATGTCTCCAAATTCAAAGAAAGTTGAAAAAAGCTTGTGAGGTGTCACAATCAAATCTGATTAATGCACAGGGTAAGATGAAAACATGGTATGATAAGAAAGCAAGGGAAAGAAGTTTTAAACCAGGAGACAAGGTGTTGGTACTTTTGCCTGTGCAAGGGTATTTGATTCAGGCAAAATTCAGTGGTCCTTACCTGGTTGAAAGAAAGTTGATATGTGGACTATATAATAGCTAAACCTCATAGGGGGAAAGCTAAAGGGCTTTGTCACATCAATATGGTAAAAGAATACCATGACAGAAGAACAGCAGTGGCAATTGTTAATGCTACCACTTCAAAGAATGATGAAAATGATAATGATCCATTTTCAAATGAAGACTTCAGTTCTATTTACAGCTCGTATATATAAACCCGCCGGTACTTTTGGACCTGTATCCACTATCGGGGCATCATTCTTGCCCAAACGCCAGCTTTCACACACCAGGGGGTTGTGGCGGGTCCTACTAGTTCTAGTGTAAAAATGCAGAACTCTTCACATATTACAAAATCTCAATAATAAGATGAGTCCTTGGAGCCTGCACCCAAGCTGATTTAGCAAAACTTATTCATGAGTTTGAACATTCAGCCTGGTAGCACCTCAATATTATGTTATGATGTAGATGTAGGTGTCCAATAAGGTTGCAACCTTATAGGATAAATCCACTGGGACTGACTGCAGTTCAAGAAGAAATAAATTACATGTTGAAAAATGATATTATAGAACCAAGCCAGAATAGCTGGAGTAGGGGAGGAGGGGGCTGGTTGTCACAGGGGTAAGTTGTCACAACCTACTTTTCTTGGAATATATTGGGGGAATCCCAGCAATGTTGTCATCATTTTTTGCGCCCATAGTTTTGGGTGTTGTGCAACACAGAAAGGTTTCTACAGAAACAGTGAACTCCAAGAAACAGAAACGGTCTGGAGCAATATTGATGCTAATATTCAAAGTGACCTACGGATCAAAACTTTTGTTATATAGTTTGTTTTCAAGTGTTACATCAAATATCTACTCTTTGCCTATGGTGAACCTTACAAACTATGCTCAAATCCTTGTGGCCCCCAGGGTAGGTTGTCACAGTGTGTGACAACATACCCCAGCTTGTGACAAGATGCCCCCATGAAAAATTATTGTGTGAAAAATAAAGGGGCCAAGTGCATATAATAATAAAATACAAACAAGATAACATTTAAATCTAATGTGTCTGCACATAGAGACTGTATAGGGCCTGTGGACCAGATGAATAATCACTTAATGGTCATTGCAATTATGCTTGTGACAACATGCCCCATGGGATATTACCATGTAAAAACATAGGTACCAAGTGTATATAATAATAATAATAATAATAATAATAATAATAATAATAATAATAATAATAATAATAATAATAATAATAATAATAATAATAAAATATATAAACAAGATAACATTGTGAGTGGCTACACAGTGCAGTAGGCTAAATCTGCAAGGACAGAGGCAATCTTATCTATTAGTAAGACTGACTAGGGCCACACATTGTAGACTCACTATGGTATCTGGAATGTACCAGAAAAGTTGGAGTGACCAGGAGTTTTGTTCTGTAATGTAAAAAAAATGTTACATACGGTAGTTTGATGGTCAATACAGTTCAAAAAGCATGCAGTTGCTGACTTACCAGTGACATACTGGTTGCCATGATATAATGGAATAGTATTTACTTTCCCCTTCATACTTTACTTCCATATGTTGCTTTTGAATAATACTCCCTGCCCCCCCCCCCCCCCCCCCCCCGAGTGCCAAAAGTAGCAGTCTTTGGCTATGACACCTCACTGGCTCAATAGTCAACTACAACATATTGTGATAATGGTGCATGAGGGGACTGACAGTCATTTAGTGTGATGACATGATTTTCTCAATAAAGAAGTTCATGCCAAAACTGCATTGCTAATTCCGTTGTAAACCCTTGATAGCACAGGCATGAAGCATAGGCTAGGTTTCCAGCATGCTAACACTGCTATCTGTGTTCAGTCGGGTGTGACAACATGCCCCGCCATATGTGACAACTTTCCCCAGGCTGGGGCAAGTTGTCACAGCTGAGCAGTGTACCTTAAATGGCTTGTGAGCTTTTGTTGAGTAGCAACTTCTATTATTTTGATTACAGGTCACATGCGTTACATATGGGGTTGTACTGTGGGGACACAAAATATTTGCACCCACTATTATTTTGATGTCTATGAGAATCATTGTGAATTTTGTGACAACCAGCCCCCTCCTCCCCTAGTACAATTGTATTGGCTCCAAAACCTGATGGTTCAATGTGATTTTGCTTTGATAATGGAAAGGTGAATTCTGTGACTAAGTCAGACTCCTATCCAATCCCGAGAATGGATGATTGTATTGATAAGATAGGAGTAGGGTGAAAATTGTGTAAATATTACTCACATGAATGTGATTGATGATTTTGAAAGTCAAAAAGAGCCTTAACAGACAAATTCCTAAAACAAATTAAAAAAAGACGAGAGAAAAGAAAAAAATCACAGTCCCACCCGTTGAACCAATTAAGGTGTGGGGGTCCACAGAAGTGCCCCTGTGCAATTTTGCAGGAATTGGATGAGTGCTCTTGAGAAAAAGATTTTCCATGATTTTGCCAAAATGAACAAAAATTTCATGAACAATTGAGCTGTGTGAACAGCTCATCAATGACCTTGACATTTAGCCATAATAAGTAAGTAAGTAAATATTTTATTGACATAAAGGGGGTCAGTTCTGACCCATAAGTCATACAATAAATACAATCTTTAGTGTTTGCACTAAACATCATATCAGACATAATATGTATGGAATTACAAAAGTGGCATCAAGACCTGCAGACCAATCAAATCAAATAGTGCTAAGTGCTACCTACTGACTTGTAAAATACTACTGTCTGGTAAGATTTGTATATTAAAGAAAAAAAAACAAAAACAAAAACAAAAAAACAACAAAAAAAACTACTACCTACTGACTAGTAAAAAAAAACAAAAAACAAACAAACACACACACACACAAATATAGTGTATGGGTGGTACTTTGACCATTGTCCCTTGTTGCAGTACCGATCCTCATAGGGTACTCCTAAAAGTGTGTAGCACCAGTAGCACCTGGGTCCATCCAGTCAAATAAACACTCGACTACAGTCCCATGTTGGGTATTGAATATAGCACCTACTTAAGTAAAACTTGAGCTATCACTACTTTGCAGGGAGTCAGTCACTGCGCTACAGTCCCATGTTGGTATTGAACATAGCACCTACTTACATGTAGGGGTCAGCCATTTTTATCTACATTTCACATATTACACAGGGTAAGTGACGGGGTGCTGATCAACATTTGGACCCCCCCAAAAAAAAAATTTAGGCAAAAATGTGTATTTTCAGTAATCTTTTCGGGTGGGGGGGGGGGGTGTTTACAAGAAAGAGTACTCTGTGTGGTCTTGAAAATGGTAATTATGGCTGACCCCTTAGGTAAAACTTGAAATAAACTGTCATTCCTTTGGCAAGGAATCAGTTACAGCACCACAGTTATATGAATGATATGTACAATAAATCAGGAAGCAATAGGTGCAATTGGAGACATGTGAGCAAGTATTTATCACAATCCTACCATAATAAGTCCCACTGGTCTAGAGGATGAGGATTATGGAGAAGTAGTAAAAACATCAGTTTCCATTGCAATCCCCATTGACTTACATGATAACAAATTGAAATGCATGCCTTGACGAAAAGGTACCTACCTTGAAAAATCCACTAAAAATCAGGGATCCACAGTATCACCACCTGATGAACAGTTTTGTTTAACCTTCTCACAAACTACATTCCCACCATGTTTCAGAACAATCTGAGTGTTGGATTTGTGGAGGTAAAAAATGGGGAAAACCCAAAAATTTGTAAAAAAATAGGAAAAGTGTATTATATTTGTTGAATTTGAAACTTTGCTGGAACAGGACTTCTGTTGGCAATTTGCCTTGATGCCATTTGGCCACTTAATCCATGAAGGCAGTTGACCTCAGACGTGAAAATGGTCTCCCAACATCTCACATGCAAAATGCTTTTTATTGGTGAAGAACTGGCGACCTTGTGTGATTTTGTGAAAAAGGGTCTCCACAAGAGGGACACAAGCAGCTTCCTTTCAGGTTTAAAAGTCCATTCCTTACCGGTACACAGTGGTACCTGTCTTAAGAGAACCCTCCAATGAGAGCCAGCATATCTTTTTAAGACCACTCTCTCAGAACACTGTGCTATCTTTTCCATGTTATTATACCGCTAATGAGAGACCACATTTTGACCTGCCCCAGGGGCGGTCTCTCAAGGCAGGGACCACTGTAATACCATTCTATTTCTTACAGGTATAATACTGGCCTATTCCTTACAGGTACAATACTGGTCCATTCCTTACAGGCATAATACCAGTCAATTCCTTACACATATAATACTGGTCTATTCCTTACAGGTAGAACCCGGTCAATTCCTTACAGGAATAATACTAGTCAATTGCTTACAGGTATTACACCAGTCCATTCCTTACAGGTAAAATACTGGTCCATTCCTTACAGGTATAATACCAGTCCATTCCTTATAGGTATACCAGTCCATTCCTTACAGGTATAATACAGGTCCATTCTTTATAGGTATAATACCACTCCATTCCTTGCAGGTACACGTATAATACCAGTTCATTCCTTAATGGTACTGGTCCGTTCCTTACAGGTATAATACATGTCAATTCCTTACACTTATAATACCAATCCATTCCTTACAGGTACAAAGTCCATTCCTTACAGGTGAGGTATAATACTAGTCCATTCCTTACAGAAATAATATTGGTCCATTCTTTATAGGTATAATACTGGTCCCTAGAAGAGGAGGCCCTATTTTCCAATTGCTTTCTTTTGAAATAAAAATATGTTTAAACCAATACTGGTCCATTCCTTACAGGTATAATACTGGTTCATTCCTTACAGGTATAATACTGGTCCATTCCTTATATGTATAATACTGGTCCATTCCTTACATGTATAATACTGGTCCATTCCTTACAGGTATAATACTGGTCCATTCCTTACAGGTATAATACCAGTCCATTCCTTACATGTATAATACTGGTTCATTCCTTACATGTATAATACTGGTTCACTCCTTACATGTATAGTACTGGTCCATTCTTTATAGGTATAATACCAGTCCATTCCTTAAAGGTATAATACTGGTCCATTCCTTACATGTATAATACTGGTTCATTCCTTACATGTATAGTACTGGTCCATTCTTTATAGGTATAATACTGGTCTATTCCTTACACATATAATACCCGTCCATTGTGTCACAAGAATTGCACTGCTGCAAAATGGAAAGAGTTATAACAAAAGAAGCTTTTCAATTTACAGCAGCAAAACTTTATTCTTCAATTGTGATCATATCATACATGAATATAAAATGACACAATGCCATGCATAGATTGGTGTCCAATAACACCAAGTTAATATGCTGGTTGCAATGCCATACAGCCTCTGGGGTTTCCATTGCAACTTTGTTCTTATTCCGTGGTGTACTGCACTACATTTGTGTCATTATCACAGATTTGCATTCAAAACTACATAATTATGACCCCTGCAGAAAGTGTAGCAGTCTGCACCACTGTAATGAATCTGCTTCGTCAACATCTATTGTAAGGAGATTTATACAAATGAATGAAACATCATAATTCTTGTCAAGGGCCAGAAGCTCTGGGCTTCACACATACATGTACATGTGTTATCTCTACTGCTTTCATTTTGTACGGTTTTCCAAACCCATTCCATATTTATGGGGTGAAATCACTGAACCATCTCGCCTTTTTATGCATAATAGCCAGGGCAATAATTTGGTTTTCTTTTCAAAAGGTTGGGTTAAACATTCAATTCAAGCTCAAAATTTGCCACGAGTTTTTATTTTATTTATCTTTTTTTTTTCACATATAGGACTGTCAAATATGATTTGTCCATGTGTGAAAAAAAAAACTGCCACAGTGATTAATTGCTGGTTTGTTGGGTGGACCTGTTCTCATTACAAGGCTGTCAATTATTCAGTATAATGACATTCCATTGTTCCTGTTAACTTCCAAATTGGGGTATATTACCCTTTCAAAAAACCTCAAATACCCTCTGAGAAATTTCTAAAGGGTCACAAGTCTTGTTTATTTACATGTAAAATTGGTAAAAATCCAGTCTTTTCCCCTGAATTTCCCTTCTTGTGACCCCCTGAAAAAATTCCTGATGAAAACACTACATTCAACAAACTAAACTCTCATGAAATAAATGTAAAGTAAACACTGTCAATCTCCAGCACTCATTACCTTAAAGTTAACATGGTCCCATCCACTGTCAAACGTACGCCATCTGTTAGGATGAACAACTCATACTCAAAGAGATCAATTTGAACTGCAAAGGTCAACTCTGTCCTTTGTGATCCTGTGGCTCTCAAAGTGTGCACACAATGTCCAGTGACACATCACCATGTGCTGCCTGCTGTCACATTAATGCTGGCATCATTTGCAGTGCAGCTCAGACAGAAACTGTAAAGCTGTCTGTGGGCTTAAAGAAATGAATAAGGAACTTTAAAAAAAGTCATCCCAATGGAACATAGCAGCAACAAGAACCAACTGGGGAGGTGTATAATTCATAGGTACAAGACAGCAGACTACAACAGAAAGCAATATCAGAATGGTCAAAGCTGGGCTTTTGCAGTATGATGTGACAAACCCAGCACAGCCAGGTGGAGGGGGGTCACACAATGCTACCTTGCCAAAACCTCTTCTCCCAGGCACTGTTGTCTTTCTACAAAAACTGCTTTGAGCGGCATCACCATAAGGTCTAAATGTCTCGGATTTTTCTCTGGCACTGTTTTCTATTGTTAGTGTATGTTGCTTTGATTGCCACTTTGCTAGTGCACCTTGCTTTGATTGCCACTTTGCTAGTGCACCTTGCTTTGATTGCCTCCTTGTTAGTCTTCATTGCTTGATTGCCTCCTTGTTAGTCTTCATTGCTTTGATTGCCTCCTTATTGGCATACATTATTTTGGTTGCCACCTTGTCAGTGTACATTGCTTCAATGGCCCCACAGCTGTACTCCTTACATATTCCCAATTAAAACGCAATCAAAGATTGCTAGATCTAACCCCCCCCCCCCCCCCCCCGTGATCTTAGGATTTGGGTCAAGGTGATCCATCTTCCAACTTGTCTCCGACCTTATGTAGGATTGAAACCATGTGCAAGAAGAAAGGTCTATGTTAAAAACTTTTCAACTTATCGTGTGAAAACCAACTTCAGTAAAATGGCTCGGTGCCCTTAGGAATTGGGTCAAGGTCACCCATCTTCAAACTCCTCTGAGACCTCATGCAGGACTATTGGCACTTGCAATATAAAACCCCTATGCACAAAACTTTTCTTCAAGTTATCATATGAAACCAAAATTAACAAAAATGGCTCTGTGACCTAGAAAACTTGGTCAAGGTCACCTATCTTCGTACTTGTCCCACATCTTATGCTGGACTAGAGGCACATGCAATAAGATAGCCCTGTGCAAAAAACTTTCGAAGTTATTGTGTATAAAAAAAATTAACTAAAAGAGCTTTTTGACCTTGGGAACTGGGTCAAGGTCATCCATCTTCAACCTCATCTGAGATCTTATTCAGGACTATAAGTATGAGCAATATGAACACCCTCAGCAAAAAATTTTCAAGTTATTGCATGAAAACCAAATTCAATAAAAAGACTCTGTGAACTTGGGAATTGGGTCAAGGTCAACCATCTTTGATCTTGTCCGACACCCAATGCAGGACAATAAACATGAGCAACATAAGAGGCTGAAATCAATAACTTTTCAAGTAATAGCCTGAAAACCAAATTAACTAAAATGGCTCTGTGACCTTGGGAATTGGGTCAATGTCACTCATCTTACAACTTTTCCCGAGAGCTGGTGCAGGACAATATCCATGTGCAATATGAAAGCCCTATGTCAAAAACTGATAGAGTTATCATGTGAAAACTGTCCAGATGGATGCGTACACAGTAAAATGGCTCTGTGGCCTTGGGAATTGGGTCAAGGTCATCCATCTTCAATCTCCTTTGAGATCTTATTTAGGACTATAAACACGTGCAACATGAAATTCATACTCAAAAATCTTTTTACCTTTTTTGTGTGAAAACCAACTTCACTAAAATGGCTCTGTCACCTTGGGAATTAGATCAAGGTCACCAATCTTCAAACTCCCTGGAGACCTTATTTAGGACTATAAGCATGTGCAATATGAAAGCCCAAAGTGAAAAAGTTTTGAGTTATTGTGTGAAAACCAAATTCACTAAAAAGGGTCTGTGGCCTTGAAAATTGGGTCAAGGTCACCCGTTTTCAAACTCATCCCAGAACTCATTAAGGACTATGAGCATGTGCAATATGAATCCCCCAAGTAAAAACTTTTCAAGTTGTGACTTGAAAACCAAATTCACTAAAAATGGCTGTGACCTTGGGAATTGGGTCAAGGCCACCCATCTTCGAACTTATTCAGGACTATAAGCATGTGCAATATGAAAGACCTACATCAAAACTTTTTGAGTTATCTTGTGAAAACCAAACTAAAATGGCTCTGTGACCTTGGGAATACTTATCTTTGAACTTGTCTAAGAGCTGGTACGGGACAATATGCATGTGCAATATGAAAGCCCTACGTCAAATACTTTTGAGTAATCATGTGAAAACTGTCCAGACGGATGCACAGATTCACGCACAGACGCACAAAGTATTCGTTATATGCCTCCTCCTACTTTAGAGGGGGGGGGGGGCCATAATATTTCATCACTACAGGACATACCTATGTCCAAACAAATGTACACTGTTGCTGTCCGAGTGGTGTTGCCAGTCAGCTGTCGATATCTACCACCATGACACTATTTACCTCTTTTTAACAGCTCCTATACAACTTGCATAACATAAATTGAGGGCATTGCTATTAAATTTACCAGATACAAATTCCCCTGCATACATTTTCTCCCAAACCATGAATAAAAACCTCATGTTTCTTTATTTCTACCCATCAAAGATTCTTGTCCCATTATTTGCCTACTACCATGAATGCTATCGGTACATTGTAGTCAATTTGTGTATACAGTATTGGCAAGTTCTTCGCAATAAACGGTATTCTAAATTCAAATTCAAACAAAAAATTGCAAATTTCAAATCAGAAATCAGTCTCCTTGTAATGCACATTGAGTGTGTGGACCATTACCATCTTGCCTACCACTGTATATGGTTGCTTAGGCCATGTGGTATGACAGACAACACATCACCCCATTGGTCAATTGAGTCACATGCAGTGTGTTCATCATGTCTTCCATCAAGTGAACATGTGTGAATCTTCCTTAATTTTATGGAGGGAACACAGAGACTGGAAGTTTTGTTAATATTGCAGCATGCAAAAATAGATTCCAGTGTTTCTAGCAACAATTTTGTTGTGTTTGCCTGGGAAGTCAACTCACGGCACCTATACATGATCTTTCCCACAAGTAGAATCCAATGATAAATGGCATTTGATGTTAGTTTGCAGAAGAATTCGCCATGGAAGTTTTAATGTTTTTTATATTGTTTTGACTTTGTCACTGAATGGGGCAGATCAGACTGGCAGTGAGTTGCTGTGACCTCACTCCAATAGAGGGCGTAAGCCAATACATTACTGCTGTTACCTTTGATCTTGTAAATCATATGTATGCAACAGTGAAAACACCTGCTAGTTTTGACAGAAAGTAAGTAGTCAATTCCCATTGAATACAACTGCTGACCAAGTAGTAACTGTTTAAACCTGGAATGTTCACTTAAGGGATTATTATCACCAACTGGATTCCCCATGCACATGCCTGCATTGGTGTGTAAACACGTACCACAGTAATTGCCAGCATATCGCCAGTCACAAAGGCTCTGAATGTGGTCAATTCCTCCATTTTTTTCAAACAGGAATATATGTAAGGTGTAAGGGAAGTTTTTTCTTGTCCAGCAGGACAAGTACTTTGATTTTCACTTGTCCAACCACTGTTTTTACTTGTCCCAGACAATCAGACATACAAATTTTTGCGCCATGCCCTAATTCATTTGGCAATATCACTAAACTGTTTGGCAGTATCTCTCAGGGATGGTTCAACATTATCAACATTTTTGAATTAGTACTTCGGGTACTAAATTTCATGACCCCTTCCCTCCCACAAATTAGTACTTTAAAAATGACGATTTTCCCCCCAAAATCATAGCAAAATCGCACAAAACAGGCCAAAAATTGACCATCATTTTTCATATTCTGTGAAAGTGTACAGAGCCATTTAACCCTCTCCCCCCTTGCGTACTGCAAGTACTAATTAAAAAATGATGAAAATGTTGAACCATCCCAAAATCATATAGGTACATCATTAAATGATGTAGAGATATCACCAAATCATCTAGTAATATCCTTAAATTTGTATCACTTAGTGATATCTCTAAATGATTTAAGGATATTGCTACATAATTAAATGTATCTCTACATAAATTGGCCATATAACTAAATAACATATACTTAGTGATATTGCCAAATGTTTTTCCACTTCCTATTCTATTTTAGTCCAATATGGCTGCTGATTTGGAGGGAAGTGTGCTGGTGTCATCCTTCCAAAGTGTTCTGTTGAGAATTGATCATCTTTGGCATTGTCAATGGGTTTATCACCATGTCAAGGCACTGTATGCTTATCAGTAACTTTGTTACCAAACTTAACAGTCAGGCCAACTGATTGAAATGCTCGCTCCTTCGTGCTAATCACCATACAGGCACAGCACAATTAACTAACAGGCACCCATAAACTTATTTAGCGATATCATTAAATCCTTTGGTGATATCGCTAAATCATTTTAGAATATCACTAAATACAATTTATTTAGCGATATCTCTAAATCATTAAGTGATATTGATGTCTTTTAGGGATATCTCAAAATCATTTAGTGATATCCCAAAATGATTTAGGTACCACCAAATGATTCTGCAATATTGCCAGACGATTTAGTGATATCGCTAAACAGGACTTAGTGATATGTCAAAACAGCCTGCCATAAAAGTGTGCTATGGTTTGTTTGTACATTGTGTGTTAACATTCTGTCATGGTGGGCTTTTGGAAACTTTTATGCTGGAAAGCTAGTAGTTTTTTAATGTTCAGTATGATATATCTCTGAGGTTAAGCTGCATTAAATATATATTTATATATATACATGTACATAATATATGTCTGTGTGTGTGTCATTACAGTGAAAAAAAAACAACTTTGATAAACATGTACTGTCAATAAAGACAGGATAAAAGTGATGGATGCCGGTACAACTCATATAGGTATTTGCTCAGTCACGTCTCTTCTGGAGGGTAATTCTTAGTGTTGAAGCCCCTCTTTCAACACACTGCCTCCATGCTGATATGGCAGGTGTAAATATGGCCCACATAAAGCTGATGGTCTCTCATTGAATGTAAAATAGCAAGGAAAAGATACATCAAGGGAGATGGTGAATTTGGTCTAAAAATTCATGTGGTTTCTTAATGGAGTGGTCTCTGGTGTGTCTCCACACTTTTCTGCAAGCAAATTGCTGCCACAATTTATAAAAAATAATTGCAAAATTAATAACTGATTTCATCCCCCATCACTGTCCACAAGCTGTTGCACATTTTCATAATTTGAGGCAACATTCCACATTTTTGTGCATCATTCTGGAGCATCCCTTTACTTTGGATGAATCACTTCAGAGTTTGATGCATCACTTTGCATTTTGATGCATCACTTCACATTTTGATGCATCACTTCACATTTTGATACATCAGTTTACCTTCTGATGTCCCACTTTCGATTTTGATGCAGCACTTCCTACCAGTATGTATGAAGTATGTTCAGGTCCAATTGACAATTTATTAGCTGTCTTCATGTGAACAGCAGCTTGAGCACTCCTGGAAGGACTGCTGGGTGAGTGACACTGTCATTATCCTGTTGTACAAAAGTTTTTTTGCAAGTGTCTTTTTCTACCGTCACTGATGCGTGTCATGTGTGCATCCCAAACTCTTTATTCAAGGTGTCCAGGTCACGTGCGTCACACGCTTCGTACAAGTCCATTCTGCCCATCATGGAGGCCGCCATTCTCATAGTAGACCAAATATTGTCTGACATGGTGGACTGTTCACCCTTGGGCCCACGGCCTTGTTTCTGGAGGTTCAAGGCAGCCAGGAAATGTTCTACTGCTTCACTGAAACCATAAAAACACAATGCAATGGTCATCTGACAATGGTAACAAGACAATAAGACAAATGCTCATGCATACAAACAGGATGTCAAGGAAAATACATCATTATAATCCCCAAGATTAAAGATACAGTTTGACTCTTTCTTGATCATCTGACCTCAATGGCTGATAACAGTCATCTGCAGACAGAGACACCTGGTGTGTGTACTTACACCTGCTGCATGGACATCCTGGCTGTGCCATCAGCAGTGATGAAACAACCACAACATTTAGCATATATGACAGAGTATCATACATTGTATATGCAGTCCACAATACGCTGTAGGCCTTTACTTAACAGTCTGACTGATTTTGTTGCTCACGCAACTCATCAGAGACTGTTCAAGAAACTGTTGATGCCCATCGTCTATGGGAAGGGATGGTTTCCCTATTGCCATATGAAACAGATGCTTGTCTTTACAAGCACAGTACAGGTGCCCTGGTATGGCTATGACACAGTACAGATGCCCTGGTATCGCTATGACACAGTACAGATGCCCTGGTATGGCTATGACTCAGGTTATCTTGGTCAAATTTGATTAAACAAGGCCACGATCCGAGGAGCTGGGGCTTTCTTATTTTAAATATCTGGCGTCCAGAGTATATGTCAGGTGTTGTATGCACATAGAGCGGTTCTGTATAATCATTCACACAGGCCATAAACAGCACTCTTTGAGAGTATGTACTTTGGTTTTGCTGGTCCTAAACACAGACCCGGACCCCTAACCTTGGAGTATGATGAGAGCCCTGCTAACTGCCACGCACCATGACCTGGTGCTGAACAACAGCAAAAATAATTTTATGTTTGTATGAATGGGACTGGGCAGAATGGTATTTGATTACAACACTTCTAAAGACCTGGGCCTTAAATGTTGATATAAGGCATTATGAAAGAGTTAGAATTAACTAAATTAACAGTTCAAATTTGTTTACTGAAAATTTCCACAAATAAGCAGGGCTTCAAGAGAGTATATAAGAAGACAAGTCACTTTCGAGATCTTGAGTGCCTCTTTTACATTTACATTATGTATTTCCACTATTTCAATTCATAGCTGGTACTTTTCTGCATTTTATCTCCTAGTTTTGTCTTAAGGTTCCCTGTACAGCTGTAAGACTGGCATATTGCATGAAAGTTGATTACATAAGAAGAAATAATAAACAAGAGGGCTGTGTGAACAGTACATATATATATATATATATATATATATATATATATATATATATATATATATATATATATATATATATATATATATATATATATATATATATATATTATGTACTATGTATTTATATATATAACTTTATTTTTAGAGGGTGTCCTGGTTAGTGATAAGATCACTAATCTACCCCAGGGCCCTCTATGAAATCAGTACATATGACAAAAGCATAAAATGATAATGCTAAAAGTAAAGGAAAAGATACAAGTTTACATGACACTTCATAATTAATAATTGGCTATGTCACAGTGAGAATCATATTGCCCAAAACAAATTATTTTCTTAATCCTAAAATATACTTAGTACATAATCTTTTAAATTCAGGCAAAGTTTTTGCTTTCCTTGTTTCCTTTGGCAAATTGTTCCATATGATGTACCCTGAGTAACTCAGCAGTTGTTTTATATATTTAGACTTTGGTTTCTCCAAATAAAGACAGTCATTGGCAGCAGATCTCAAATTTACACTATGTACTTCGGACACAAACTTAAACATATTTTCCATGTATTCTGGCAGCATAACATTCAGTGACTTATAGACAAGTACTGCTTTTTTAAAATTTAACCCTTTCCTCAATAGACAGCCAGTTAAACTTAGAAAGCAGCACTTTGTAACTCCGCCTACCATGCACATTTAAAATCAAATATGCTCCTAATTTATACAACCGTTTGATCTTGCTTAATAAATCTTTCTGACAATTACTCCATATTGTACAACAATAATCAATATGAGGAAAAACATATGCATTGACATATAATTTACGAATATACAGTGGTAAAAAGTATTTCATTCCCCAACTTTGCAGCTACTTTTTTACAGACAGCTGCTACATGAACACCCCAGTTTAGATGCTTATCTAGACGTAAACCTAAAATATTTTTATCATCCACATTTTTGATAATGTCATCACTTAGAACAACACTTAAGTTGTCATGCTCATCTAAACATCGTTTCTGTCTAGAGGAAATCAACATTGACTTAGATTTGTGCTCATTTACAAGCATGTGATTCTGTGCAAACCAGCTGCCAGCCTGTTTGGCTACACAATTGAGGTTTCCATTGATATCTGTGACAGATTTACCAGCAGCATAAATACTTGTGTCATCTGCATACATATTCACATGAGCACCATTTACTGATAAAGGCAGATCATTTATATAGATCAAGAATAGCAATGGGCCTAGAATAGATCCTTGTGGTACTCCATACTTAATTTTGCTTGGTTTTGAAAGTACTTTATTGATGTTGACTTGTTGAGACCTATTTTGCGGATATGACTTGAACCAGTTCAATGAATTAACAGAACACCTATAGAGTTGTAACTTTTTTAACAGTATGTCATGATTGATAATGTCAAACGCTTTTTTTAGATCCAGAATGATAGTTCCAACCATATCTCCTTCATTAAGAACTCTGTGCCATGCATCTAATAGCTTATGTAAGCTGGTTTCACATGAGTGTAGCTTTCGAAAACCTGATTGACTTGTACAAAGCATCTCGTAGTTGACCAAAAACTCATAAAAATTGGAATGGACATGTTTTTCAAGAATCTTTGACAGTACACTTAAAATAGAAATGGGACGATAGTTATGGACATTAGATACATTACCATCTTTGTAAAGTGCCTTCACTTTTGCTTGTTTCCATTCATCTGGGAACACACAACCTTGTATACTCAGGTTAAGAATGAAAGTTAAGGGAACAACTAGACTTTCACAAGATAACTGAAGGAATTCAACATCTATATTATCCTCTCCTTTAGCCTTTCTGGGAGTCAGTTTTTGAATGATATCCCTTACTTTTGTTACTGATTTCAAAATACACACTATCAGGAACCTTTCCTGAAACAAAATTATTTATTTTTTCTTCTAACTGGTCTGAAAAATCTTGGAGCTTTGCATTTTGTAACAAAGTTTCAGCAACAGATGTAAAGTGATCATTGAAATGTTCAGCAATACCTTTGGAATCATGGATTATGACATCATTCATTTGAACTGAAGAGTAAACATTCATGGTACTTTTTTTGTTCAAGCTTTTGAAACATTTCCATAGCCTACCAGGGGTGCTTACATTTTCTTTGACCGGTTCTGAGTAATGTGACTTTTTGGCTTTACGTATTAAGTTTACAACCTTGTTCCTCCATATAGCATACAAGTCATGGTCACCAAGAGTCTTAAATTTGTCCCTCATCTTCATTGCTTCACTGATACTTTCATTAATCCAATCACGCTGCTTTAAAAACTTGACCCTTTTACTCTTCATAGGTGCATGATCATTTAAAATCTGTAAGTATTTATCATAAAAAGAGACAGGGCCTCATTGGGATTGGTACAATGCAGAATACTACTACTACTACAATTTCCATATCCGGCATTAACTTCTTCGCCACTGTCCTAATCTTGGATTCTAGTATTGAATCTGTAGCAATGTTTGATTTTATATCCAAGTTTGTTGCAACCATTGCAACGCAGAGGTTGTCTGTGTCTGCATTTTGCTTTTAAATGATTACTTTCCCCACAGTTGAAACAAGCCTTCTTGTCCTGATGTATTGGCCTGGGAGAGAAAACTTGGTTGGGCCTTACAGAGGGTCTATAGCCAGTAATGACAGGTATGTCTTTCACAGGGGTGCCGTTTGTGTGAACACTTGTACCGGTATCTGTATGCTCATCTGACAATAGTCCATGTACATATTTGTTCAGACAGGACAGTAGTGCACTGGTACCAAATCTGTTCAAATGGCAATTGTCCCTATGCAGGTAAAGCTCTATAGCTACCCCATCTAGGCTGAGCTGAGGAAAGTTGTCCACATATTGACATCTCATGTCAGTCTGGTCAGCTAGACACTGCAGCTCCTTATTCAACTGCAGTAGCTTTGCAGCATACTTGTCAGCCCGTGGACATATTGATGAGATGTAAACTTCTCCACAAAACTTATCTGCTAAGGCATCCAGCATGGCTGTATATGCAGACCTGAACTGCAACACATCCTCCCTCAAATGACGCTGAGTTGTTCCAACATGAATGATTACAGACTTATACGAATGAAGGTTGGCTGACTCAAAAAAGGATTGGAGTTTGTATGCGGAGGCACCACGTATACACCTCACATCTACTTCACTCGCCAAGTTCTTTTCACCAGCATACTTAAGCTGAGAGTCTCCGATGATCAAAATTTTCCCCTCTGACTGGTCAGACACAGCATGAGGAAAACGTGGTGGGGGGATGAAGCCTGTGCTATTGACACTGCTAGTGAAGTCCAGGTGACCATCACTACCCTGGCTTCCCACAACAAGGGTAACAGTAGACTGGGCTTGCACTGCACACTCAGGACTAAGAAGTGGTAGTTGCCCAGAGGACTGTGATCTGGGTGGTAGGCACAGGGCTGGCAGGTCCTTTGGTTGTGGAGTGTGGTAATCCAAGCTCCCCTGGGTGGTACTGGCCCTGACACAGACATCTGATGCTGATGTAGCCCCACTGTCATGGCTGACACAACCATTGCCAATTCTTGTGAGATCCTTGCTGCTGTTTGAGGTCTCTGGGAGGTGGTCAAGCTCCAGTGCCTCCAGTCTCTGGTGTAGCCTAGCAACCATTGCCTGGGCCTTAGCCAGTTCTTCTCTCAGGGCTTTCACCTCTGCACTGAGGCCTGTCTGCCCAGATCCATGGCTCCTTCTGCCAGTACTGCTGGTACTCAGGGGAGTAGATTGGCAGGCTGGGTCACCCAGAGGTGTCAGAGACAGAGCAGCCTGGCTACTACTGCTGGGGCTGCACTGTAAAAGTGGGTCACCAGGCACTGTTGGTACTGCTAGCTCCTCAGCTGGCTTAGGTGGCTCAGTAATTGGGTCATCACTTTTCAACCCTTGAAGTTGCAGACCAGATGAATCAGTAAAGACCCTTGATTCTATTTCACTGATATCTGTAGACTTCACGTCACTTATGTCAGGCATAACAAAAGTCGGCCTCCTGATCCTATTTATGTTCCAACTTTCATCAACTTGATAATCAGACTCACTGAGTCCCCAGTTACTGTTGAATGTGTTGTCTAGTTCACTGCTGCCAAACAGGCTATGAAGGAGGGATACTCCTATGGAATTAACTGACTTCTGAAGTAGCTCCAATCTGAATTACATCAAAATCCATACATATATGTAAATCCACAGTAGTTGCTGTCACTTAAATAGTGATACAATGTACTTGTCGAAATCAGTTGGTTCATCATGAAGAATAACACACTTTGTGTTTGGTAGTGGACCAGAGTGATCAGCCTTCTTCCTTTGTTCTCCAGTCACTGCAGCACGCCAGCTTTTTCATCCAGAGCAGAAAGAGTCTTATCATCCAGATTTGATCAACAGGTTCACTGATGATCCATAAAACATCCTGTATGTTACTAATTTAAACTGAGGTTGAATTAACATATACAGTGAACTTTGACTGAGGAGCTCTCTGTCTAGCCAAGTGCTATGAAGTGCCACCTGGTGGCTTATATTAAAACTTTTTGAAAGATTTTTCAAAAACAAATTCATAAAAAATCCAAAAATCACTGGAGCATGACAATTTGAAGAAACTTGGTAGAGACCCACCCAAGGTACATTGATGCCAAGTTTAAAGTTAAATCTGATAGTTTCTTCGGAGAAGTCAAAACTGTAAATTAGCATCAGAATGCCCATTGACTTGCATAGTAATCCATAGGAAAGGTGCATTAACTGATAGGGACTCTTAAAAGACTGGTCAGTCAGCTGAGCTAGAAATTGTTAAAAAGTCAGTAATCCACGGCAGTGCCACCTAGTGAACAATTTTGTTTGGACCTTCCGCAAGGAACATATCCAACAAGTTTCAGCTTTATCTGAGTGACTGTTCTGGAGAAGTAAAAAAATAGCAGAAACACACAAAAAATCATATAAAAATTAGGAAATTGTTGCAGTGCTACCTGGTGAACGAATTATAAACTGGGAGTCCCTGGGAGTGTTCATGTGTAATATCAAAGCTATTGGGTGAGCCGTTTTGAAGAAACATGCGCACGTGTCCAACCAAGACCAGTTTATAGGACTCAGGTTTATTCGGCTCACTTCGTGAAGCACACCTTGCTTTGTTTACATTTTGTGTTCGACCACACTGGCCGGATTACACATGGAAGGATCAGAAAGTAAAACACAGAATGTGCCTGGATTTAACCCATAGCAAGCTGCCAGTATCTGGTATTGCACACAGTTTGCCACCGGGCAGTTTTTTACTCACTTGAGCAACAACAAGCCACATGCATGATTGAACATGCCTGGGCTCTGTTATTTTTGCGATTCATTCCAAGTGATGAACACTAAGTTGGTCAGAAATTGCATCATTTATATATCTGTGTACTTTCTACTTCAATTTACCTGAAAAATTTGATGCCGTAGGTGGTGTCAAGATTCTGATTTTAAGTGCAGTCACTTTTATACCAAGCAACACAGGCCATGCAACACAAGCAAGTGCACACAGGCATGATTTTCTGATATGTATGTCTATTTTTCTCCGGCCTTTCATCATGAATTTAATTACTATCTTGTTCTTTCATACAGATTTGTTCCACTCAAACCTTTTAAGAAAAATTAAAACAACAAAATTTTGTTAAAAACATGAATAACTGGCACATCCAAGACAGCGATCAACAACACATCGTCCTGGTGTTTACGGCTACCATGGAGGTATAATACCTCCATGCGGCTATGCAGATCTTCGCTTCATCACCGTGCGGTCTGCATATTTTCTTTGCCTTCCATAAAGAATTGTCACTCCTGCTTTTATCCATATCTAGATTTGTTTGATAGAAGGTTCTTTATCAAAATATAATGTGAATATTTAGCATCTTGGTCCAATAATCTTTGTGTGAATACAACTTGTTCACCTTCCCAACACAGCGTGCTACGGGTTAATAAAAAATCAAACTGTCAGGAAACTAAAAATGCACGTTTCACCACTGATGTGACACTTTAGGTAAAAGATTTGCAGTGTTCAGCAGAATCCATG
This sequence comes from Hermodice carunculata, assembly GCA_964020975.1. NCBI lineage: Eukaryota > Metazoa > Annelida > Polychaeta > Eunicida > Amphinomidae > Hermodice > Hermodice carunculata. The sequence continues at coordinate 323,380 of CAXHWN010002163.1, read as the reverse complement.
CTACATGTATAATCACTAGCGTTAGCTGTGGCATCCGTTGTAAACATGAAAGCATGGGCCCGACTCAGCCACTTGCTGATTGGACAACCAGGCCAACAATGGAATGTATAATTCATTACGATCCTGAAAAGTTCGGTCCAACTCGGTATGAACAAGTCCATTGTATACAAACTTGTCCAAACTGATTTCTCCCCTTTTATACCAATCATGTCTGGTTCCTTTTTAAAAGGCAACTTGTTAATGCATTTTTAAATTCAGGTACTTGGTAGTAAGAGTTCCTGTGTGATGTCAAAGCAATTGGGTGAGTGGTTTCAGAAAAGAAGATTTTTTAAGATTTACCCCCCCCCCCCAAAATATCACAGAAAAATTCATAACAAATCCAGAAATCACTAGACCATGACCATTTGTACATACTTGGTAGAGACCCACCCAAGGTACATCCCTACCAAGTTTAAAGTAAATCTGGCTGACGATTTGGAAGAAAAAGTAAAAAGTGTAAATAGTGGACGGACGACTGAGCCTCCTAAAACTCACATGACTGACAAGTCAGCTGAGGTGAAAAAAAAAGTCCTCCAAATTTCAGGTATTCATATCTTTAATTGCATGTACAGTTGTCTCTGAGACCTAGTATGTTTATTTTTTTAACAGATTAGCCCAGGGCACACGCAAAGGTCCAAAAGTCAGCCAGGGAAATAACACTGCATTTCCATGTTGTAAGAATGCCATTAAGGCTACATGCTTCATAGCCAAAAATGTTACCCAGTTTTTGCTGCTGATCTACCAATAACATTTACAATGAAATTCAGTACAACTGTTGTGACACCTTTTCAATGACTGTCAGCTATTGTGCCGGTATAACAGCCTGGCAGGTGACCACAGTTATGGTTGATAGACCCAGTCAGTGCCAATAGGGAAGGGCAGTTTCTTAAGGTTTCAGAAACCTCCACTACACGGCGCGAGTCATCGCTTTCATCCGGGTACTTGCCTGCGGGTGAACATTGGTCTCGGCGGATTTGCAAACACTGTGATAACATTGTACGTATCGGCAATCAAAGCGCCAAAAATCCTTTTCACGTAATATCTGCTAATAAATTTTACACACACGAAAGATATGATTGTATTATAGCAGAGCATGAATGCATTTGTTCGTATGTTGTGTTAAAAAAGTGAAAAATCCATTTGAACCACGGTGACCGGGAACCACATTCTGCTTGTTGCATTCCTGCGTAGTGCCAACCGACTATGTGAATGGTCCAAAGAAATGCAATAATATAGAATATTCTTCGACAGTTATTAAGATAATGCAATGATCACATATAACAAATTATCGACATAGCACATAATATGGACTCAACAGCTTGAGGATTTCGTAAGACTCCTGTTGCAAGGATTTAATGTGACCCGGTTCATCGCGGGCGATAATGGAGGATTGAGTAGGGTAAAACAACATTGGTCATCGCGTTTTAAGAAGTCGATTGTATACATATTTATTTGCCGGGTATGTTGTCATTGTGTCAAAAATAAAGACAAGTAGACAACCTCATCAGAATATGTTATTGTAGATGAATTCCCAGTTTTACAGTGTTACTGTATGTGTGTGGGTGGGTATGGGGGGTCGGCAGGTAGCGTTAAAAGTTAAATTAAAATTAAAATCAAATCATGTGATTAACTCCACAACAATGTGTATTGGGTTGATTCCTTGATTGCATTACTTTCTACAAAAAGTATTTATTAATGATAACATTATCATGATTATGAGTTACACTTGGTTATTTCATTCGCCAAGAAAAACGCTCAGTTTGCACCATGCGTTAACACATCATAGTATGCGACGCTACTCAGGCTGACCCGCTATTGAATACCTGGATGAAAGCTGTCCGCAGCGCCACATGGCGGTCAATGAGAGAAGGCAGAGTTATTGCTCTACCATATTTGTAGACTGTCTGTGGAAGTATCCATTGTAGACCAGGCAGACACCTCAATGAGAGGCTTTGCATGTGGAATTTGAAGGTGGAATCATAGTGTTGATTAAGACAAGCTGACTGTTGACTTGCAATAAGAGAATTTATGGACAGAATTACACCAAGTACACTTACTTGAGAGCTCCCAGGTTGATACAGGCAATGCCCAGGTTGTAGCGGGTACGGATATAGCCTGGGGATAATTCAAGTGCACGATGATAGGCATCAACTGCCTCTTCACTGCGACTGCCATTGGCCAGAGTGGCACCCAGCTTGTTCCACAGCAGAGAGTCCTGGCAAATACAATCGACAATTAAAATTATTTCCATGCCCCACCCCTCACTCATTGATAACCTTGTTAACCACAGGTCTCATTTAGAATTAATAAATAGTCATGAACAGAAAAAATAAATAAATAAAAGGATTATAATTTTGTATTGTTACACTGTGACCTTGAAAAAAAGGTCAATGTCACTGGGCTTTGAACTTTACCTGGGCCTTACAGTGGTACATAAGCATGTACAAGCTGAAATCCTAATTCAAAAAGCTTTCTAGTCATCACCTAGAATGTGGCTGGACAGACAGACAGACAGACAAACAAACAGACAGATAGACAGACAGACAGATCCCGTACAAAATGAAATCTTGAAGCTAGCCCTTATATGGGTCTACAATCCTGTGCAATGTGAAAGCCCTAGCTAAAAAACTTCTCAGGTTATCATGTGAAACCAAATTCACTAATGTGGCTATGTGACCTTAGCAATTGGGTCAAGGTCACCCAACTATGAACTTCTACTCCATGTAAAAGATTATAACCTTGTGCAATATGAAAGCCCTAGGTCAAAGAGTGCTGAAGTTATAATGCAGAAATGTTGTGCACACACAGATGGACAGTAGAGACTGAAAGAGGTTATCCATCTTCAAACCTGACATAGCCTTCATAGAGAAATATTATCTTGTGCAATATGAAAACCCTAGCTAAAAATTTCCTCATGTTATCATACAGAAACCAAATTCACGAATTTGGCTCTGGACCTTGGGAATTGGGTCAAGGTCACCCACCTTGGAACTTGACCAAGCCCTTATGCAGAATATTATGGTCCTGTGCAATATGATACCCTAGGTCAAATATTTCTGAAGTTATTATGCAGAAATCAAATTCTTTCATGTGGTTCTGTGACCTTGGGAACTAGGTCAAGGTCACTCATCTTTGAACTAACTTACCTCATATAAAAGACTATATGGCCAGCATTATTTTATAACTTGGTTTACTAAATCGCCGATCCTAAAATTCTAGAAACTAAAGATGTTATTATAATTATAAAATCATACTTTTTTTATTTCCGCCGGCCATACTGATTCCCATAGTGATGGTGTTTACAAGACATTGCAAAACAAAAAAACAACCAAAAAAAGAGGCCCATGGGCCTAATGCTCTGCTGGCAATGTGGCTATATTGCACCTGCATCTTCATGTCAAAGTTGTGCATCCTCAAGTGGCTTCTGAACATATAAAGCTTATGTACATTTAGTGTATAAACTGTCCACCAGATGGCACTTCCCTCCACAGGTAATCATAGTTTATTTGTGTAATTCCTGCAATGGATACCGTTACATGTGCCAAGACAACAATCAGTGACTCCTTCTTTTATATCCTCAGTGACCTAGGTACAGAAGTTCAAAGTCACCCAGATTATGTCATACAAAAGGCCCATGGGCCTGGTGCTGTCCTGACATTGTCATTGAGGTCCATGCTACACCCTGCAATTACAAAATCACCTCTTTCAACTTTACAGGCATGGTGACCTCACAAAAATACGTCAAGATCACTGATATTACATAACATTCTAGCATTGGACATTGTTGATATATCCTATAAATTTAGCAAGTCTAATTCAGTTACTTTTCTAAATATGGAATCTTATATCTTAAAACACATTTTGGCTCATGGTTTCCTTCAAATTATAGGTGGCACCACTAGTATCACTAGTAACTTAGACTTTGACATCCCCCACAATCTCATCACATTTGGTGAAGATCCACCAAAAATGACAGAGGCTAGAGGGTTCAAAAGACCTTCACATTTAGACCCCTATATTACATAATATTGTTGGTGGCACCACCAATATCCAAATTAGAAAAAAAATGCAGAACCACCTGGTGAACAAATTCAGAACTAGGAGTCCCTAGGAGTTTTAATATTTGATATAGAAAATCCAAAAATCACTGGAGTGTGACCAATTGAACAATCTTGGTAGAGACCCACCCAAGGTACATTGCCACCAAGTTTGAAGTGAATCTGGCTGATGGTTTTGGAAAAGAAGTCGATTGTTGACGACCGATGTCGGACAAAGGATGAAGCACCATCATATAAGCTCAGCTACTGACAAGTCAGCTGAGCTAAAAAAAAAAAAAAAAAGCTGAAGCATGATCAACTGAACAGACTTCACAGAGCCTTACCTCAGGTATGTCACTACCAAAGTTGCAAAAGATCTAGCTATCAGTTTTGGAGAAATCAAAGAAATGAAACTATGCTGACAGACATTGGAAAGACAAGATAACAGTTGCAGACCCCTGTTATAAGCTCAGCTGACTGACCAGGTAGCACCTTTAACAACTGGGATTGAATGCATTTTCAATGAATGGTGTCCTTGGACCCTAACATGTTGCTTTATATAACTTCTGACTGTCCTGACAGTAACTGAAGCTTCCCAGCAACACAGCCAGTACTTACCGTGGGTCGCACTTGTAGGGCAGCGTTGAAGCAGTCAACCGCTTTGTTGTACTCCCCAGATAAGTTAAACAACACTCCCAAGCCAATCTGTCGGGGCAGCACACATGGCAAGCAATTAGTCATACACACGCATATCTGGCGAGAACCCACAATGGATTCATCACATTCATGTAACAGTATTTGGCATGTTCAGATTCCCAGGCACTGGAGTCACTGAGTATTGTTGTGAAACTATAGACCTTTACATTGTACCAGTGGCATAGTACATCCATACAGCTGATGTATATATGATGCCATCACCTGTATATCCTTGTTTTTTTGTTTTTGTTTTTGTTCTTCTTAAACTGGGGAGGTCCCAATTAAGTCATTTGTTTTAGGATGAATACACAACCCAAAACACAACATTATTGTCAGCTAGGCCTGTGTATTCACATTGTGTTGTATTTTAACTTGAATAAACTGAAATAAAATTTATGAAATCATTTAAATCATAAACATGAAAAAATGTAGTGTTTATCCATGCAGCAGTTCTTAAGTTTGGTTGCAATCAATGGGAACTAAAGGTTATGTGCAACTCGGGCCCTCCTTACTAAGGTGACCCCTTCTGGAATTATAAAGGAACCTCCAGTTCTTACTTTTACTTATTGTACTACAATCATGACTATAGACACATAATTACACACATACTTACTTGGGCAACATTATTATGGCCTACTTTTTCAGGTTGTCTGTTCTAATGCAAACGTGTTTTGAAATGACATAATGGAGCTCTGGGATTGGTACATGTAGAGTGTAGACACATTACCTGAATATCAGGGTCTATAGCTGAGGCTGAACTCTGCTGTTGAACTGCCTTAATATACATCTGCTGTACCTCTGTGTGCATGGCACTGTCAACATAGACACAAGGTACACTATGACAAGGAGTAACTTGAAACACGTTCTCCGCCTCCTCATTTTGCCTTGCTTGGAAAAAAACTCTTAGCCCTGGTATTAAACTTTTGTGATGCTGAATTTCAATAAGCTCATACAAAATCTGCTGTTAAATTTGAAAATTGTCATTTAATTCTGGTAAACTGTGAATTCAATAGTTGACAAGTCAATATATAAATAAGATCATTTAATACCATGGATATGTACACATTTTAAGTTCAACTTGAGACATTTCCCCCAAGAACGATTGATAGCAAATGAGGCCTTGAATGTCACCATATATTAAAGCCAACATTTAAAAATGTTCTGGAAGGGGATTGCCCCCCCCCCCTCCCCCCAATAATTGCAGTGTATTAAGCCTTCATGTGCTTGTAAAACTAGTGCTCTGCAAAGGAATCAATTTGAACCTGAATTTCCCTTTTGCATAGCAGTTGTTGCCCCATGGTTTTTGCTGGTTTAATCCAACATGGTGCACATTTTGCTCATATTACTGTGAAAGCCAATTTTGTTATAAAATAGTATTATTACATTTTCACACCCATATCAAGTAGAAATTTCAAGAACGTATTCCACAAAATTTAAGTACTTTTAAGAACTTTGATAACCAGTATCTGCAAATTATTATCCCTTGTGACAAAAACGCTTTGATGTACGGTGCTCAGAAGTGTGATATCAAAGCAATTGGGTCAGTGGTTTTGGAGATGATTTTTTAAGATTTGCCCCCGCAAAAAACAAAATAATTTTTAAAAATCCAAAAATCACTGGAGCGTGACTATTTGTACAAACTTGGTAGTGGCCCACCTAAGGTACATTGCTACCAAGTTTGAACTAAATCTAGATGACTGTATGGGATAAGAAGTTGCAAATGTGAATTAGCATTAGAATGTCCATTGATTTATGAAGAAGTCCAAAATGTGAATTGTGGATGGACGGGTGGACGAAGGATGGACGACGGGCCATCCTATAAGCTCAGATGACTGACAAGTCACCTGAGCTAAAGACCTTGACAATTTATCCCTGGGAAAAAATGAAAGTATGTACCTTCCTACACGCCCTAATGAGGCAGGCAAGTATTGAATGCTCACCTGGACATGAAAGAGGAAACCTGTGATCCTGTGGTGGCACTCTCTGCTGGCATCAGTGACAAATACTTTGGGTTTCTCTGCAGCCACGTCCGGAGTGCCTCACATGCAAGCGTCTGTAGGGATTCATTGGTATAACTCACTGCAAGACCCATCCACCCAGTCAAGTTTTCAGGTTCTAGTTCTACACATCTGTAAGTCACAAAGTTTACCATGACAATCAGATGTCAATTTACATCTCTCACAATGTTCAGCCTTAAGGGACCAAATGCAGGAAACAGCAGAAAGTAGCACATCACAACAGTCATTGGAGCTTGACAATACTACCCTGTCAATGTACTTAATGTTACAGGTGGAAGTTTTCAGCTTTTGCATATCAGGCATGTAAGTACATGTAGTTTTAATTTAATCACACTAATAGTATTTAGGATAGATAAGTTCCTAATTAATTCATGTGAAAATCCTATTTCCTTGTGTTTTCATTTTTATGGTTTTGAGTCCTCAGTATCATAAGCAGCATTGAAAGTTGAGTGCAATTCAGTGAATGTACAGCAGGTACTTAGTCAGCATCATCTCTACATGTGGTCTCGGTGCACTCTGTCCTCAGGGAAACATCTTCAGTTCAGCCTCAAGCTATAGCTGTTTGGTGCTAATCCTGTGTAGTGAGCTTAAGGACAAGCCTGTGGTCGCAATCCTCAGTGGCCCAAAGACTGAGCCCTACACAGCCATTACCCATATCAGCTCCCCTTGAAGAAAAACTGTGCGCATCTTTAAGGACAGCTAAGACACCAAAAATAAATCCCACTTTAATCAAACCTAGCTCAAAATGTATTTGCGTTAGGATAACACATCATATGTGTAATCGTCATACTCCAAACAATTTACATGTCCCGTATTTAGGTGTCTGTGATGTTAGTTGTTGAATAAACAATTAAAAGTTGACCGCAAAGCATCTACCCCATAAATGTTGATATAAGTCACAAATTATTTGTGATCAAATCACAATTACACTTGCATTTTAATCAAGACATAATGGCAACAACAAAAACCCTGCGATTTTTTATGTTTGGTTTAGTTTTTCTGTTATCTATTCTCAAAGTTTGACATTTCAATTTCCCCTTTGATTTCCAGGATGTTCATTTTCTTGATTTCATAGAAATTTTTCACCCCTATACTGCATAATAATGTAGGTGGCACCACCAATATTGAAAGGAACCTAGATTTTTATACACCCTATAAGCCCTGAAAGTTATCTTGGGTTAACTTGAAAACTGTGGATGGTATCGAACTCACAACCCAAAAGTTTACATACAAACAGACGGACGTCTCTAGAATGTTACACTTATGTACTAACAATGATCATGAAGTGAGTGTTTAAGGTAACTGACCATAGTCATCTCTACACCCAAGTGATGAAATAGGAGTAGCCAATAATGAATGATGGTTTCTGTTTGTAGACAGACTAGAGAAAATCTCTAGGTGGGTTTAAGTTAACTTTATGGTACCAACTATTGCCCTATCATCACTTCTATGTTAGCCCTACCTAAATCTATACATTAATATAATCTCTTAGTGTCTTGGAATGAGTGTTGTATTTTGTCAGTATTGTTCCATATCTATGGAAACACTTCAACAGAATTTTATACAGATTTTTGGTGTCATAGGTCTTGTGGCACAGTTTTTTCATCAATATTCTTATTCTCCTTACAAATTCACTTATTTGTGATGTGTTAAGGACTGACCGAATAATGGACGGACATGAGTGGTGCTATAAGCTGTAGGACCTTAGGTCAGCAGAGGAAATCAAAACTGATTGATGAGCCCTGGTTTTGAGTTGCATTTCCATTCAATAGAACATGGAAAATGTCATCATTCTCAACTTGGCGTCATTGGTCAGTGTGTCAAGCCACAATATTAGGCTCTATATACTGCCATTTTGATGTGACTCACAGTATTCAGGTGTCTGTGGGTGTCCAGCACACCTGCCTGACAGTGTACATATAGCAGCTACTTGATGGTCTGTGCTTTACAGCAAATTATGTGCTGGGACCTGCTATGCTGGACATAGTATTACCCTGGGCCCCACATGCCACATGCAGCATGTGTTGGCCACCATGACGGTCACCACTGCCCACTGTACCATTGTACAGGGCACACCAGTGGTATAAAGAGGCACATGACTGGCTACTTTCTTGGTACTCTTAAGCACCCTATGATCAGTAACAAAAATTCCTCCACACTTTGCTTTTTTCACCTGGAGTATACTGGCACAGCTTGGTGTTAGCATAGCACTGTGCCATGCAGAATTTACATTGAAATCACACCTGCCCTTCATATTTCCCTGGAACTTCAAACCTATTGACCAATCAGAGCAAATAACTGGCAGGGAAGAGTACAGAGAAGCGTACAGGGCAGCGTATGGGTGTGCACTGAAATAACATAGGGCCTGTACATCTCTCTGGAATTTGAAAACAATTGACCAATCAGAGCAATTCACTTCAAACATATGGACCAATCAGAGTGAACAAATAGCAAGGAAGCATACAGGGCAGAACACGGGGTGTGTATTGAAATAACATAGACCCGTATATTTCCCTGGAACTTGAAAACAGTTAATCAATCAGAACAATCCACTTCCCTGGTGCTGCATGGGATACACAGATCATCCCATGGCTACATCAGAATCCTAGCCTGTACAGTTGCCCATCAAGCAATACCTTGCATCGATCCTCTGGGTCTTGGGAGGATCTGGGCTCTCAGGGGAACTGTACAGGATAGGATACTGATCTAGCCATAGGACAACCTATAAATATACACAGCATTACACACATGTACCACATATATGTAATATTCACATGTAGTTGTAGTGCATTATAAATTCTACAATTTTTGTTTCAAGACTATACTTACTTTTTTAATGCTGCTATGGCGGCTGGGTCCTGCTCATTATCTTGCTGTGAAGTCCCCAGATATTGCCACGCCTGCAATTAAACAATTATGAATAAATAATGAAAACCCCACAGAGCAAGTTTTTAGCAGATAAATAATTGTGTGGCACTACATGATAAGCCATATGACCAGAATGATATTCTTGAAGACATTTATTAGGAATCATCCTGAGCTGGAAATTTGTCAGGAATAAACCTGAACCAAAAGACTGCATCTTATTGCAGCAGTGTTCTGCTGAAAAAAACAGTACAAAGTCTCTTTTGTTTGTTTTAATCATGTATCCTACAGTCCCATTGGCCTGCAACACCTCAATTTGCCAACACACACACACACGCACACACACATGCATACACAGACACACAAACCCATATGCTCTATGCCCATTCCAGTTATTGCTTGTATTAACTGATAGGCAGCCTACACTTACAAGTTTGGACTTTTCCATAATACATCTAATTTAAGAGGTAAATTTTGCATGCAGACCATTTGAGCTTGAAAAAAATTCAGGGTTTTCCGCAGATTACAAACAGGGTGCATTTCAGATGTACATCTGAATGTGTACATGGTACCTCTGGCATTGACTCGTGGCCTCAGTTGACATAGTATATTTAACGAACATAACCCACAAGAAAATTGTTAAGAATCAAGCATATGAAATTATTCTGCCAGTTGGAGTGGAGGCCTTGGTTAGTGGCATTTATCACTGCATGAGTAGTCATGCTACAGACAGGTGTGGCAGTTGTAGCATGCCTCACCTGGCAAGGTTAAAACCACCAGGCAGAATTTTAATTTGCAAACTTACGCTCATTTCAAATTATGGTATATAAACCAAGGAGTGCTATGGAGCAAGTTTGGTAGTGAGTTGGTGAAATAGAGGCCATACCTGTGTATGGTGTTCATTGGTGAAATAGAGGCCATGCCTGTGTATGGTGTGGGTTAGTGACATAGAGGCCATACCTGTGAATGGTGTACGTTGGTGAAATAGAGGCCATACCTGTGCATGGAGTGGGTTAGTGACATACCTATGTATGGTGTTCGTTGGTGAAATAGAGGCCATACCTGTGTATGGTGTGGGTTAGTGACATAGAGGCCATACCTGTATATGGTATGGGTTAGTGACATAGAGGCCATGCCTGTACATGTTGTGAGTTTGTGAAATGGAGGCCATACCTGTGCATGGTGTTCATTGGTGAAATAGAGGCCATACCTGTGTATAGTCTGGGTTATTGACATAGAGGCCATACCTGTGTATAGTGCGAGTTAGTGACATAGAGGCCATACCTGTGTATAGTGTGAGTTAGTGACATAGAGGCCATATCGGTGTATAGTGTGAGTTAGTGACATAGAGGCCATACCTGTGCATGGTGTGGGTCTTTCTGTACTGCTGCTTCAAATAAGAGAACAGCATTAGGAATGTCCCCTTGCTGCAGTCTGGCTAAACCCTCAGCAAAGGGGTCAGGGTGATCACGCAAGGGGTTGTCCTCCTCAAACCTGTAATCCTGAGTGGGAATAAAGCAGCAAATTGAAGAACATGCACAAGCACAACAGAATTAAGATCAAGGAACATGTCTCAACAATCCATGGCATGTCCAGCATTGGCACATAAAAAACAGAATATATCTGAAGTAAACTGTCTGAATTACATGAGAAATTCTGCAGTCATTACAAAGTTACATTACATATAAGCGATACTACCGTATGAATTAATGACATTCTTTCTTAGTCATTGATTTATCTTGCAGCATTATAATAAAGGCACAAAAAAGAGGCCCCAGGGCCTAATGCTCTGGTGACATATAAACTGATGGCCATCACCAAAAAACATATTTCCTGAAATGCATTGCCTCCACGACCCTGAGCACTCAGTCCTAATAATGATTGTAATCCAGAGGAAGCAACATCAGACTTCCACCTGAACATACATTTGTGGTACATTTAATTCCTTCTCAATGTATTGAATTTAATGTCCTTTTATTAGTGCTTAATGACCTAGAAAAATAGATCAAGGTCCCAGAACATTTGGTATCATTAGCCTTATTCTTTCTCATAATACCAAATTTAGTGTCCTTTCTTAAGTCTTAATGACCTTGAAAAATGGGTCAAGGTCCCCGAAAATTTTACAAAATTTGACCATTGGTCTAATGCATATTTGGTAGTTTCATCTCAATTTATTAGCACAATAATTAATTTAATGTGTTTTGATACCAAATATGTTAGTTCCAATAACTACCACCAGTGGCACCACCATGACTTCAAATCTCAATCTTTTGTCTGTATAACTTTCCTGTACTGGTATGTGTGTCAACAAATTCAGCAGCAATGACCATCACAAAAAAACAAAAATAAATAAATAAAACAAAACAAAAAAAAAATCTTGCATTTATTCCCTCCATGACCTTGAAAAAAGGTCAAGTTCACCCATATTATGTAATATTCAACTTCCACACATGAGATACACTTGTTGCACATTTGATGAAACTGACCTGTTAATTTCTCAAGATAATGAATTTCATAGAGTTTACCAAATAATAGTCAATTTCCCACTCATCTAAAGGTGGTGCCACCAGTATTTTATGGGTATACATTATTTCCACCAGATTTCACAAGAACCCATTGAAATCAAACACACCAGAGCCTTTTCAATTTTTTCACTTTTGGGCCCATGTACTGCATAATCCACAAGGTGGCATCACCAATAACAAAAAGGAACCTACATTTTTTTTTAATACAATACCTCCAAAAAAGTTCAAGAGATCTTTACAATACTAATGCCCACTACCAGCACCTGTCTGTTGCCCCCTCTCTCCACTGCCTGTTTACTACCAATCTCCTGACTACCTTCTCCCTCTCTACTACCCTCCACTACCTGCTCTACCTCCCCTTTCCTTTCCCCTACCTCAACCCGCCCACCCGCCCCTACACCTGTCCCTGACTCCTGTCCTGCCCACTGCTCTCCCCATCCCTCCTACCACCCTTCTGCCCCTTGCTCCTGTCCCCCACAGCCCTGATCCTGTCCTTGCCCTCTTATTATTCTGCCTTCAGGGCTGCTACCTGGACCTCCAACATCTCTACCCTCCTGCACCTTCCACACCTGTACTCAAAGCTGCCCTCTCTGGCCTCCTCCACAGCACAGGGGAGGCCAATGGCCCTAAAATCCTCCCACATACAATACTGTGTGTATTGTATGTACCTATCCCCCTGTCCCTCCTCCTCACTCTCCTCTTCTTGGTCCCTACTCCTCCCTACCCCCTGCCCTGGCCCTACCTCCATCTACCTGCTGCACATGCCCAGCACCCACCCCCCACCCCCACCAAACTCTCCCAGCTCCTGCCCTCCTAGCGCTCAGCACAAACACTAACCGGACATCTGGAAAATTTGCGTGCACTACATATATGAATAAAATTCAATATGTAATGGTGGTCCCCTACACTACACAGCTGAAAAATAGTCAAGAAGAAGAAGTCCTCTATACTACCAAATGTACCATGCTTCACTGCTTAAACTTTCCCCACATAGTCTGTAACTATTCATGTGTCAAATACCAGATTGGTTTGCCCAATTTCCGTCTAAATATATCAAAATCACAAAATTTTCACCAGCACTGCAACCTCAATCTACTCTCGTCAATCTCGCCACAATCAAGCAAAGTATTCAGCTTTCAAACAGAATGACAAACTTACTTTGTATAGGTCTGTGTTGAAGCTCTCATAGTCTGACAACCAGGGGTGGTTCCCTTCCATGTCTTCCCTGCAACAATAAATCAGATGAAAAAGAATCTGATATTTCAGTGGTTAAATCTGACATACGAAGGCTCAGCTTTGCCTGTTGTCTGAATCATTGACTTATCACTTTAATAGACCTCTAAACTTCAAAGGTAGGCATTTGGTATAAGCATGTGCAGGATATACACAAGTGTGATAAAGGTCTATATTCTAAACAAAACAAAATTAATGTACTTAACCCTTTCCCCCTTGAATTAAGACTGTGACAACAGCTTTCCTCGGCATGGGTTGGGCACTTAGTGCCCAACCCATGCGGAGGAAAGCTGTTGACCTGAGTCATGTTGTCTTGACAAGTCTCATCTTCAATTCTCAGTCAAATTGTTTTTCATTGCTGTTGAAATCAGTTGAAAATGCTGAAGCAGACGACATTTGACCACCGGCCGGTTTAAGGGGGAAAGGGTTGACCTGTGATTTCTTAAATAATTGTTGTACAAACTTTTTTTTAAGTTTGAATTTAAAACATAATTTTTAAATTTTTGCTTTTCTCCGGACACAGAGAGACACTTGGATAAGATGGAGGCCAGTGACGGCCTGTTGTACATGTAGACAGAGCTGGTTCCATGCAGACAACCATTCAACATGGACAACAGTCTCTCCTTGACAGACCTTATAACATGTACAAACATTCCTTCCTTGACAGACATTATAACAGAAATTATCATATGTACAAACAATCCCTCATTTCCAGACATTATCACCTGTACTAAGTCTCTCCTTGTCAGACATTATCACATGTACAGTCTCTCAATGACAGATGTTATAACATGTACAGTCTCACCTTGACAGACAGTATCACTTGTGCAAACAGTCTCTCCTTATCAGACATTATCGCATGTATAAACAGTCTCTCTTTGACAGACATTACAACATGTACAGTCTTTCCTTGTCAGACATTATAACATGTACAGTCTTTCCTTTCACTGACATTATAATATGTACAGTCTCTCCTTGACAGATGTTATAACATGTATAATCTCCACTTGTCAGACATTATCACAAGTACAGTTTCTTTTGACAGACATAACATTTACATACAGTCTCTCCATAACACGCATCCTAACATGTACAGTCTCTCCCCTTGACAGAAATTACATGTACATACAGCACACACCAGCCCCTCCTTGACAGACATTATAACATGAACAACAGTCCTCGTGGCTGTTGTCTACATTATAATGTCTGTCAAGGAGACTGTTTGTCTTTTGATAGACCACTCCAATGAGAGACCCCCTGCTTTCTGAAAGTACATTGACAAAGGACCCTTGTGCTGTTTTTTATGTATCCACCTTTAGACCTCCCCCTAGGAGTTTTCCCTCAAAAGGCAGACAATTCTCGTATAGTTCATGTTATTAATACTTTGCCATGTCTTCCCACTGTCGCTGCAGTCGGTCCCAGAAATCAATGTCAGACTCTTTGACTTCATCTTGGTCACTCCTCGCTGAAAACTCCTCAGCCCATCTATCCACCAGGGACTTCTCCTGCAAGAACAAGTCTCAAACCATGTATCCATCAAGGATCATAAGGCAGTCCAGACTCAAGGCTTGTACTATTAAACATGTAATTCTCAGCCGTAGATACCTTCAGGTGACTATCTGTACATCTTGAATGTAGGCCAATGTCAAATGGGCCCACTTCATAGTTAACCCTTTCCCCTTTGAATGAAGACTGAGTCAACAGCTTTCCTTGGCATTGGTTGCCCAACCCATGCCAAGGAAAGCTGTTGACCTTGGGCACGTGATCTTGATAAGTCTCATCTACATTTCTCAGTCAAATTGTTTTTCATAACAGTTGAAATTAGTTGAAAACACTGAAGCAGACGACACCTGACCACCAGCCAGTTTTGGCCGGTTTGAGGGGGAAAGGGTTAAACCTCCTTGCAGCAAACTATTATATGCTACTTCTGCTATGATTGTGCTTTGGGGAAAGGGATTTGAAGTGTGAGAGCAAGGTTTTAGTACATATCAGACTATATTCCATTCCCTGGGTGGCAGGCTGCCTCCCGCTGTGCCTACCTGCTCCTGTGTGAACTCATCCACCCAGGCGCGGGCCTGTCTGTCTGTTTTCTCTATCACCTCATTGTCCTTAACCGTCACTTCCCCATCCCCTATGCGCTTTATAAACTTCATGAACTGCAAGCAGAGAAAATTTTACAATTTAGGGAAAAGCATATTGAAAAAAAAAAAAAAAAAAAAAGAAAATACCCCAAAATAATGGGACAGGCACAGAGACAGACAGACAGACAGGGTAAATGGATGACAACAACAAACTGTCACATTATGTGCACTGACAGTTGTACCACCAGGACATTGCTGGCAACATAATATATACATCTGTAATACTAGTGTTTATGGGTACCAAATATCACAAGACTCCAGCCTTCCCATGAACAAATCCATGCTGAGCTGCAAATAGCTCTGGATCTCCTAATGTTCACTCTAGGAGAGATGGTGGTGGTGGGGGGGGGGGGGAAGGGCTGCTCATATGAACTCACTGTAAAATCTGCTGGCTGAGTGAGTCCTCCTCAGCTCTCTTAAGTGTTTCCGGTGTGTGGAGGGAAGCATGAGTGATCACTGCCCTTTAACAGCAAGGTCTGACACTTGACACCAGTGGCTAACAGTCCATGATTTGTAATCTTGATTGAAGAATATAATGGGTGCAGTGGTATATTCATGGACCTTAAATACTCAACATGCATGCACCCTCCAAACTAAACCAATGCAGAGCTAACTTACATATAGTTCTAAAGAATGGCATATTTAAGATAGGTTTAATATGAAGACTCCACTTTGAAGCCAAAGTGATGTGAACAGCAATGGAAAGAAAAGACCCAGGACCTGGCCATCCATTCAGTCATCATACTGTGTGAAAGCAAAAAAAAGGGGTAGCTCTTCATTGCAAGTTTCAAGCTGACT
This sequence comes from Hermodice carunculata, assembly GCA_964020975.1. NCBI lineage: Eukaryota > Metazoa > Annelida > Polychaeta > Eunicida > Amphinomidae > Hermodice > Hermodice carunculata. Next base: position 307,028 of record CAXHWN010002163.1, on the reverse strand, counting down.
TACAGTAATTTTTTTCAGAAGTGAATCACTGTTTAACCTTCCTCTGCTATTTATTTTTTGGGTTTAGTTGTCTGTCACGCTGAATTTAATCTTGGGATCGCCCCACGAACACGATCTTCAGCGCATCCACATCGACATTTATTAGATAAACAAAGACACTGCATGCTCATTTCCGGTCAAACAAACTGCGTGGTTTTTGCTGCAGAAACAATTTTTTTGTGTAAATGTGACAATTTTATTCATACACACTACAGCTAATCAATAGTCTTCGGTACATTTTCTGATAAAAATTTGCAAAACAGTGGTAAAATTGCGTATTTTGTGGCCTCAAACTTTGTATGATTCTCTTGGCGGTTCTAGGCATGTTTGGCATCAATGGAAACGTCAGAAGCTCATCAATACATCATGCTGCTTTCCTATTGGCTTAATTCTTTATTCCCACCCACCAAACATTGTCATCTTGCATAAATTTACTATCTCTGAGGTAAAAATCTAAGAATAGAAGCCAGCGACATTCTTGCACTGCTTCCCTGAGATTCTCATACTGCTTGGGCGCTGATTGGCTGAAATCAGGCAAATAAGTTTTGCACGTGGTCAAGCATGCGCAGTGCATACTTTCAACAAACAAGCATGGTGGAGGCGATCACTCAAGCCAACGGTACTTTTATGTTTTCATGTCACATAAGTACTAAAATTTAGTGACATATTGACCATACATGTTTTCAGAACATTCAGAATGTCCCTGGTGAACAGCTGAAAGAAATACAGAGTGGAAACTGCATGCAATTGATGTTTAAATGGGCAACTTGTACACCGATATGCATTGTCAATCAATATCTGTGATGGTCTGTACTGACTAAATTTTGTGTGTGTTGATTTTTTCGCATAGATACTGCAATATTTAGATAATTTTGGCACTGTTACTCAATAGTTACAGTGGAAACCGTTTAATATGTTGTACATCCACAGGAGAACGCGCCAGGTTGCCATATCTCAGTAATTACATGCACTGAAAGTTGTTCTTCAGCATGTACTACATCGGGTGGATAAACTCGCCTGCGGCGTGGGAGAAGCAAGAATCTTTGGGCGGATTTTCTCGCTTGCAGCAGAGGAAGGGTTAAATTGATTTCATTTCAGTTGACAAAATATAATATTGAGATTGTTGCTGTGTGGTATGAGATGTGATCAGAACACTATGTGATCACTGATCTGATGTGCTGGCTGTGTGCACCAAGTGACCAGCATATGCATACATTGCGTCTGATCAACAGGCTCAAATATTGTATGCACTAACCTCAGAATTTTGAAGTTTGGGGTCATCTACAGTTTGTAGTAGTTCATTTGCTGTCTTGGCCAACTCATTATTTTCTTCAGTGAATTCATCCACCAGTTTTTTGTCATCAAGCACTTCACGTTCATATTCTTCTGACCTGGAAAAAATGACTGCATACAGAATGTTGATAGTATCAGTGCTTGTAACCTGTGTATAGCCCCTGGCTGTAACTTATACATGAAGGTGTTTAAAGCTGGAGATATACACAGTAACTTTTTGTTAAACCACTCAAGTTGTGCCACAAAAGTTGCTCATGTATTGTGTCTTACCACAAAAGTTGCACCACTTTCTACAAGTTGCTTGGAGATAGACTGAAGGTCTATTTTGTTCACCTGGTTGAACCAAACTAGCAAATTAAGACTTTACCCTGGTATCATGTGTGTTGTCCAGGCAACTGCATCATAAAGCATGAAATGCATCCATGTTCAGCAGCATGGCGAGGAGTAAACCAAGAGTAAAGCATCTTGTTCAGTCTCAGCAGGAAAATCCCTGTCTTTGGGATGCCAAAATGCCTGGCGACCATGAGACAAATCAGAAGAAAACTCGGCAGCAAACAGGTGATGGCAGGGCACCAGATTGCCTTACAATGTGTGCAGATCAATGGTCAATGTACATATTTCATTAGCGAAGAGGCATCATGTTGCTGCTGATGTGGTGTTGTGACACAGAAAGAAAGCAACTGGTGGATTCCACAACAGTTGCTCTGTATATCTGGAGCTCTACATGGTGGTCAATGTCTGCATTATGGGCAGTGTTTTAGAAGGATATTTAGAACATATGCCACAGTCCCCCTCCCCCCTTCAGAGACCACGTCATCACAGGCCTTGCAGTGGCCACACAAACCCGAGGGATTACAAAATAGAGGTAAAATACCATACAAAGTTAGAAGTAGGGTAAATGTGGTGTTACAAGGCAAGCCATCTCTCACAGAAAGAGCTACATATACAACAAGCAACTGTTGGCACATGTAACTCACAAATGTCATGGAGGTAATACGGGGGAGGACTGTTTTTTGAAGGAAGTGCAATAATGGATTACATGTAGGTCAAAGTTCAAGTCACAAAATGTGTACTCGTAGCACAATCACACTTTCCAGAAATTGGAGCAAAGGTGTGGCATATTAGTGGCTACATTAAGCCACGTCCTGTATACACTTATTGTGGCATATAACTGGCCACATCATACCACGTCCTGTGTACACTTATTGTGGCATATTACTGGCCACATCATACCACGTCCTGTGTACACTTATTGTGGCATATAACTGGCCACATCATACCACGTCCTGTATACACTTATTGTGGCATATTACTGGCCACATCATACATGAAGATAGTTTGTTTTGGAATATTTATTTTCACCCTACTAACTCAAATGGACTAAAACTGCAGATGCTGTCAAAGATGCATTCTACATCTGAAATACTCAGGACGTGCATTTGTACTCTAGTTGAATGAGCCTAGGAGCAGCCGGGCTAAATACCTCCACATGGACATGGAATACAGACCACAACATACTTCTTGCATGCCACATTTGTCCCTGAATACATACTTACCATGTTTTATGTTCATTTTGGGTTAAATAGTCTTCTGCCCATTTCATGTCCGACTGGACAGGTGGTCCAATAGGTGGAGCCACTCTCGTTTCCAGGAACTCCTTGGACCAATCAGAATCTTGGCGAACGCGTTCTTCTGCAGCCAGATACTCCTCTGCCCAGTTTGCCTGTATAGCTAGGTCTGCCACACCTGGAGCTGAGCAACACATCAACAAATGATTGTAGCTGAATCTGATGAGAACAAACTAACAAAATTATAAATAAATCCAGCACAGACCAGACCAATAGGGTTACATTTACATGAACAAATCAGGGTGAAGCAATCGATCACTGTCTTAACGCTTACCATAACTTGTGACATATTACAATCAAGTACACTGAACATTGCATTGATGTGTAACTACTCATACTGCACTCACTCTTCTTTTCAACACTGGTTGATATGCCCAAAACATATCTGTACATTTGCTATGTTCAGACAGCTCATATGTACCCTGTTCCTGGCAGTTAAAAAAAAAAAAAGAAAGAAAAAATCTGATGTGAAGCTGAGAGTCAAGAGTCAGCATGTGATAGCAGGATGTGCAGACATGTTAAGCAGTATCCTAGATTTAGCAGCCAACTCTACCCCGGGTTATCTCTCACCTGTCCTGGGTGCAAGCCTCATTCTGGCCCCTTCTATCTCCTGCATTTCTCGAAGCAGCTCATCCATGTGGAAGGTCTGAGGTGCCCCGTGTGAGCGGTGCTGATCTGACAGGAACTCCTTGACTAACTGTACAGTCAACATTACTACTGAGTACATCTCATCCATTGGTGAACACAACTTCACCATTTGATATATCATTTGTCGAGCACAACTTACAAGCATTAATATATGCATGTGTGTTATTACAAACACCCTAAACATGATACACGCTGATTAACTTAGCATGTGTTGGGTTCCATGTACCTGACTCACCACTGATGACAAATGTTATTAAATCACAAGAAGTTTTAGCAGAAATATCTTCTGTCTTTCACTACAGACATCACTTTGTGCTTTATATGTGCATCTGTTGAATTTGTTTATAAACAGATTAGAGATCCACAAACTGATAATAGCTCCAGTGGCCAAGCTTGAGAAATTTTTAAAAGACATAAGATATTCAGTAATTCTCAAAGAGGACCTGTGCATTTCCAGTGATAGTGACACCAATTAATTTGCACATCTAATTAGTTTCACTTTCATCTTTCACTTTAAAAGAACAAAGCATTCTTGTGTGGACTGCAAATATATTTTATTATCAAAAAGAAGAAAAATGGAACACATGAACATAATGTGGGACTTTTAAGCACATTAAGGAGCTCAGAACATTCTAATTTGGGATTTTACATGATGCTAAAACCATTTTAAAAGGAAACCATATTAAAAGAGTATTTACCATGAATGTTACTGCGACATTTAGATAACCCTGTTGCTATATCCAGCATGACATAATCATGACATCATAATATATGTAAGGGAAATCTTTTTATTCATATAACTAATAAAAAAATCTGTTTTCACAAGCTCCCATACCCTGATGAGTGATCATGATTGGGTCATAACATGTCGAAAGTACTCCATTATCAAAACTTTAACCTCGGGTCTTAGCTGATTCTTTCTATTTGTTATTGCCTTAATAAACTGAGATATGATTAAGTGCCTCTTTACCTCTTCCTCTGAGGCCTGTGGAAAGGGCCGGGGAACCTGTCAACATAAAACCATCATGATACAACAGCAACAATCACAGCAAGCAAGTCTGTACCACATGTACAGTATTTATCATAATAAGTGCACACTCCCTAATAAGCACCCCCTCATTTTTTTTTTTTTTTTAAGAAAGAACCCCCAAATATCCCATAGTTTTCAAACAAGTGGTAGAATTTGTTATTACACTTAGAATCTACATTTTTTTTAGTTTTTGTGAATGACACTTTTTATAGCACACTATGTGCTTATTAAGATGAATACCATATGTATTTAACAAGTAACATAAAATTAGAGACTAATTTTTCCAACATGTACATGTGAACTCCTCTATTTGGTCAGTCATTTCAACCAGGACCTGGCAGATTAAGCAGTAAGTTGGTGATTCTACCTGTACATGACAGCTGTTGTAAAATCTGACCTAGTCTGACTTAGTTTGTGTGATTGCCAAGGGACGGCATCTTCAGACTGTTGTAGCAAATACAAAAAAACAATGGAATGATACACTTCCTTCTGACCAAAACATAAGAATACTAAATGAATGAATTAATTAATAAATAAATAATAAATAGAAAGTTTCATTATAGAAAACCTGAACAAGAAAATTGAACTGATAAACACATGAAAAGTTACAACGCAATCAGAGATTACTACATCTACGCTCTCTCCCTCCCCCCCCCCACTCTGTGACCTTGGGATCAATCTTCAAACTCGTCTCAGATCTTATGTAGGATCAAGAAGGCCACATACACTAAAGGAGAGGCCAGCCTGACTTCAAACAAAAGAACAATGTCAGTCTTCAAAGGATAACCCATTAATTCCTTTGTGTGGCCTATTTACTGCGATTTGATAAGGAGCGAGTCCGATCATCTTTTCAAAACACAACTTGCAAGGCAGCATTCCGCTGTGTACTGACATTCATTGGAACAGAGTGGGAACTGTACATGTGCATTGCTTCTAAAAATGTTATTTCCCTTGATTTGCACATTTGTTACATCGAAGTTTGGGAGAAAATTAGCTACAAAAAGAATTTAAACTCACCAAAATCAGACTTATTTTTGAGATTTTATTGTGTTTCTGCTTTATCTTCTGGTAAGTTTGTAAACTGGATGGTATATTTTGCCAATAAATTACCTTTTTTTCTGCTCAGCGTGCACAGGTTTTGTATCTTTATGCAAAAAACATGCATCAATAACAAGTTGAACCACATGCTTGAAATCCATGCAGGTTAAGCAGAAAATTTCGAAAAATAGGGAACTTGTGTGTTCTATCTGGTAGGAATCAATGGGGTCCTACTTCTACAAAGTACTCAATTTTCACTCTGCTGAGTCGTCATGGACACGGTCATATCATAATTATCAGTGAAAGACCAATCGGATCAGATCCTGGCAAGGGGTGGAATTTGAGAAAACCGCTGCAAAAAAATTAAAAAAAAAAAACTCATTCGAAGGAAAGTCCAATTTTGTTCTCCTCTTATCTGCTTGAATGTATAATAAAGGCAACATAGCCAAATCTCTTTCTTTCAAGAATTGTCCTGAATGCATAATAAAGGCAACAAGCCCAATTTTCTTCTTGTATAAAATTGTCTTGAATGTATAATAAATGCAACAAAGCCCAGTTTCTTTCTTCCATGCTCCACTTCTGTGTAAATATGAAAAAAGCTTTAAGCCTTAGTGCTCTGCCAGTATTTGATAACATACACTGTGTGCCACTGGGCAATTGCGTACTCATTTGCGCAACAAGCAACATGCAGGATGGAACGTGCGAGGGCTTTTTTCAATCAAGTTTCACTGAAAATGACCACCAAATTATCTGTCACAAATTACATGGTTAATATTCCTGTGCAGTTTCCAGGTCAGTCTGCCCAAATTTTAGGTACCCTTGGAGATGTAAAGTGTATGGCCTATAGTGAGGTTAGTTTTTGGAAACAACATGGGTGGCAGAATGCAAGCGTCTGCATGATCACCGGCAGGATTTACCGTAACATCCCATATTTTTTTTCTGTCATGCGTCATGAATTTTTTACTCCCTATCTTGTTCTGTGGTACAGACTTGTTCCATTTGAACATTTTAATGAAACTGTAACTACAAAATTTAGTTGAATGCTCCAATATTAATGTGTCATGTCGACATATAACGATTACCAGGATTGATAACAACACATCACCATGCTGGCACAGGCTTTGTTACTGTGCGGTGATGAATCTACATATTTTTTTGCTTTCCGTCACAAACTTTCAATCCTGCCTTACTCTGTGTTCAACATTTGTTCAATTCAAGTCTTTTTTTTGTGAAACTACAATGTTAAAAAAAAAAGTCCTAGAGCAAATAATTTATAAGTATGTGCCCGCATCATGTTCATCCTTTGAATTGGGGACATGTTGGGATTCCATGACTCATTTGATTGGATGGTGCATATCAAGTGATTAAATTTATCAATGACAGACCTAACAATTATTAAAAGGTGAAGAAAGCCAACCACCAAAGAAATCACCAAAGAAATGTATACTGGGCACTTCAATATTTTCTATTTTGCTCTCAAAACATCTTCTCTAAACTAAAACAGCATGACTGGTCATCAAGATCATGTGACACTTAAACAGGCTGAGTGCACACAGCTAAACTGCCTGCCACCTGCTGGTGCTCACTGGCACTAATACTGTTTAGCCCAATACATACATAACTGCATCACCTATACTCCTCAAAGGTGCCACATGCATGTATTTAAAATGCAGGGTGAAACCGTTCAGACCGTCACTATTTAACAGCAGAAAACAATCTGGCACATGATATATGTAATATGAGGATGGTTCAATAAACACTACTGGGGGTCTACAATCTGCATGTGTGCTACCCTGAGCAAGTCAAATTCCAATTAGGGCAACTTAAAATCTCAAAGCACTAGACCTGGGGGTAACCAGAAATTTTGGTCCTCTAAATGAGGTTTTTACCAGATGGAGAAACAAGTTTGTGTGAAAGCCCAGTAAAATACCAAATCACTAGCCGTGACAACTACCAGGAATGAGAGAAGTTAGAGTGCATTTTAGCTGCCCCAAGAACAAATTGGCAACCTAATATGCCCTACCTCAAAGATTTCAAGTTTTGCAGCAGTTAGACCAAACAAAGAACATTTTATTTTGTCGAAAGAAAACAATTTTGGCTGAAAGTTGCCAAATGGCAACCAATTCTCATCCCTGCAACTACTGCCAAAGTACTAGCCCTGATGACTACTGGAGACAAAATGAATTGCAGAGCACTGCGTGTGTGTACAAGGACAAAACTGACTCTCCTGTGGGGATAATTGTGATCAGACTTTTCACAGTAACATGATGAGGTTGATTACTGGGACAGTATTTGCATTGTCAGACTTCACTGTATGTACTTACCAGCCCTGACCCCCGTGGTACCACCTGACCAGGCCTCAGTCCCTCCTGTCAACCAAATAAACAAATCCAGAATTTTAAAATTAAATAAATAAATGATAACAAATAACAAACATAATGACACAGAAGAGCTTTGCATGTACTTTTTACATATTTCTGTATTTTAAGAACTTTGTGTCACTTGAACATGTTGAAGACAGTGACTGTCATAAATACAGCTCTGTGCACCACTTCAAGCAATTGTTGCTTATGTTGATATATTCATATATATTATGCACCTGTTTAAAGGTCTGTAACAAGTAAATCTACCAGACAGACAAGCAGTAAACACCTTACTTATCCATAACTTGACTTGCTACATACATTTCAATCAATCTTTGATGTTTTACATGATTAGCACAACAAACTCATTGTTTCCATTGGACCCCAGTTCCATCTTTGTCGTAATCATGCCATTTGTTACCAATTATTATGTCTGTGACCATCACTGCCCTGATATGCAGTGGTCCCCCTCTTATAAGGCCCCTCTCACCAAAGGCCACTCCTCTTAGAAGATCACCACTTTTATGCAGAAAGTGTGACATTTCCATCATATTGTCCCCCTCTACAAAGGCCACCTTTGGACTGCATTTGGGGTGGCCTTATAAGAGGGGGACCATTGTAATCTTTTCCAGATTCTGTTCTAGAACTAAAATCACCAACATCACCCAGCATCAAGGTGCACTCCCTGGGTTTTAGCAAAATTATAATGCAAGAGATGGGACATACACAGCCTGCTTAAAAGTTTACCCTCCTAGTATTTCATTTGCATACCTAGTTCTGGTTTATGGTGTGGTAAGAATGCAGGTGTCTGCAAACAGTGTTGTACTGTGTGTATATCTACATACTTGATGTTAAAGAGTGCAGTGTTGTGTACATACCTGACAATAAACAGTGCAGTATTGTGTACTCATACATAACTGTCTGTAAATAGTGTTGTATTGTGTGTATATGTCAATATGTCTGTAAATAGTGCTTATCAATTATGTGTATACATGTCTCTGTAAACAGTGCAGTATTATATGTATGAATACATATGTGTCTGTAAACAGTGCAGTATTATATGTATGAATACATATGTGTCTGTACACCATACTTTGTGATGTGTCTGTCCATGTAAATGCCTGTCTCTTTACACAGCAATGTAGTGTGTGTAACCTGTACATACACACATACTGTGAACTGGGCTGTGTCGATTATAGCATTCGCACATACCAGCCTCCACTGAACCATTCTTTTTAGGAGTGAACATTTGGTGCAGTTGGTATATGCGTTTTCCATTTTCGGCTATGTGATTGGTGCCGAAGGTTGCCGATTTGAGACCCGGCCCTCCCCCTGATCACACAACATAACATACATGTCTACAGGACACATCTAGACTTCCAAAATGTGGGGTAAAAATTGCAAATACAGACATTAATTTACAATAACTTGGTCTTGGTCTTTCAATAATTCATTTTGAAATGTTTTAGCTATTTTCACATTTCTTTAGCCAAATCCAAGAAACATGAGCATTTAGCTAATGGTCAAAGTGGTCCCTGCTGTCTCCGTCAACAGTACTGTCATGTGTATATATGTACATACCAGTCTCTGTAATCAGTACTGTGTTGCACGTATATGTACATATATATACATGTACGTACATATCAGTATGTAAATGTATGTAAACAGTACTGTCATGTGTATATATGTACATACCAGTCTCTGTAATCAGTAATGTTTTGCACGTATATGTACATATATATACATGTATGTACATATCAGTATATAAATGTATGTAAACAGTACTGTGTTGTGTATATGTACATACCAGTATATGTAATCAGCACTGCATTGTGTGTATGTGTACATGTCACTCAGTATATATGTAACCAGTACTCTGTTGTGTATATGTACATATCAGTACATGTAACCAGTAGTGTGTTGCATGTGTAATATGTTACCAGTACTGTGTTGTGTGTATATGTGCATATCAGTATACATGTAAACAGTACTGTGTTGTGTATGTACATATAAGTATACGTAACCAGTACTGTGTTGTGTATATATGTACATATCCAACTGTACTGTGCTGTATATACATGTACATGTATGTACATAAGTATATGTAACCAGTACAGTGTTGTGTGTATATATATATATATGTAACCAGTACTGTGTGTATTATGTACATAGCAGTCTTTGTAACAAGTACTATATTGCGTACACACTGGTTTCTGTATGCAAAGAGTGTGTGCATGTGTACCATACCTGTCTCATTGACTTGTCCTGGGTAAAATGACCAGTGAGTTTCATGAGTGGGTTGGCTCCCCCACACTCACGATCTACCAGGTCCCTCATCGCCATTTTTAGTCTTGTTTCTGAAACAATTGAACAGAAGTAACCTACACATAAGGATTACATGATGTGATAAATAAATACATGTCAAGCTATTTGTTTAAACAGATAGAAGTCAATAGATGATCACAGTTTAATAACTTCCTTCTTTACGTACCCCAAAATTGTTTGCTTCAACATTTTTATTTAAATTTCTCATAAGTGGAAAATATCTTTACTGAAAAGTTCAGATGAGAGTATCCTGTTGGACTGCTCCACGTGTTAGTTGGCATCTTCTCTTGGTGCCTCCTGGGATCAATGCCCCACCCACACCCAGCAAAGCTGCTGCCTGTCTCCTGTGCTACACAGCAAAGAGATCAAATTTCATAGAATTTTGTATTTTCTGTTTTCATGTTTAACATCATGCTGTTTACATCCTCCACACAATACTGAAGCTGAGCATCCAACAAGAAGCTGGATTTGAAAAACAAGTGTGCTTAACAGCTCAGAGTTGATGACTGCAAATAATATGATATACATAGACATGGCAATCCACAAAAAACGCCATGATGTAATTGTGGTTTTGGCTTTGATCCACACAGACAACCTGGTAGGCATTGTCTCCTGCGTCTTTGCTCACATGTATATTCTTTTTTCTGTGAGTGATCACAGCACACCAAGTGAGCTGGAACTGGTCAAGAACCAGACGTATTCCTGCCAACTACATGACTGTCTTTTGTGCATCACAGCACATGACATAATTTGTGCATTTGAGCCTTCATTCACATACATGTAATTCAAAGTTCGTCAGAGCAGTATCTGACAGCATATTGTATCCTATTGCCAGGAGATATGTGAGCGATCTGGTTTTATTGCATTATCTGACAGCATATTGTATCCTATTGCCAGGAGATATGTGAGCGATCTGGTTTTATTGCATTATCTGACAGCATATTGTATGGCATGTGTGCCCTGGGTGTGACTCATGCATAACTGCCAGTGGATAATTAGCTGAGTTATTCCTAGCCTGATCAGTAAGTTGCCATGAAAGCCATTCAACCATGCAATCACTGGTGAAGCTGGTGCCAAGCTTAAAGATGCATTGGAACTTGGGAACCATCTTGCAGCTCTCTGTTTGGCCTGCACGCCTCTGTCCCACTTCAGGAGTCCACTGGCTGTTTGCTGAGTAGATGGTGAAGACACAGCAGTCATTTGATAACCCATCTTGTTCCAGCTTGCTACAGAGTGTGAAGTACTGTGTAGCTATGGCATGTATTTTGAACTTCTTCCATTGTTATCAAAATGATAAAAAATGCCAACAAAATTTGGCAATTACAATGTTCTACAGTTAGGAGCCAATTACATGTACATGCCCTGGGGCATCCCTAAATGTGACTTTTCATCCACACAGCAGGACATGCTGCAGCCTATACATGTACCACTGTCCCCTCTCTATTGCCAGCCACTGTACAGGCTGTGCACTATACAGGCATTAACATGTATTTGCTCGCTCAATTGCATGGTCCAGTTTCAGTTGCCGAAGCGACTCAAGAGCCAGACCTGGTATCGCAAACATTATACAGAGCAAGGCAGATCCTACTACAGTCTGAGGACCAGGTTCTGTACATGTAGAAAACGGGACCAGGGAGCAGCCTTGCTGCAAGGAAATACATATATATCCCATACAGCAGTCTAGGTCTCCAGCGCTAACTCTAACCTGGGGATGGCATAGAATGTGAGCCCAAAGTTGCTTGTGTATACAGAATAAAGCATATCCATATGGTGTATTTCGTTCTGTCCCAGATTTGAGCTCGCATTCTACACCACCCCCACTAACCGTTTAGAAGAGGGTAGCCAATCACAGGCTTCCCAGTTCTGTACCAGGAAATTATCTGCAACCAGACCCGGTTCTGTAGACACTTCGTTTCCATAACAGAGTTTTCCCCAGATAATCTTAGCAGTGTAATGGGATTTTCATATTTAACCAAATTTGAGTTAATTTCAAGAATTGCAGCCCTATCCTCCTATACCTTATAATGGGATACCTAAGTCACAGCTCTGCTTTCAGGATCAAAGCCCAACAAATTGTAGGGCTGTAGGCTCTGGGGGGAACATTGTAAAACAAGATATCTGCAAGTGCAAAGCACTCTGTGGGCATCTCCGTGGACACCACATTGTCACCAGCCTACCAGATTCCTCTTTGAACAACTGTTCTCTGTGGCTCTGTCTTGAGCGCAGAGGCTGGAGGATAATAAGCACCCTGTTATTATTACATGGGGATTCTGTATCAACAGCCAATTTCCATGGTAGCAGTCTAGTGGGGGCTGGATGGTCTCGAGTGCCTGTACTCTGACTCCCCTCACTCAACAACTCAGCCTGACTTGTATGCTGGGATAGACTTGTGACATCAGCTGGGATCCCCTCGCAATAAAAGGGGATTTCCTCACTCATGCTCACTGACAGTGTCAACAGAATTTGAATGGTAGCAGGTACCCAAAAACACAGTGCCCAGTAAAAGTGAAACAAAACATAGAAGTGCAACATTAACAAGTTGAGTACAGTTTATAATAAAGATGATAATGCCCATGTGGATCGATCAGTTTATAACAGTAAGCAGAACGAGCTCTATATATAACAATCAATCCAAACCTACAGTCTACACAACTTGAAAAACATGGTCATATCCAAATTATCATTATTGACCTTTAGTAGCTCCCCAATGCAGTGTTTGGGACCATTCACGTGGATCATTGATTCACATTCAATTCTCTTATTCGCTGTTTTTGGCATCTCTAGTTTTGCCAGATTTAACATCATTTGGGTGAATTTTTGTTCATCCGAGGTCTTAATTTTCTCAGATTATTGCCATTTTTTCCGTCCATGTAATTTAAAAAGTGCGAGATTCCAACAATCACTCTTTGTACCCACTACATCTCTGTCACAGGTTACGACACTATTTCAATGGGGATATAGAGATCTTGGGCACAAAACTTAAACTTGTGGAACAGCGTCTAACAAAAACAAAGGCTATACCACAGACCGGTTCGTTCAGCTGCTGAAGTTACTACGGCCTCGCCCCTCTAGACTGGCTCAGTAAATGGCCGTTAGAGGGACCTAGCAACCAGGTGCTACTTCCTGATCCACCACCGTTATATTTGGTCGAGTGGATATGTATGTTCCCATTTCAGCTAGGCAAATGGTGCCAAAGGTTGCAGGTTCGAGTCTTGCTCGTCCCGAACATAAAACATATTAATATCGATACTTTGTAATGCTGATGCTTGCATCTTAGCAGGGCTCGGCAATTCGCATGTCCGATAGCCCCGGGCGGCCTGAAGTTGGGCTCGGACTAGTCGAAATTTTCAAGCACTAGCCCTACGGACTAGTGAAAAAAATCTTTTACCACATGTACATTTTATTAAAGTTTGGGGATTTTTTGTTCCCGGCTCTCGCGATCATTCACTCGCAATGCCAAGCTAACCCACGCGACACCTTGAAGGGACGCTACACCTTGCCTTGTAATAACATTGCGATGATAGGCACAGTAAAACAATAGAACGTATATAATTGGTTTATAAACAGCCCGCTCATTATGACTACGAGACGACGAGATCAAAGGTACCAGCAGTCATGCATTGCGGCGTATTGGCTTTCGCCCGTATCGGGGCAAGGTCACAGCACCTCACCGTCAGTCTTATCTGCCCGAACGATGACAAAGGAACATCAAAAAAATTTAAAACTTGCATGGCGAATTCTTGTGCAAATTAGCATCAAAGACAATTTATCGGTGGGCTCTAAAAGTGTTGGAGAGATCATGTAATGGTGCCGCAAGTTGACTTCCCGGCCAAACAAAACACACATCTGCCAGTCACACGCAAGTGACTGCGTGGAGTAATCTGCGGTGAACGGAGCATCATGCTGACTGATCTGTCACGCATTCGACATTTTTCTCTATCCCCCTACCTTTGCGTATTTGCCTGTGACTCCAAATAATTGTTGCTATAAACACTGGAATCTTTATTTTCGCATGCTGCAATTAAAAAAAAAGCTTCCCGTTTGTGTGTTCCCTCCGTAAATTACGGCATATTCACACATGTTCACTGGGCGGAAGCCATGATGAAAACACTGCAGCACGAGCCGCAATTGGCTCATTTTTGCATGTGACTCAATTGACCAATCGGGTGATGTGTTGTGCGTCAGGCCACATGGCCAAAGCAGCTGTTTGTGTACAGTTGCATGAAAGATGTTGACGGTGTTCCCACGCTCGATTTCTGATTTGAAATATTAAAATTTTCGTTTGAATTTGATTTAAGAACACCGTTTATTGCGAGGAACTTGCCAATACTGTATACGCAAATTTACTACGATGTACCGATAGCGTTCATGGTAGGTACGCAAACGATATGCATCTCATCACGGCATCAGAGGCAGCGAGAAAGGATCCTGAAACCAATGCAACTATTTTAATCGTTATTTAAGTTTAACCGGGATATGGACTCCTATCGTCCCAGAAATTACAATGTATTTTTCATCGTTAGTCACCCCATGCAAATAGCTTACTTTTTTAATTTGTGTTTTTAATGTTTTGCCAGTTTCACTGTCGAACAGTTGCACTTGCAGCTTGAATCGTAAAATTTGACATTTTTGTGCGAATTTGCAAGCGACAATTCGCGGCAAATATATTGTAGGGTAAATGGTTTGTGTAGACCGTAGCATTGTGTTTGAAAAAAACGATGTTTATAGAAGTTTTATCAGGACAAGTGGATTTTGTATGCGGGCAAGTGGATTTTGAAATTTACTTGCCCTGCGGACAAGTGATTTTTAAAAAAATTGTCGAGCCCTGCTTAGGCTATGCCTACAACATATTTAGAATACATGCTCCGCTCGTTACTAGGATCCATAATTCATTGTCAACTTGCCTTGCATGTTAACGTCCACATCAACAAGTAACGGTCACAGTCACTTTGACAAAGAGGTGATTGCCCAAGTGATTCAATGAGTCCCCATTAAGTTAATATTGTTGTATCCCTGGGCCCAGACATTGGAGTGGATAAAATTTTCTGCCATTTGTTGTGGCAGATGATCTGGTTATAATGCAGATGTGCATGGGGTTGTGGGTAAGCTGAAGTAGTATGGTGTGTACAGTGCACTTGTGGTGCATATTTAAATGGTTATACCATAGAAAGTATCTGCTGAGGTGGGTCAGTCAGTGTTAAAAACTGAATCTCTGAAACAGTGGGTTTAATCTGTTTAAAATTTAAAATACATAATAATCATGAGGCTCTTCAGAATACGGCACTAGTGTTTTGGTCAGCTTCTTTGGCTTTTCCTTTTTGCCAAAAATGGTGCTTTTCTTTGGTGGGGGGGGGGTTTCCCCCACACCCCCTTTTTGCTACCTCGTCTGCTACCCTGTATGGGACTGGAACCCACACCACAGTTTCTAATAATACATGCCATACCTTTCTTGTAGAACACTACAAGTGCCGCATTCTGAAGAACATCCAACAATCATACCTCAAGGGCCTTCAGACTTTTAACCTGGATCTTAATACATTGATTATTGCTTTCTGAAGTTGCAAACATAGTGCACGACAGATGTACATGTAACTTGTGCCTAATCGTGTAATGATACTACTGTGGCTCTCCGCTTTTGTACCCTGGTGCTGTGTGACACAGGTGGCCTAGAAAAAAAAAAAGGTTATCCTTTAGAATTAGTCCTTGGGTCTTTCATAGGATATCCAAAATAAAGATGAGTAACTTTCAGTATACGAAATAAATTTCCATAAAAGTAGATAGAATATGCATATACTGACCCATTAATGTTTTTAGGTGATTTTATATGGTGGGGTACAGCATTGATTCAGTATTCAATGAGTGCCATGTTGGTATACTAGTATTTCTGTTTCTTGCTAGATGGCACTCCTTGAAATCCATCATCAGTCGAGCGTTCAAGCGGAGGGTATGAATGACTTGGATCACCAACAACCCTTGCTAGCTCAGGCTGTAAGACAGGAAAGCTACAGGAAAGGGTTCTATGCATGGGTTTGAGTCCCCAACAGGGCAGTAGAAGAGGGAACCCCCACATAAGAAAAAGGGGGGGGGGGGGAAGGAGGAGGAGGAGAAGACCCACCACCACAGAAAAGGACAGTTTTTGGTCAGTCTTGTGACCAACAAAATTCGGGGACTGATTCTGAAGAACCTCAATTTCGGAGCTTCTTTGGAATCCGGTCCGGATTTTGGAGCCTTGGGTTTTATTTATTTTGGAATTTTTATTTGGCAAAAACAGCCGTTTCTTATGTGGGGGGTTCCCCCCACACCCCCTTTGCCTAATCTCTTCCACTGCCCTGTGAGGGAGTCGAACCCACACATAATCCACACCCTTTCCCATAACCCTCCTCTCTTACCGCCTGTGTTAGCGGGGATTGTTGGTGGTCTGTGGCATTCATGCCGAACTTGAAAGCTCTACTGAGAATGCATTGCAAGGAGCACCATCTAGCGAGAACCAGAAAGTACTACTAGACCAATATGGCGCATGAAGATGACTATGGAGACTAGGGGTACTGTACTGAAGTGGAAAATAACTGATCTAGAGTGCACGGATACTAAATTTAACAACTGTTATCGCAACCTGCGATAGTTACTAGTTCCTCTGCAAAAGTTTCTGATAATACATGCCATACTTTAACTTTAAAACAGCCGGACCGAATTCCAAAGAATGGCCAAATAGGGAGCTAAATAGATGAGGCGGAGGAGACCATGGTTATCCTAATCAGCTTGAGCAGCCATGAGTAAAGACAAACATCTCCGCAGCCACTGCCGTCGGCCGAGATGATCGAATTACAGTATTATTAGTAGTAGCATTTTTATTGACATAAGAACAGAAGGTCCGTCAGTATTATTATTAAAGTCTTCCCGCAGACGTCGTCCAGTACAACATGGAGATTAATTCTGATGAAAAAAGCGACAGTGAATTACTAACAGAGAGGCTTGTTAGTGAGCTGGTGAGTTCAGTTGGCCAAGTTAAGTTACAGCTTTTGACCTTTGATTTGGTTGCCTGTCTGTTCCAACTGGATCTGGTGTGGTGAACGGTATTGTCATTGATGATTGACTGTGCAGACTGTTCTGAGACGTCACAGTCCATAACGAACATGCCTCTTTATATTTTTTGCTATCTATATGTACAGAAGAACATATACCTGCAAATATAAAGTGTATATTCTGCAATGAAAGCAAAATCCTTGGTGCTGCACTCCTGTTTTAGTTAAAATTGTTCAGAGTTGAACCTATATTGATCATAGGGCGCATCCATCTTGATTGACGAACTTCCGGCCGTCTGTTACAGTACTTATTAATTATGCGCGCTAAAAATAGTGCAATAGATTAATTGATATATGCGTGACAGAGATGAATGTGTTTTTCTTAAATAGCTAGCAAATAATAACTGAGCAATTTTTATAAAACTCAATTGAAAATTTGACCTTTAAGGCATGTTGTGCACTTTAGACAAATATCTGCATACGCAAGGAACTATTTGGCATCCATATTGGATTGTTGACATTCGTTTCCGAGCGAAGAGCAACAAGAAGTTGTTTGTGAAATCAGGACATTTTCCAGAATTGGCGCCCGTCCTAGGCTAAAGCGATTTTAAAATGCCTACAGCAGACGACATTCTTAAAGGTTTCAAACTGTATCCTTTTACAGGTGCTAGTTGGTAACGCTTATAAAAAAGCATAAAGCCGGGAATCGGGGATTTAAATTTGTAATGCCAATGGTCATGGCCAATGACTTATGATATGAATGTAGTGAGCTGACATTGACAAATTACAAGGTACCAGAATGGCTCAGTGGGTAGCTAAAAAGCCGTCAGGAAATTTAGTTTGATTTTGTTGTTTTCAATCAAGAGGATGTATAGATTGGAGGAGACATGTTGTGTATGATTAAATCAGTCCACTGCTTGAAATACTGGCATTGTCCTGGATGTCCGACGTGCAGCAAGTTGCATCAGAGTAAGTGCTTGTTGTGGCCTGTTACGCTTATGGTTTGGAATAGCAGGGACCTGTTACAGATAAATGACAGGTTGCTGGTTTATAGCGACTGAAGGGAGCATTCTACTATAACACATGTATATTAATACAATGTATATGTCTTGAAATATATATATATATATTTCTATAGTAAATCAATATTCAATATACTAACTGTTCCAACTTGAAAATCGTGAGTTTCCAGAGACAAAAATCCCCCTACAACCGGATGTCCCGCTAGCCTATATGCAGAGAATACTTTATTACATTTTGGTAGGCCTAAAAATCCCTACCATTATGCACAGCAAATAAATATAACGTCACACAGACAGAACATCGAAAGATTTCTATCCGTTCTTTGTCATTATTTCCTGGATAACCCCAATAATGACAATCCTGTTTGAGCAATTGCACCAACGCCATTTGTGTGCACATGCTGCCGAGTCACTAGCGACCAGCATATTGTCTCTTGCACAGTCCCATTGGCACCTGCGTGGTGGCATGTTAACCAGCAGTTGCACTTTGCACCTGAGCCAAATCTGGCCTTTTTCAATGGCACTGATGCATGGAAATCATTTTCCTTTCTATTTTATGAAGTCATTTATAGGAAAATCATGAAACCCACATATGCGGAACTAGGATTTCATATCGCCGTGCCAACATTGTGACTAAGTTTAAGCATAGTGGAGCATTTGTTCGTTGACATAACTGATCGTGAGAAGAAACTCATCATCATCGATCAACATTACGCTGTTTACAATGCATTTCCAGCACATTCAATGAAGTTAAGAATACATAGAAGACAAATACCAACTGGTCCAGGTTTATAGGGAGCCCCCTCCTCAACATGTTTTGCCCCCCCCCCCCCCCCCCAAATTATCTAGTGTATGATTAGGAAGGTTGGAGCATATGGCGATAGAGGTGTCCCTGTGGTTCATAATGTCCCTCCGGTGTTGTTGGATACGAGGATTAAGTGTTTGAGAGGACTGGCCCACATATTGTATTTTGCATGTGTTGCACCAAAGCAAGTATATAACGTTATAAGACTGGCGTGAGATGTCTTGTGTAATGCGATACGTTAGTTCAGACACGTGTGAAGAAAAAGTATGCGTGGAGATCATGTGTTGACAAGAAATACATGGAGACTTGCACGGTTTACTTCCCCGTCGGTGAATAGATCGTGTGATGTCTACATTAACCAAAATGTCCCTAAGATTACGTGGTCTCTTGTATGTAATGCTTGGTCTAAGTTTGTGAATGTGAGTGGTTTCCCGGTTTAACTGAAGCAGATCCCAATTTCTTTGTAGGACAGTAGTGGAGATGGGCGAGGAGGGGTTATATGTCGTAATGAAATTAATTGATCCAGAGTCACGAGAAGTGTGCCTCGTGTTGTTCAATGAAGTTGACTCTTCCCGCGGCTCATGTGCTCATGTTTTGTTCACTGGGCATTTTTACCTCAGCTGACTTTTCAGTCACCTGACGTTTTGTGAGGGTCCGCCGTCTGTCATCCACAATTCACATTTTCGACTTCTTCTCAAAAACCTTCTGCCAGATCCACTTGACCCAGTTTTGAGGGTCACACACAGACAGTAGACTTTCTTGGAAAGTGGTTTCTATCCAAATACAGTGAAACCTCATTATAACGACACTGAGATATCTGACATATTCATTATAATGACACAAGTTTTGAATGGCAAAAGTTCATTTCTTTGCTGTTTGATTCATTTATCTGACATATTCAGTTATCTGACACATTTCTAAGGGAACAGATGGTGTCATTATAAAGAGTTTTCACTGTACCCATATTTGTACATTAAAATAAGGAACCAAATCAATGTTTCAATACTCATACCTTATTCAGTATATAAGCCCAGCACAGCTGCTTTATAGTTCTGAAACAATTGCATTCCATTCTTTTGTACCTGTCAACTTCACTAATACTTTTGACATGAAGACATGTGAAAATAAAGATCACATATTTGTCACGTAAAACTACTGCACCACACAAAAGCACTGGTAAAACTTGAGCTACATGTGAGAAATGCTACCTACTACAGAAAGTGAACAAGTCCATCATGAATTGAGAAGTACAGTAAAACCTCCCTTACTGAACACCTCTATATACCGAACACCCCCTTATACCGAACACTTTTTCTCGGTCCCAATTTTTTTCCCATATGCTTCCATTATAAGCAAACCTCCCTATACTGAACACCTCTCTATAGTGAACATGAACACCCCAAATGAACACCATTTTCCAAAAAAACCTCCCTATACTGAACACACATTCAGCGTATTTTTGTGTATTTGCAGGGAGTAATTACTGATAAGGCTGAAACTAACCAGATTAACTTCATAGACAGGTTTAGTTATTGCTTATACCAGCAGCAATAGAAACAATCCACAGGCAAGCTGTTGAACACCTGTTGTCACTTCTATAGATGGCAACAACAGGGTGGAGGGTGAAAGTGTCAATGTCACTTAGCACCTTGCTCCTATCCTCCCTGGGATAATTGGACCAGTTTTGTGTGTTTTCTTTAATCATTCTAACAAACAATAACTTACAAATTAAGTCATTATGTTTGTCTCACCAAAGCCAGGGTATTTAATTTCAAGGAGTACCAGAAATGAGCAACAGCTCTGATAAAATAGGTGCAAGGTCATATGCATGTTATTTTAATATTAACATACACTAGATGTTATAATGTTCTTTAATAATTATATATACATATGCATGTACACACCTGAACTTTGCTCTATCATAGTCAGTACATCTTTCCCAACTTATAAAACAATAAAAAATTACTTCTTTGTTGTTCATTTATTTAATGATGTACATGTAGTTAACATGAGTATCTCCCACCATAATGATCTCAGCTGGTATCTGTATAGTACGGTTGGTAAGACACGAGGCCACAATGTGGAAACCTCCCTAAACCGAACACCTCCCTATACCGAACACTTTTGTTCGGTCCCAAGGGTGTTCGGTATAGGGAGGTTTCACTGTATTTCATTGCATGAAAATAATATATTTGAGCTATGAAGAAAACATCAACAAAAAAAATCTTTCAAATTGCATTTGAATTGTTTCGTTACTCGCCATTCTGCCTGGGCCCTGCTGATGGCCTCTTCTTTACACATTGTATCATGCACATTGACAAGTAAATTTACTAATTCTTCGTATAAGTTCTTTGGATTTTTGTGCACTGTTTTGGAACTCAAAGTACAGGCCCCAAATAGTGTAGTTTGATAGAATTTCTTCCCACTGCACAAGCCAGATCCAACGGATGCCACCATTTTACCTGCCTGTACAACTACGAATTTCAACTGTGCAGGCCTGAACAGCTGTGTTCATTTTAATGCTTCTCACAAGGTGTTGTGGTAATCAGTGTTTCGGTTAACCCCCAAATGGGGGTATATTACCCTTTCAAAACACAAAATACCCTCTTAGAAAATTCTGAAGGGTCACAAGTCTTGTTTATTTTCATGTAAAATTGGTGAAAATCTAGTCTTCTCCCCCAGAATTTTCCTTCTTGTGACCCCCTGACAAAACTCCTAATAGAAACTCTGGTCTGCAAAAAAACGCTACTGTTGATTTTATATGACAAATTTTTGATATTCCAATAACATGATGAAAGTCCAAAATCTCTTTTACCCCCCACCCCCACCCCGTCTGAGATATTTTTTGGAGTTTTGGATTTTTTTTTTATACCTGACCCTTTCTTGGTTATTGAAAACAAAGTCAGGTCTCTGCCTACATATCACAATGGATCTCTGAAAAACACAAGTAGTGGCAGCAATCATTCATCTCAAGTTATTGAAAATATATATCTAAAGCCATTCATTTTGAGGTCTGGAAAAAATTGTCTTGCACTCATTATATTAAAGTAGTTTTGTTTTATTTTTTATCCAAGTTAAAAAGTCAAGTCTGGTATGTCTGTCAAAATGGGCTTCTCAAAACAATAAATCACTTTTCGATTTGGGCATCGCCATGACATATGGCTGCTTGATCATCATGACAGCAAAATATCGCGTCTGCTGTAAATTATGCTCATACCCAGTATGCAATATCGTGGAAGTACATCGATTGAGCAAGATTTTTTTTTTTTTCATTTTTTGCTTTGTTTGTTTGTTAGTTTATTTTGCTTTCTGTTTTTCTCTTGGGTGCTGCAACCACTATTGCATCCCAAGGGATTGCGTTTGCTCGTGTTTTCAATCAAGTAAGCTAATTCCTTGCCATAAATGCGCATGCCCACATATAAAACGTTATCGATGTAGTTTGTTGTGGGCATTTCCCTTGCTTTTTGTCACTGCCTTTGGGAGCTGCCACTGGCTGGTCTGTTACATATTATGAAAACCACCAACACTGTAATAACGGGTGCAGAAATATTTCTAGAGCAGGTAACAACTGCCATTTCAGTAAATTTGTACCAGTGATGGGCCACCGAATCTGCAGTGCACATTTCCCAAGTGGAAAGAAAACTATTATTAGTACAATTCCAAAGATATTTGCACAACAAGAACTGTAAGTTTCAAAGTCTGGAGTGCCAGTAAAATGATGTTTGGAACTTATTTCACAAGCTGAAGTTTCCACAGAAACCACTAGGAACTGGAATTTTTACATAGATTTTATCTTCCTTAAAACTTAAAATTTGTAAGCTGCTGAAATAAAAATACAATCTTTATATTGCTTGGGAAGACCTTTCCATTGATATATAATAATATGTATTTTTCTTTAATACTATAATCATTATTATCACTTACATGTCTAGCAAAGGCAATGTGCACGTCTTGCTGTATTCACCAAAAGATTAATACTTCTCCCGTGAAGCATTCATAGGGCCTGTATTTTTCCGTTTTTAACGGAAACGGAGTGGAATTATGAATTTTTGTCACCTCTGAAACGAAATTTGCTGTTTTGTCATAATGTGTTTTACATACAAAGAGAACTACTGAAATGGAATTTGGAAATTTCTGGCTGGTGAAACGGAATTTCTAGTTTTTATAAGCGGAAAAAAACAGGCCCTACATTCAACGAAATTTACCATGTATCATTTCATTAGGTCATAACCTTTGAATGAGTTGCTCAATTTCTTTCAAATAAAAATCAGAATGAAGCGTCATTCATGAAAATGGCATTTTTCTCAAAAGTTTTGATGCTCCCTAAATCCTAAAATATGCAAGCTACAAAAATAAAAGTGCCGCCTTTATATTGGCCATTAGTAAACATTTTCAATAATATATGATAATATATGTGTTTTTCTTTAAAACTTCTACAAAACTGATGATATGCCTATCGAAGGACGTGGACAGTGTGCTATAAATGCAGATGTCAGTTAAAAATGGCTTCCTCCTGTAAAGCATTCTAGTTTTATAGGGTATTATGTATAAACATTTCACTAGATCATAACTTTTGAAAGCTTTGGTTAATTTTTTTCAAATAAAAAGCAAATGGAATGCGAATATTGAGCTCAACTACAACAATAAAAATAGTAGCAATGAGGTTTGGTGCAGGTTGTGTATAATGATAATAAAGATTGGATGCACGAATTGCACATGGTCGCTGACCCGCAGCAGGCATTTTTAGCTTCGTAAACCTGATCTTGTGATAGTCAGAACATTCCCTGCAGTTTGGTAGATTTTTTCAAATAAACTTTATTTTGAAGTCAATATACCGTAGTAAAAGATTGACACAGTTTTAATAAGATACAAAAGAGATAAATACTGCATAGATGATCTTATAATTACACAGATGATGTATAACCAATAAATGATAATGTTGTAATAATAATGATAGGCCTACCTCTGAAGGAACAAGTGCTAGTTTTAAGCAAATGAAAATATTTTGTCAAGCAAACAGGACTTTATTTTGTTTTTTCTTTGTTCATTACTAATAATATAGCTCCTGGGGTCCAAGTGTACCAAGTTTTGCATGTTAGCCATACTGGCATCACCGTGAGTGAACTACTTAGACCAGTATGCATGCGCATTGGACTGTGCACATTTGGTATTCAGTCCACGGCACCCGACATAACCAGTGCTTAATGATCAGGATTTTGTTAAAATGGAAACATAAAAAGATAAAGATTCCTATTAAATAGAAGAATTGATTTTACAGAATGCAGGCATGTACATTATGGGGTGTGTACAAAAAAAAACAACTTTCCAACTATCCAATAAAACCATGGATGGAAACTTACCCTCCCCCCCCCCCCCCCCCCCCATATCACCAATTTCCTGGAATAGGTTGTCCATCATTGTTGTAACCATCTTTTCATCCCCCTGAATCACTTTCCATTCTTCTTGTACGTGCTTTCTTTACTGCCACACTGGTCTTCAATCTGTCCTGCACATTTACACAAAGATTGACAAAGTCCTTGTTTATTTGTAGGATTTTTGGTGGACGAAGCTCAGGGCTTGACATTAAGGATTTTGGCCACTTGTCTTGTCACATTGGAGAGAAAATTTATTTGTCCAATGAGGAAAGTCATTTCTCCACACTGAATTTGAATTTACTTGCCCCATATTTTTGCAGCATAGGCTCTAAATGACAATTTATTATTTTGTGAATGTGGACCTGTCTATTCTCTTTGTTTCTATTAATTTTTTTATTGTTTTTCAGTTTTATTTATTTGTTCTTTCATTGTATTTTGCTGAGCACACATTTGTAATATGTGAGAGAAATTCATAATTTAAAAGTCGGACAATTGACATATCGCAAGAAGTTAGACCCACAAAAGATCTTTTGGTTTTATTCCATACAAATTTTAACAGAGTTTGTATTTAAATTTTTTTATTTGGAAATCAATTTATCTTGTGAAGTGTCGCCAGGTTTTTATGATGCTTATGATAGGCCTGTTTTAATTCACAGAATTATCAAAGATAATCTGACACCTGTCTTTCATTAAAATGTCACTGTGCAGAATTGCTGAAAATGCGATCTGTGTCATTTAAGCTATGAATGTGAGGCAATAGATCCACACTGTTGGAGCTTCCTCAGGAGTATACATTAGAAAAGATTAATTTTAGTAAAAATATGTTCAGTGAACATACAAAATAGAGTACTGTGTAAGTAAAGCGAAAATTTGAAGCTCCAGTGAAGCTTTTGAAACGTCAGTAGAGGAAGCCCCTATTATGCACTCACCACGATCTTTTCTATTCTTTGTTGAGTTTTGATAATAAAATCACTGTTTCTTTTATAAACCAAATTGCCTTTGTGTTGTTTAACTTTGAGGTTGCAACATATTTTGTCTCTCAGCACAGTAGTTTTCAAGATAAAATGTATCATGTGAAGTCCTGGAATTATCTAATAACTTGCCTTTTCCAAAGAATTGGTGAAAATCTGATTTGGGCATTAACCCTCTCCCCTCCTCCGAGGTTTTCTCATAAAGTTTTTTTTTTTTTGGTACACAACCGCTACATATATACAATTATTTGTCATTTGCCCAGAGAGCCACAATAGTTTCCCAATTATGCCCACATGCTGTCATCTTTGACAAGCCAGATTGGAATTTTCACTATGGGTCAAGTCTACTGTGTTGCATGCATGTAACCATAAGATCTGGCTTGTGCTCGCTAATAGCCAAGGACATATATACATAACAGGCCTTCATTTTAGAGGTGACTGATCCCCAAACACCATCACTTGCCTCACTCATCACAGATGAGCTCAGTTTTCATTCACCAAAAACAAAGTCCAAGTAAGGAATGGAACATATTGACTACCAGTAACTCACCTGCATCGTTTTGGAGATTGATTTTACCACCCCTGTAATATTCAAATGTGAAGGCCTGCATGATATACACAGGGATGCATAACAAATTTGACAATATTAATTTGTTGGAAGACATTTTGAGCCATGTGTGCATTGTTTCAGTAAGTTATTTTGGATGTGATTTCAAGGCCAGATCTAGATTTCAGTCTGCAGCCAAAGTTGCCAATATAGGCAAAATTCTGTAAAGGCCCTTTAATAATAATTCATCTTGTAATATATTAGCCATTTACACCTTTCTTCAGCCAAATTTCATAAAAATGAACATTTGGCTAATGGTTAGAGCAGTCCTTGGATTTGAAGGTTGGTTTCTGGCTTCAGAAAACAAAAATGGGAATTTTGCACTTTGGTATGCTCCAGATTCACCATCACTTTAATATTATGCTTGGTGGGAGGGGGAAGGGGAACATGTTCTTCAAAAAGGTAAACCAGATGTCCACAT
This sequence comes from Hermodice carunculata, assembly GCA_964020975.1. Classification (NCBI taxonomy): domain Eukaryota; kingdom Metazoa; phylum Annelida; class Polychaeta; order Eunicida; family Amphinomidae; genus Hermodice; species Hermodice carunculata. Next base: position 280,441 of record CAXHWN010002163.1, on the reverse strand, counting down.
TGCATTCATTTACATATACAGTGTTACTGAGGTGATCATGAATAGAATTCACAAAGTCCTTTGCCATTAAATTTACAATAGCAGTTCCTCTGTCAGACTTGCCCTTAGATACTATCAGTAATAGCACTTGTCCTTTGGCAGCAGTTATTGCGAACGTCAGTCAACAGGTCAATGTTCTTTTTAAAGCAAGCTCATTTATAACATGTAAAATGTTAGTCACAAATTCCCTCATCGTATGAATTTCCACTGTTGAATTTGATTTTGGTTGAAAGCAGGAAGTTTCAAAAAAGCACCTGGAGGGAGAATTATGAAGACTTTTCTAGAAAACTGCGAAAACACCGCTTCAGGTCTTACACAAAATTCAGAGGTCTTTGTGGCTGAATGATTTTCCAAACATTATAATGTCTAAATGATTGACCTTGGGAAACTGTTACATTACTCAACTGAGTGGGGGCATTACCTTGGAATTACATTTCTGATAAAAATTAATATTACACAATGAAAATGATCAATTGATTGAAAGATTACTACAGTGACTTGCCAAGTGATAGATAATGAAATTTTAATACCATGCTGTTAGTCAGAATTTGAAATCTGAGCTACCAAAATGCCAAATTTGTTCAGATTTCATATGAGGGTGGCCACTTCCTATTCATTCCATTGTGAAATCAGGATTTTTGGATTGTCAAAAGGAGGGGTGGACTGGCTAACACAAGATAGTTGGAGTAATATTGATCAGTATTAGGAAGTATACTTACCTCTGGACCACCATCTGCCTAAGCCTCTCTGTCCAGATCAAACGCACATGAAATCGAGTTAAGTTCGCTCACTTGATTCCTGAAAACCTGGCGGTCCCATGGCACATCTCTTGGTTCCAATGGAACTGGTGTTGACTCCAGGTGCACATGCTCCTCATCGTTCTTCCTCTTTTGGAGATTGGTCCGTTGATGTCAGCTCTAAGGGGGAGTGGTGTTGGTCGGGTGGGCTTCTCGGGTGGTGGAGAGGTAAGTGTACATGCTAATACTGATATTACTCCAAATATTTTGTACTATTTACTTAACGTTACACTTGGACCACCATTTGCCAATATATAGATGGATGGTTTAACGTTAATGGCATACTGACCCATATGACCACCTGAATCCTCCTTACAGACCTGCATGGGACTGCACTAAACCCCCTGGTGCTCGCCCACCAACATGACAGCTAGCCGCCTCGTGGGAAGATGCTCCACAGGACCTGGATATCTTAAACAGTACCTAGTTGCCAAACTGGTGGGCGTCAGGGGGCGGTATGTGGTTCCCTAGGGCAGTGAACTCCAATTTCAAATTGGCAACAGGTCGAGACATTAGGACAAACTGCCTAATACTGTTTGAGATTAGGTCAACTAAGCACAAAGGCCTACAAGGCCCAGTAAGAAATGCACTGACCTGTAGGCCTGCATCGAATCTAAACTGCAGGAGCGCCATAAACTGGTACGCAGTGGCTGCTCTGAGGGGATCCGGAAGGCCTTATGAACAAGTGTGGGAAGCAAAACAAAGGAGTCTGTGACACCTGTGAAGGCTTAATGCCCTCTGCTAGCACTATCGCCCCATGAGACATTGAAGGCTCACACCTCATGAGCTTTGGCTGAAACAAGCTGCAAGGCACCAGGCCTTTCCAGTGAGATCCCATAGGCCTTAGGGATCGTCTGCTTAATTCACAATGAAATCATGTTTCTGCAAACTTGCTCCCTGCACGGGGGAGGGTCCATGGCTATTTTTTTTATGTTTTTACTTAATAAATACATATATATGTTGTGTTTTTCATCATTTTCTACCTGTCCAAATCCTTAACTGGAGAAAAGAAACTGGATGAACCTACGTGATGCAGATTCAGGGAAAATCTTGTGGCAGAGCAGTGATGATTTGTAAGTACATCTGGAACATTTCAGCAGACAGGAATGTGCACATGGCTGTGTACATGTTGTCCATGGCATTTTGAGTTTACATAGTTTTGGGGCATGTGCTTACATTAAATATTGAATAACAGGTCAGCATTAACCGTGTCAATGTATCACATCCAACAGAATGTACATAATACAATGACATAAACATCAAGGAATTGATGCTGTATATTCCTGGTAGATATATTGAATCAATTTTTTTTTTTTTTCGAAAGAAAAGAAAATCTATACACTGAACATTCATTCACACAAGGAAATAGCCCTTTAGGAATTGTAATATCAGGCATTGTAAGGGGGCAGTCATGACTATTTACAGATATAAACAGACAAACTTGATAGGTACAGACATTGTTATATGTACAGTTGTGCAAATTTGTCAGTTGTTGCCTGATGATCAAAACATCAGGCAAAAGTTCTGTATTAAAATGATTATCAGGGTTCTGCAATTTTCTTTAGAGTCAGCTTGTCTGGGATCAAGTGGGCCTATCTATTGCGTGCTATTTCTTGACTTTACTTGTCTTGCATCAATTTTTACTTGTCCCAGACAATAGGTTACATGTATGCAAATTTTACAGCCCTGATTATGCTTGCTTACTCAACAGACAAAGTTTTATGAATTCTGATTTGCAAGTAAGACCAGCATTATTAAGTCTGTGTGTGAACACAAACTTCTTGTTTTTCCTCGAACATTTTATTCTTTATTTATTTATTTAGTTAGTAATTCATTCATTCATTCATTCATTCATTCATTCATTCATTCATTCATTCATTTATTTATTTATTTATTTAGTAAGTCTGTGTGTGAACACAGACTTCTTGTTTTTCCTCAAATACTTTATTCTTAATGTATTTATCTATTTATTCATTCATTTATTTATTTATTTATTTATTTATTTATTTATTTATTTATTTATTTATTCATTTATTTATTTATTTATTAAGTCTGTGTGTGAACACAGACTTCTTGTTTTTCCTCAAATACTTTATTCTTAATGTATTTATTTATTTATTCATTCATTCATTCATTCATTCATTTCCATGTGCGAGTTTTGTGGTCAGCCTTTCTGAGACACTGTTGTCCCAAAAAGCACCAAACTTGGCATGGTGATAGACCTAGTAGTAAAATTTTGTATACAGTGACCCCCCTCTCATAAGGCCACCCCAAATACAGTCCAAAAGTGGCCTTATAAGAGGGGTGGCCTCTCTAGAGGGAGTCAATATGATTGAAATGCAACACTTTCTGCATACAAATATAAGAGGGGTAGCCTTTGGTGAGAGGGGCCTTATAAGAGGGGGACCACTGTATTGTTTTGAACAGTCATGATGTTAAAAATTATGCACATTAGAGGTATACTTGTGGAAATTTAAAATCTTATATGTCTTCAAAACTTTTCTAGATGGGGCAGATCCAAAAAAAGTCAGCACATAGTATGAAAATTAATTTTTTTTTTCTTATTCCTCAAATGTATTTTGGTAAGGATACATGTTTATCAGTATAAAACATATATATACAATTACCTGTTAGCAATACTTTCTTTTGAGATAGAGCTGAAGACTGAGATCCGATTATTGATGCAATATATAAAAAAATAAATTAACTTACTACCATAGTGGTAATAGCACTCTTCTGACTAAGATTTAAAGTGTTTCCTTCATTTTGTATATTTCTAGCTCAGCTGACTTACTTGTCAGCCTTTTAGGAGGCTGAGTCTTCCGTCCATTGTCAATTTGATTACATAATATGTACATAAAACTGTACATGGTGACCTCCTTTTTGGGTCACTGTGACCTAGTAATTATGGAGTTTGACACTTGTCCAAGTTTTTTGTTTTTCATCTGTAGCTCGAAAATTTAGTGCCTGATTTGAACAAACAGACTATATATGGAAAGCTGGGTGTGGGGCTCCTATTTTGAACATAACAATTTTATAGTCAGAGTTGAAGGTCAAGGGCAAATGGCCAGTTTAAATGTAGGGGTTGTCTGGTGACTGCTGTGCACCCAACAATTTTTGAGATAGGCTCATATAATGTTTTAAGTGTTATAAAGTGTATAAGAGTATTTTTTTTGACATCAATGTTGGTGGCGCCACCTATAGTACCGGTATTACATAGTACATAGGTCAAAATATGAAAATCTTGTGACCGCTGTACTGTCCACAGTTTTAAAGTTAGGCCAGTATAACTTTCAGGACTTACCTGGTGCTGCCACCTACAGTATTTAATGCAATATAGGGGTCAAAATATGAAAATCTTGTGAACACTCTAGCATCTTTAATATTTGGCAAATCTTCAAAAAAAATTTGGTGGGATTGTGGGGAAGGTCAAAGTCTAAGTTGCTGATGATACCAGTGTTGCCACCTATAATGTGAGGAAAATTATGAGCCAAAATGTTTTTTAAGATATAAAATTCCATATTTGGAAAAGTAATTGGATTAGATTTGCCAAATTTATAGGATGTATAGACAATATCCAAAGCCAGAACTTGATGTAATATCAATGACCTTGACTTATTTTTGACCTCGATATTCTGTCCCAAGGGCACTGAGGACATAAAGTTAAGGACTCACTCGTTGTCTTGGCACATGCAACACTATCCATCACAGGAATTGCAGAAATAAGCTTTGATTACATGTGGAGCAAAGTGCCCTCTGGTGGACTTTTAATACACTAAATGTACACAAGCTTTATATGTTCAGAAGCCACTTGAGGACTCACAACTTTGAAATGAACAGGTGCAATATAGCCTTGGTGCCAGCATAGCATTAGGCCCATGTGCCTCTTGTTCTCCAGTGCTGTCCTCTGCCTCTTGGCTTAAGTCAGTAATTACTGATTTCAGTTCTAATCTGATGGTGGGGTGTAGTATGATGCTACCTGGCAGGACATGATCTATTCAGGATACTTTGGACTAGTAATTTTCACATTGTTTACACCTCCTAAAAAACAACCAAATGACACCCCCCCCCCCCCTCCGAGTGACCTTGTGAAGACGGGGACAAGTGTAATCCCTCTTTGGGAGAATATCCCTGGGGCAGCTCCAAAAATGGTCATATAAAGCGGATAGTTTTCCAATGGAGGTTAAATTACTTGGAAGGTGTAGCAATAGGAGCCTGGTGCAGGTGGTTTCTCATTGGAGTGGTCTTTCAATTGAGGGACTGAGTACTGTATGTTAAGTGTTTCTGTCTCCTCCTCCCCCCCCCCCCCCCCCCCCCCCCAATATGTACCTGAATGCCTTTTGAAGGCACCTGTGGCAGTATTTTATGTGAAGGGCATCAGCTGATCAGGCAGTTGTTGATACTGATAATAAGAGCCATTTTAATTGTATCTTTTCAGATCTGAACCAAGTAAAGAGCATGAAGGTATGTATTACTGTGAGTCAGCATGTACTGTCTTTAGCAGTGATGCTTGTTGCAAACTGTGTTTGGCGTAAGTTATTAGTCAAGCTCAGTTAATCATTGCAGCAAGCATGCCACCTCAGACTTCTCATAGTTATTCAGTGTGGTGTCATAAGCTAGTAGGAGTCCTAGAAACCAAACAAAGCACAAGTTGCAAAAAGTGAGACAGCTTTTTGCATTGACCTCTTATAGTTTATCTTACAACAAAAATTTCAATGGCACGGAAAAATTAGGAAAATTGTATGTTCATTTTACGCAATTGCTGTATAAACACACGGCAATTGACACAAATGACAATAAGAAAACACAATTCTCCACTTTATGCATTTTCAAAAAATATGTACTTTGTTGGACTTATTATTAGTTTATTGTGTTTTATGGCCAATTTTGTGGACACATGTGCAAAGCAGAAGTGTATCCTTATTTCTTCTTCATCCTCATCAGACCACATACATGAAAAACTTGGAAGTTCTCAGACTCTCCAGAATCATTATGCTGTGCTGAATTTGCCATGACTCATGGCTAACTGAAGGTGCTCTGGGTTAAAACACATTCACCATAGCCAGCAGGTTGTGTTTGTGATGTCACCAACATTTTCCCTCATGGGGCCACAATTGGAGAAAATTCCAGTGCTTTCATGTAACAAATATGGCACACTTTTAGAGCTAAAAAATGTTGAAAAAAAAATTGAACATTTTGGACTTTAGATACAATTTCTAACCACCCTAAACATCAACTTTTTAATTTGTGGTACCAATTAAATTGAGCTGATCTTTAAGAGCTCAGGTGCTAACCCAAGTTGTTCACCAGAGCGCGATGTTGCGGCTCCCTGATTTTCAATGAATTTTGTTAATTCAGGTATGTGTCAATTCAGAGGTACCAAGTTACCAAACATATAAAACAGGAGCTCAAGCTGAAAAATATTGTAAAAGATGGGAGTTCTGTTATTTTGTAAGTGAGGAGACAAACTAGGTGGCAGATGGACAAATTCAGGTGATTTATATTATTAGAAAAATTGGATATTTCCTGCCAGATTGGGAGACTTGGCATCTCTGTTGATTAGTGTGCATTCCCATGTATTACATCACATACCATGCAAGTCACTGGACACTGCAGTGGTCATTGACATTTTGACTTCTCCATAACCTTTAGCCAGATTCACTTCAGACTTAACGCCATAGGATCCCCCTAGATCGCTGTATGTTTCTGATGTGCTCTCTTTTGCCTGACTATTAATCTATAGATTTAGGTAGGGCTAACATACAAGTGGTGCTAAGCTGATAGTTGGTATACCGTAAAGTTAACTTAAACCCACCTAGAGATATCTCTAGTCTGTCTGCAGTCAGAAACCATCATTCATTGTTGGCTGCTCCTATTTCATCACTTGGGAGTAGAGGTGACTCTTGTCAATTACCTTAAACACTCACTTCACGATCAGTGTTAGTACAAAATGTAACATACTAGAGATGTCTGTCCATCTGTCCACAAAAAACTTTGGAGTGGCATTATTTCCATAACTACACTAAGTAGGGCTTTCATAGTTGGATAAATGATTGATAGTGATGGTCACTACAGATTTGTACCATCACGGTCGTACTTCATTGGTTACATCATGTTTGAATGAGCATTGCAGATTAATTTTGCAGTGGTATTATTTCACTAACTACACTGGGTAGGGTTTTCATACTTCAGGAAATGATTTAGGGTGATGGTCCCTACAGATTTGTACCATCACTGTCACACTTCATTGGTCACATTGTGCTTGAATGAGCCTTGTAGACAAACTTTGGAGGCTGGTGAGGTGTTCATGCCTCCTGGGCATGGCTCTGGTCTATAAATGTCAACGCTATTCAACTGATGCTTCTGTTGATGAAAGAGTGAGGGTCATTGTCAGATTGCTGTCAACTAGACAGGGGAGCCCTGCCCCGACAATGTATTCTCAGCAGCCAGTCCATAAAATACACGCCACAGGGCTCGACAATTTTTTAAAAAATCACTTGTCCGCAGGGCAAGTAAATTTCAAAATCCACTTGTCCGCATACAAAATCCACTTGTCCTGATAAAACTTCTATAAACATCGTTTTTTTCAAACACAATGCTAAGGCCTACACAAACCATTTACCCTAAAATATATTTGCCGCGTATTGTTGCTTGCAAATTCGCACAAAAATGTCAAATTTTACAACGATTCAAGCTGCAATTGTTCAACAGTGAAACTGGCAAAACATTAAAAATACAAATTAAAAAAGTAAGCTATTTGCATGGGGTGACTAACGATGAAAAATACATTGTAATTTCTGGGACGATTGGAGTCCGTATCCCGGTTAAAGTTAAATAACGATTAAAATAGTTGCATTGGTTTCGGGATCCTTTCTCGCTGCCTCTGATGCCGTGATGGGATGCATATCGTTTGCGTACCTACCATGAAAGCTATCGGTACATCGTAGTAAATTTGCGTATACAGTATTGGCAAGTTCCTCGCAATAAACGGTGTTCTTAAATCAAATTCAAACGAAAATTTTAATATATCAAATCAGAAATCGAGCGTGCGCACCGTCAACATCTTTCCTGCAACTGGACACAAACAGCTGCTTTGGCCATGTGGCCTGACGCACAACACATCACCCGATTGGTCAATTGAGTCACATGCAAAAATGAGCCAATCGCGGCTCGTGCTGCAGTGTTTCTCATCATGGCTTCCGCCCAGTGAACATGTGTGAATATGCCGTAATTTACGGAGGGAACACACAAACGGGAAGGGTTTTTTTTTTAATTCCAGCATGCGAAAATAAAGATTCCAGTGTTTATAGCAACAATTATTTGGAGTCACAGGCAAATACGCAAAGGTAGGCGGATAGAGAAAAATGCCGAATGTGTGACAGATCAGTCAACATGATGCTCCGTTCACCGCAGATTACTCCACGCGGTCACTTGCATGTGACTGGCAGATGTGTGTTTTGTTTGGCCGGGAAGTCAACTTGCGGCACCGTTACATGATCTCTCCAACACTTTTAGAGCCCACCGATAAATTGTCTTTGATGCTAATTTGCTCAAGAATTCGCCATGCAAGTTTTAAAATTTTTTTATGTTCCTTTGTCATCGTTCGGGCAGATAAGACTTGACGGTGAGGTGCTGTGACCTTGCCCCGATACGGGCGAAAGCCAATACGCCCCAATGCATGACTGCAGGTACCTTTGATCTCGTCGTCGTGTGCACGCAACGGTCAAAATACCTGCTTGTTTTGACAGAAATCAAGTAGGTAGTCAAGTCCTGTTGAATACACCTGCTGACCATGTAATTGTTTAAACCTGGATTGTTTACTTTAGGCCAGGGGATTATCATCACCTATTGCGCATTGGCGTCCCCACGCACATGCCTGCATTGGTGTTTATGTTCTGTTCACACGGACCACAGTAATCGCCAACATATACAGAGTTGCGAAGGCTCTGACTGCTCATCATTATGTTGCCGTGCATGCAAACAGACGTAATTTCATTCCAATTAAAAATGAAAAAAATAGCTTGTCCGCAGGACAAGTTGAATTTGAAAGTCACTTGTCCGAGAAGAGCTTTAGCTTGTCCCGGAACGTCGGATCATAGGAATTTTCGCGCCCTGACACGGTACCATACTGACTAGTTTGTAACAAATACAGATTTCTAAGATTCAAAGACTTTTATATCTTTAAAATTAAACCATGTGGGGCCTTAGGCCAGGCTATGAGGCCAGGCATGGGGCCACGGCTACATTTTCTATTATGCCTTGAAGTTTCACTCTTTCTGAAATTGATTGAAAGGATGTGTCTCTGGTTAATCAGCTTTCTCTATACATGTGGCAGGAAGCTGGAGTGCTCATGCAGTTTTCATATATTGGCCCAGAAGCTTGAAGCTATCCACAGATGTGCATGATTGTGTGCCAGACACACTCATTGTAATGGGCAGCTGCAGGCTCCCAGTGGGATATGGTGGTCCCCCTCTAATAAGGCACCAACAAGTGGCCACATTAGAGGGGGGGAGGGTGTCCTCTTGAGGGGGGACAATACAATGAAAACATTTTTCTGGCATGGAGAAGTGGCCTTTGTGGAAAGGGTAGTCTCTGCCCGGGGGGGGGGGGGGGGCTTATTAGAGGGGGACCACTATAACTGCAATCCTGCACCATCAGTGTACACTTCACCACAAACATCTCTGGGGCAATCAAAAACAGTGCTTTGTCTGTACACACAGGTACAGTGCTTTGTCTGTACACACAGGTACAGTGCTTTGTCTGTACACACAGGTACAGTGCTTTGTCTGTACACACAGGTACAGTGCTTTGTCTGTACACACAGGTACAGTGCTTTATCTGTACACACAGGTACAGTGCTGTGTCTGTACATACAGGTACAGTGCTTTGTCTGTACACACAGGTACAGTGCTGTGTCTGTACATACAGGTACAGTGCTTTGTCTGTACACACAGGTACAGTGCTGTGTCTGTACACACAGGTACAGTGCTTTGTCTGTACACTCAGGTACAGTGCTGGTGATGGCATCACACAGCAGATGCTGCTCAGCTCATTCCACTGTATTGATGCATTTTCCCGCTAATATCTAAACGTCGTCTGCTAATTGTATTTTACTAATTTAGGGATTATTTTTCCAAATTTTAGATGAAACTTGCATGGAAGATCATTCAAAATTATATGCCCATGGTCAACAGCTTTCCCTGGCACGCTCTGGGCCCATTGCGCCCAGAGCATGCCAGGGAAAGCTGTTCACTTGGTTTTCTATCAGGGTGGAATGAGTTAGCTTAATTTTGCAATATTTTGTATTTTAACTGGGTTCAGTGATGGCATGAAACTGAAAATTAGAGCACAGTGAAATAGTAATTTTAGCATAGGCATGGGTGTCAAACTTCAGTCTTCAGACAGAATTCAGTCTTGGAAACTTTGGAAATCCCATCATTTTGTATTGGGAAAGCTCTGATTTCAGTGCTGTTCAGTCATGGCAAGCTAGGATCTCTAACACCCCTGCATATGTTTAACATGTTTAATAGGTTGCAATGTCCAAAATAGTGATCAAACTGAAATTTCAGCTAAATGCCTGAAGTGCAAAAACTGTTAACTGGTGAAAGTATATCTACAGTACCAAAAACCTCTTTATGGTATGTGGGAGGGGACCCCCCCCCCCCCCAAGAAAAGTGGTAGGCAGGCATTCAGTTTAGTCAGAGGAAAGTTTGAACACTGACATAATCTTCTGATGATAGATGCACATTTAATCTGAAACTATATTACAATTGTACTATTGGCTATGATAGAGACCCTGCTTTGTAGCCATTGCACTGAGCGTCAGTCTGCAAAGCATCATGTGCACCAGGGCCAAATATGCAGGTTTCCAAGTATATTGTATAAATGACATTGATTGATCTGTTTGATGTCACCTTGTCACATTGTTTTCTCTTTGAATTAAGATGACTGTAAAGTGTGTTACCAGATAATATTCCTCAGGGCTTTAACTCAATCCATACTATGGTCACAGGCCTTGGTCAGTGGTTCTGGCACTGACTTAAGACTATTGGCATGTTGGTACTTGAACGAAAGCACTTTTCATGAAAAATTTAAATATGCAATTGTCGTCTTAAATCTGGGTAAATATACAGAAAAATCAGGGACTGTTATGGAATGAGTTAAGCCATTCAAGACAGCATGGAAGTACAGTGGAATCTCCAATTAAGACCACCTCCATAAAGAGACCATTTCTACTTTACGACCACCAGTTTACAGACCTTTTTTGTTTATCCTTAATCAGATTATATCCTCCATTAAGACCACTCCTCTATTAAGACCATATTTTTCAGTCCCTTAGGTGGTCTTAATAGGGTTATTCCACTATATTCATGTTAATGATTGTAATTTGCTGGCATAATGTAAGGCATAAAATTGTGAATATTTTGGGTAATTATTCTCCTGTATTCTGTTATCTCTTCACAGCTCGAGTGCCTAAGAAGATACTGAAATGTCGGGCTGTATCCCGAGAGATCAACTTTTCCTCAAAAGAGCAGATGGAAAGGTTTCGGTTAGAACAGAAAGTATTGTTTAAAGGAAAATGTTTAGAAGGTAAGCATTATGTGGACTTTAGAACCTCATCTTCAAAAAAGTGTACATATGTGAACATATCACAATGCAATATCAGAATACTTCCATGTCACTGACACAATGTTAGTGCCTGTATGCTGTGTCATTGCAGTAGACAAAATTAGCAGAATACGTGATCTGAAAAGGCTTTTAAAAGTGATGTAGAAGTAAAATGGAATTCTTTATTCAGACTTTAAAGGATTGTCTATATTGACCAAAGTCTATAAGAAGCAACTCCGGCATGTCATAAAACCTGTGGCAAAACAGATGTACTCAGGATTCAGCCAAGTTTATTTTGACCAAACCAAGTACAAATAAGCTGACCGTCCAGGATCAAATATAGACAGTTTGGTAGGTAAGGTAATACATACATATAAGAAAATGGTCAAGGAGACTCACTTTAAGATCTTAAAAAGATCACTTTCAAATAAGTCCCCCTGTGTATAAGTAATAAACTATAAAATCTGTAAATTCAGATCAAGGCAGACTATGATTGACAATAAGTATTGGTTTTGTGACTGTTTGCTCGCCGTCTGTCTGTCTGTCTGTCCATCGGGACGACATTACGGTGATAACTAAAAAATTATTGCATGTAGCTCCGCCAAATTTTGGTTAGTGATGCACCTTATGATGAAGCAGGTCAAGTTCAAAAACTAGCTTCCTGTGATCATTAATTAACTAGTTAATTAATCAAAGATCGTTAGGCAACCTCCAGAGGACATTACCGTGATAACTAAAAAAATATTGCATATAGCTCCACGAAATTTTGGTTAGTGATGCACCTTATGATGAAGCAGGTCAAGTACGAGAACTAGCTTCCTGTGATCATTAATTAGTTAATTAACAAAACATCGTTAGGCAATATCCAGGTCCAAACGGCCATATCTTTGTACCTGTGACCCCTATTTGTTTCAAATTTGGTTCAAGTAGTCTTTAAACCTGAGTGATTTTTCTAAGGTGGTCAGTCTGTCTGTTCGACCCCCTGGTAATACGTTCTCCCTCATCCAGATTTAACACAATCATCCATCCTTTGAAAGACCACTCATAGGGCAGGTCAAAAAGTGGTCACATGGAGTAGGTGGCTTTGCAATCGAGATTCAGTAACATGGGAAAGATAGCACTAATATTGTGGCAATAGTTGGTCAAGTGGGGTGAGTCTGTATACATGTTCTAGAGATGCATACATTTTTGCCACACACTGACAGTACCGGGTAATTCTATGATTGTTTCTTTCAGAATGGTACTTTGAATTTGGTTTTGTTATACCAGACTCCACAAACACCTGGCAGTCCATTATTGAGGCTGCGCCCGAAAGTCAAATGATGCCCGCAAATGTTCTAAAGTAAGTATTTCATACCGTATTCATCTTAATTAGTGCACACTTTCTAGTAAGTGCACCACCCTTTGTTTTCATGGAAAGAAACCCCAAAATATCCCACAGTTTTTAAATGAGTGGTAAAATTTATTTTGCACTTAGGATCTACATTTATTGTAGCTTTTTGTGGATTTTTTGTCATAGTGCATTGTGTACTTATTAAGATGAATATAGTATACCATTGTGGCTGCATCCACTGGTAACCAGCCCACTGAGCTGTTGTCAGTCCACATTTGTCTGGAGACACACAGTACACCTGGGATGCTAATGTTGCAACTTGTGCAGTGTCAACATGTATGTTCAGAAGACCAGTTTAATATTACATTGTACTTTAATAATTTGACAGGCAGATGTACAGGAAACATGAAATAAAACAGAACAGGAAACCAGCAACTTTGAAATTTTCTGTTCATTTGGTAAATTCATATTATGTGTGCAAAAAAAAATGGTAATTGACAAATTTGTAAAATTAAATAGTTGCCTTGTTTGTATATAAAATGAAAAACTAAGAGGGTTTCTTTGAACTTCTCATGACTGGTTCTCTCCCTAGAGTAAGACATGGTCAGCAACCTTTTCTTGTACATGTAGTTGGACCTGAAAATCCTCAAGGATGCACCAGAATTACCTTTTTTTTTTTTTTAGCCTCTAAATTTTTAATGCTGCCAAACCCTGCCTCTTGGATACTTGGCTCAGGCACTGAAACTTTAAATAAGTTGAGACGTAATTATGCAGTGTTGACAGGCCGGGGGGGGGTGGGGTGGGGTGGGGGGGAGCATGGCAAAGTAAGTGTCTCCAGGAGAGCTTTGTGCCATATACGTGTGTACACAAAGTACATGGATCTACAGTCAGGCGTGCACATCAAAGTGGGTTTATGGGGCATGCAGGCGCACCAAAATCACATATTTTACGTAAAAGAAAAAATACATAACATTTTAAAGTTGATGTGGAGGGAAGTTAATAACCTTGGTGTGCTTATGCATACGGCACGTTGTCAATTTTTTCTTTTTTTTTTTCTTCTTTTTTTTTGGGGGGGGGGGGGAGAAGGACTGGAAAACTTACTGGTGATAAAAGAGAGTGTCTTTTGTAACTCAAAACCATGCACACATCATTGTGAATTTCACTCAAAATGTATCAGAAAATGTAGGTGAGCTACCTCGGTTCAGTACGTTTACTTTCCTTAAAATAAATATGAAGAAAAGAAAACTATTTGCCTGAACATGCAATCACTGTGAGATGCTGTGGAGCCAGGACCGTTCTCTGATGGCTTTACACGACCGGGTTGTAAGTGGCGCATCAACAGTGAACCAAACTTGGTCAAAATATGAGTTAACAAACAAATAATAATGTTGGAGCCAGCACAATCTCTGTGTCAGGGTTGTGCTTAACCAGGACTAATGGCAGAGATCTAAGCATAGTTGCATGTGTTAGTAACTCCAGCCTAACATCTGGTTCTTCATCAGTATACATGTATTTGGTTGGGCTCCATGATCATAATACTTGGCCTGATCGACTTTGCCAAAATTTGAGGCTGTAGAGCATGTTAGATTTGCTGGTCACTATGGTGACAGCAGCAGTTTCTGCTGTCACAGTATTTTTTAGTGACAAATGAAGCTGGATTTGTTTATCCTCCAGGTGTCACCACCTGAATAAGGTGGTCATCATGGAGTAGTGGCCAGAGAGCTACCAAGAGAGGCCTACTCTGATGGGTGAATTTCATGAAGAGATTTTCAGATCAAATGTAGTGCAAACTGAAGAGATGGTGAAATGTTTCAGGAAATATCAACAGTTGTGCAACAACTTATTGGCAATGATGTTTGTCTCTTTCAGTGGCAATGTTGTGATAGAGACCAAGTTCTTTGATGGTGATATGCAAGTGAGTACATCAAAAGTACGAGTGTTCTACGTGTAGCCACTCAGGACTGGCGCGAAAGGGCTGTGACATAGGACCTAGTACCATAGTTGTAAATAGGTGGCAGCATGGTCTCCAGTCAGCAAGCCAATAAGGATTTTATTTATGCGGCATACCTTCCTGCACTGGACTTCTCTCAGTCAACACAAACAGCACAAGACATTTAAGTATTCTAAAGTTACTGAAAATAAATGTCTTGAATGGAAGGTTTGCATTAAGAAAGTTCAGAAGGTTTGGACCAGTCTTCTTTGCAGATTATTAAAACGTGTAGAAGATTTATTAATAATTTGATGGTAGAATGTTTGCCTAAAGTTGTTACACATCCATATATTGGTCACAAAGAGACAAATATGTGGGTTTCAAAGCTGACCTGTGTTAGTCCATTTCAAGTAACTTTGCCATCTGTGGCTGGTCTGAAAGGTAGTTCATGAGAGTGCTGTAACTGAAGTGTGGCTTAGTGTCCAGTGGTACAGATCCATGACTGTGTGGTATGGTAGCATTGATTTTGTTACTACAGAGACTGAATGAATCTGTGACACACACCAGAAAAGGAATTAAGTGAATGAGCATTAACTATTTGCATGTCTTGACATTTGTAATATATTGTATGTATATCTGGCGCCTTTCATTGTTTCGGGGTTTGTTTGTAGTAATCACCGTGAGTACTTTTTCAAACTTGATTCATAATGATGTACAAAAAAGTGTGGTACAAAATAATTACATGTATTGTCAACACTGTCTTTGGCTGTTCCATTAAACAAATGAGGGTTACCAGTGATTGAAGCTGGTAATGTGGGGAAGCGCTTGCCAGTGCACCTCAGCCAATGCCAGCTTCAAGCACTTGCATCATAATATACACAAAAGCGACCCTCATTGCTTATATTTACATTTGCCCCTTGATTTTTCTGCTCGATGACACAAAATTTAGTACATGGAATTCAGAAAAACAACCAGAAACTGATTTGTGCAGCATGTTCAAGTGTTGAGTTCCAGAAACCCAGATGGGTGTGGCTTGTTGGAATGTGGGCAAGACACGTGTTAGTCTGATAACACACCTGGCTTTGTGTATACTTGTAATGCTAAAGTTAGCTCAAATGTAAATATATCACTAAATTGGGATTGATATATCATGTATACAATCACTGCCTCCTCTACATGAAGGGAGGCCTGTCTGCGTACAGACACACGGACACACTTGGCTGGCATAGGGCTGCAAAGTTCTGTGATCTTGGTATTATCCAAATGTGGCACAAGTGAAATCCTGGTGAGGACTACAACTTTTAAGCTTCATTTCTGTGGCCAGCACAAAAGATGGACTTCAGGAACACAGTTGTCTGTCATGTCAGTTGGATGTTTTTCAAGTTAAGGGATGCCGCCATTCGTGGAGGCAAGCCCTGCCTGCTTCAGTCATGTATTACAAACAAAAGTCACTGCAGGTACACATCTGGCCAAGTGATGTTAGCAAGTAAATAAGTGAAAATACAAAGTGGCAACTCTTTTTGAGTTGAATTAATACAAAAAAAGTGCCCTGGCCAGTGGGTATATTTGATCAGTTCAACTGCTCTTATCCCACTTGATACCTTTTGGTTGTGGTTACTGACAAGGTCACATGTACTGTAAAAATATGTGTATTTAATCAAGATTAACTTGAATATAACAGCTTTCACTTCAAATTTTGTTTTCAGTGATACGTAGATTAAAAATATGAAAAAATGTGAAATTTGTGACTGATGTACGCTTTCATGGGTAAGTTAGGTGGACATGTACAGCATCACATTAATTGACATTGTGCACAAGATGCCTTTTCTGTGGTATTAGTAATAGACAAGATGTCAGCTGTCAGGTGTCAGGCTTGATTTAACAAGAGACAAGACTGGATACAAGACATCAGGTATCTGTGCCATATTTAACAACAGGAGACCAGACTGAACAACAGAGGAAATTGGATTCAAGATATTGATCAAGTGCCTCTGGGTTATGTTTAGTAGTAGGAGAATGAATACAAGGTATCGTGTCAGTGCTATAGTCAGCAACAGAGGGACTGGATACCAGGTATACATGGCTGTGCTATATTGAGCAACAGAGGGACTGGATTCAAGATACCAATTGTCTCTGCTCTGTCCAGCAACTGGGGAAATGAGTTCAAACTATGAAATGTGTATGTGCTGTATTTATAACCACAGGACCATGCTAACAAGCTGTGGACTTTCTCTTCTATATTTGGCAAGAGAGGGGACTGAACACAGTGTTTATGCTATATTTAACAGAGAAGAATGGACACCAGAAATCATGTCTATGTGCCATGGTTGACTTCTATTCATGTTGTCCCAAAGTTAAGTGACTGGGGTTACCTTCATCAAAGCACAGCTTGTACCATGGTGAAGATTGGTTGCCATTTGGCCTTGTGGGTAAATGTATTTTCCTTGCCCAATTCTGTAAATACTGTCAACAGTTCATACTTTATACTTGCACTTAGTATAGCTTTCGTTGTGTTATGTAAATGTTTAATACATCATAGCTTCAAAGCAAAAAACAAAACAGACCACCCCCCTAAAAAAGGTACTTTCTTTATGGATGGATGTGTGATTTTTCCATATTGTACAAAGTAAATGTGGATTGATTTTATCAGAGATTATGTGGTGGTTTGGATGATTTCCTAACTGCCTGATTGTCATACCTACATTGTGTTGTAAATGGTTGCTGGCATGTCAGTTGTGGCTTCATGTACAGTGTGTGTTGGACAGTAAGATAGAGGCGTCAAGACAAAACAGACATTGCTACAGCTCGATCTATTACGAAGACACAGATTTTTGGCTGTGAAGACTGATGGTCATTTTCCTATGTTTGAATGTGCCATTTAGAAAACTGTCCATCATCTTACAGTTCTGATGAGACCAAAGCTTTATGGGATTTCTACTTCATCTGTGAAAGGAAGGAAACCTGAGGATTGGTCTCTTTATCAGGAAATCTGTGCTTGAAGTGTGACTGAAATGAATTGAAAAAAAATATTGTGCTAGGTACGAAGAGGGAGCAGCAATGATTGTTGTAGGCTCCTAGTTATGAAGAAGAGCTGCTTGAGTGGTGCACTTGATGTTTTCAATTATTCCTTCACTTTTCTAGTTGTATCATGTTTATAGCAGATCTATAGAAATGATATGATATTTACTGCATTCTAGACTTGTATTTGTACATAATTACGCTGTGTATTTCCTTGTCAAGTTTGAATGCAGGTTTTATCTGCAACTTTTCAAGCCCTGAAAACCTGATTGACAAACTGCTGTGGTAATTGTGTCTATTGCAGGTGTTGTTGTGCAGGTTGCTGTATCTCCCTGTATTTGTTTGGTTTTTTTTCCCTTTTTTTTGCAAAAATATATTTAAAAATATATTGCTTTTAAAACCTGAAACTCAAATGTAAAGGCCAAAACCAGTAGCTCCAAAACATTAGTCTATAACATGTTGCCCCAGGTATAAAATTACCACATATATTACTTTGTTACCACATGTATAACTGTGTTACCATGTGTACAGTTGTGTTACCGTATGTATAATTGTGTAACAACAATGTATAATTATGCAAAATTTGACTTGTGCCTTTAGTATAAAGGCTTTGCCCAGCAAAACACTGAAATGACGGATGTATTAGATCTATCAGGGTAACACTAATGACTGATATACTAGATCTGTGGGGTAACACTAATGACTGGTATACTAGATCTGTGGGGTAACACTAATGACTGATGTGCTAGATCTAAGGGGTAACACCAATGGCTGATATACTAGATCTATCAGGCCCAATGTGTTATCTGTTGAAAACAGCATAAGGAATTTTTGACACACACTCTTTTTTCAGCTTTCTTTGTCTACTATACAGTCCATTAACTGGTGTCAGGTTAGATGACACTTGCTGCCCAACCTCAAAAATGTAAATTTGACTTGACAGTGTGTAATTAGCTCAGAGTCCAAGGAAGACTATGTTTAAAGTGGGAAAATCTCCCTCCTGTAGGTACTGAAAAGCATTAGGGTGAGTGCCAAAGGCACAAAGCATAGTGGGGGGGGGGGGGGGGGGTCTGGGGGCATTTTCCCCCAGGAAAAATTTGAAATTTGCACCATCCATTTCCTGCATTTTGAACCATTTTGGACACCATCATAGACCTATTCTGGGCATATATAGTACAAGACGGCAAAACCTTAAAACTTTACAGCCACCTATGGAAGAATGCTACTTTTTTTTTTTAATTTTCCAAAAAGCAGGAGAGTGGGAGACTTTGTAAAAAAAAAAAAAAAGTCAAAAAAAGTGGCAGATCTCCTGCTGAGGCAGGAGACTCGGAGGTTCTGGATTAAATTAGAGCACAATACTTCTGTCTGTAAAACAATCTTCAATCCAAGGTGAAATTTCAGAGACTGGAAAAGCTGGCATTGACTGGCCATGATGTGGACAGTCTACTGCCCTGACTGCCAACTGTCACAGTACTGTGATCATGCTGCATCAGGCCAGTGTTGCTGAAGCAGCTCTCCTCAACCCTCTGACCAAAGACCATCTGTATTTACACAACTCTTCTATACAGTGGACCTGGTTTACACAATTTGCCAAGACATCTGTAAATGGGACACTTTCCCTTGAATTAAGACTGAGTCAACAGTTTTCCTCCATGTGGGACATCTCCACAGGTCTCCTGTGAAATTCTTATTCTTTTCATTACATCTGCTTTTGAAATTAATTAAAAACATTAAAGCAGACAGCATTTTGACCAGTAAAGTGGCACCACTCACCTGAAGCAACTGTTGAAACTTCAAATTGACCTTTTATCACTTCTGATAAGACACAGTGATAATCCAACAAAATCCCAAATATTTTCACTGTCAGTTTACATTTATACATAATTTAAGTCTAAAAAGTGTGCCTCAGGTTACATTGAGTGGATGTGCTTAGTGACATTTAGACCTGGTCATTAATGGTGATGGTTACTCCTTTAAGCTAGCATTCCTTTTGTACATAATGCATGAGCATGAGTGCAGGAAGACTGACATTTGGTGCTAGAAAAGTTTGCAGCATGCAAGGGCTTGTTTTGCTTTCATCAGTGAAGGCATGTTCATGGAGGGGTCACCAATACATAACCCTATTTGTATTGTTGTCTTTTTGTCCAAAACCACTTCCTAGTAGTCATTACCCTATTCCGCAGTCCGAACTCTTTACTCTCCATAAGCTAGCTCATACAGGGGGGAATCATGTTTTTCATCCCAGCAGACATTCCATAGCTCTACAAGAAATCATAGGCTGGTTGGTCCAGGTATATGCCTGTAAGCCAGTATATATCACCTTTGTGTTTTATCTCCAATAAGAAATGGGTCTTTTCTAATTATCTTTTCCACAAGTCCAAGCAGTTATTTGACTATCATTTAGGCCTATGTGAAGGCTACATGCCAATGTTCCACAATCACAAGACACCAATGCTGTGGGACTGTAGGACTCAACAGCACAAACAGCGTACTGGCATATTGGACACCTACACAATGTGTGGGGCAATCCCAAAAATGATGTTATTTTATGAGGACTTCATTTGCAGTGGGAGCATTTTGCCAGGGATGGCATTCACATATCAGTTGCACAAGGAATATCAGCCTTGATTCAATGTTTTCACAGGGGAGTAGTCACCAGCTGCATAATGTTTAAACAAAAATGGCCTGTTTACCAGTCAAAGTTATTACATAATGTAAGAGATAAACTTTGAATCTGCTCTTTTATCAGTGAAGTGAAATACTATTCTTTGTCAGTGCACTTAGTCAGGAAATCTCTGTGACTATCTTCGATGTGAATATCTCAGAATAAATTTTTGTTTAACTTGTTCAGTTTTTGAAAAAAAAGTGCAGCTCAAAACTGAATGAGTGAATCTTTGTGAACTTAGTATTAATGGAAACAAATGAGTGTCACTCACATAATCTTTTCTTTTCTGATTGGTGGTATTCTAATTAAAAAAATTAGCAATGGTAATTTCAGTTACGTTTATTGAAACATTGTGCTATATTTTAGGGGCCTCAGGTAAATTCGAGAGTTATTTCCACAGGGGTAAAAATGAAGTCCAAAATCGTGATTTAAAAGGGGTAAAATTGAAAGTTAGTATTTTAAAAGGAAACTTTAAAAATTAATAGTGTAAGAAGTGAAGCATTTAAGTTATATATAAAGTAGTACTACAAAAATGGATATCAAGGCAGATTTCTTTTAAAACAAATTAAGCAAAGCAAAAGAATTATAAAAATTAAAGCAAACATCAGCTCAGGGTGAGTCTTGTTCTCTCTCTGCATGAACATCATGATTAGGTGTGCCACACATCTGTACGTGATGACCATCTGAAGACAACTGCCATAAAACCACTTTTTGGCAGCATTTTTGTGAGCTTACAGAAAAAGACAGATCATTGAAATGGCTGGAAGAGACCTACATGTAAAGTGTTACCAGCAAAAGTGAAGTGAAACAATTTTTATAAAAAGTGACGTGAAGGAATACATGTATCCTACAAAAAGTGAAATGGGAAATGCCATACTATTCAGGACCCACATTTGTCCAGTGAGGAAAAAAGTTATGTATGTATATATACATACGTACATACCATTACTATTGAAGAATAAAAACTGGTTCAGAATCCCTGTGTATTTGTATAAAGTAGCTCACTAATTTTCAAGTTTTCTGTACCAAAGGTTTACGGCAAAACTGTCTGAAAGTGTAAATCAGACTCCTTTGATAAAATGTCCCTAATGTTTTACAATCTTTTACTGCTACAAGAAAGGAAGCTGTACATGCAGAAAAAACTACAAATATTGCTGGCCTCATACACACAAGTGAGACACTGCAAGAAACTTTACAGTACTGTGTCCTAGGCCTGTTGGGCAAGTCTGACCTCCAAAGTGGGTCAGTGTGCAATGATGGTCTGTGCCCTTCAGGTGAGCTGTGCCACTCTAAGGTACCAGTGTATAGTGATGTCCACTTGCTGTATATATGGCAGCAGTGTACCACTGTGTAATTTTATGTGTATCGGCTGTTGGACAAAGGGTCAAAGTTCATGACTAGAAGTGCTGAGGAGAGACTGGGGTTTTGTGTGCTATGACACACTTCATAACTTGACAAGAAAGAAAGGTGGCACTCCGGCTCTCAAAATGTTGAAGTCTACAACTTTGAAAATCTAATGTTCTTGTTTGTTACTCGTTCAGCCCACCTTGACATTATGCAAACTTGACAATGGGTAAATCTGTACCCAGGACCAGGAGAGCTGGGTCACATCACGGAACTACACATGCAAGTCATCTATTGTAGATGCATGTAGACAGGACGGTTTTGTTAACTAGAAGTGTCTACAGTTCACAAGAGGTTTGACAGTCGGGTAGGACAGTGCTGTCTGATGCAGGCAATAGACAAATCACGGCTGTCTGGCATAAGAGCTCGGCAGCTGTGGGGGATACTTGTATGGATTGCAGGCCATTCTTCTTTTTGGATTGTGTCTGCAAAATTGAGGGTCATATAGACGGGGTTAAGCTGGTGTATAATTATTGTATTTGTGTCTTTGTGCCCAGAACCACTTCCTAGTAGTCATTACCCTATTTGGCAATCCAAACTCTTTACTGTCTATAAGCTAACTTGTCCCTGTCTAACCTATATGCCACCACCTCCATTATGAGCCCACATCTTTCTAAGACCACTCTTTGGAGACCCGTTACTGTATTTCCTTGTTGAGTACACCTTCACTATGAGACCACCTGTCGTATAAGACCTGTCTTTTGCTGCCAGTATGGGCAGTCTTAAATGTCGGGAGGATGGTGGTCAGTGGATGAGCCACATTGATCAGCAGGTCAAAGGGACCTTGATACATCGTCAATCGGTGTCTGATCAGTTGAGTGGTACCTTATCCTGCATTCCTCAAAGATAATAGTTGCTGATCATGGCCAGCAGATGACTCTTATTGCTCTAAGGTCATCATGTCAAAGGGCAAAGGTGATGATACAGCAACCTAAGAATTAGTGTCCAAATAACACGACAGCCCTAACTGACTTAAGGCCATGCAACAGACATCAACAGATAAAACGGCATGAGGCATCATGTTTTTTGAACATATCATTAATTATTAATATTAAATTTCTTCTGATTTCAACTTGAAAAAAAAAAAAAAATTGTGTGACCTCTGCAAAAAATGTGAAGATCCTACCAAGTCAGAAAGAATGCTATAAAATGTCAAAAAAATTCCAATCCTGCATAAAAACCCTATGGATACAAATCTATGGATATGTGGTAATCAGAAAATATGTAGGCTTAATGTACTTGTGAAAAAATTAAATGGGTAATATCAATCCAAAGTTGCTAGTCTCACTGCGCACTAGCTTCACTGCTTCCACCTTAATATGAAACAGTATATGTGCTGGGGAGTATGGACAGGCACATGACTGCCGGAGAGTTGCGTCATGGAGTCACACTGGTTGTTCCCAGCAGCAGTGTGACCAAACCTGGACTGGAAGGTGGGCAGGGTTAAGATGACTGGTAATAATGCATCGCACATCATGTGACCACGAAGACCAGATTGAATGAAACCCTGTCATATCTGTCCTCATGTGGGCACAGACGCTGTATTTTAGTGCTGGACAGATGTTGCACAAATTTTTCCAGGAAGGGACGTGTGCATCAAAAAGGTAGAGATAAAAGCAATTCAGTTTATGGATCAGTGACCTCACAGAATTCTGCCAGGTTTGGTCAGTGCTCTTTTTAACAGGCACGAATCATAACTGCAGTTCTACCGGCCTCAATGGTCTCATGGGTTTAATTTTTCACTTGTGGCCTGTGGCTGGTACTGGCTTCAGTCGGGAAAGTTTCATAGAAGTTTACTGGAGACAACAGTCTTGTAAACCAGGGGCCTCCAGTGAACTGTTGAGGTGTGAACTGAGGCTGAAGGTGTTCAAGGTGATATTAAACTGCCGGGCAACGAGACAGTACATGGGAGTGTGTCACACGCTAGACACAGGGTTCAACTTTGTGAACACAAAGAAAATGGAAGCAAATGACCTCTTTGGCTTTCTGTTTGAACAAAAGTTCTCAAACATGACAAACACAATGCTAATATCAAATTGTTGTCATAGGGAATTTTATCATGACAAATTCAGTTAGCAGACAGCCAAGGTATAAATTTCAGTAAAAAAAGGTCTCTGGAGCTTAATTGCCAGGCCTGATTTGTACATCCAACTCATACCCAAACAAAGTCTTGTTTCTATGTTGATTGTTTGAGTTTATAATCATATTAATTAATGACATTAACATTTATTTGTGGTAAACAGTCACTCGAGGTTTCCGTCCATATGTGGAAGATTGTGTGGAAGTAGATATTTAATTTGTACAGTGTGATGTCCTGTGTTTATTTTCCCACCAGCTGAGATAGACTTGTGTTTATATTTTGTGTAAATGTTGCAATACTTGATGTAGAAATCAATAAAAACAAGTGACATAAATCCTGTACAGATGGATATGTGTTGTGTTTTGAGCTAGTGGTGGCATCTAATGCCCTGTGACAGAGGGAGTAACTACAAAGTTGACAGTTTGAACACAGTAGTGACTGTTTAGAGACATCACTGGTCTTCAAAGATAACCTTTTTCTGTTACTTCACTAAGCATTTTCATCTTCTTTATACTGCTAATGACAGACCACATAGTCTTGAGCTGTCAACTGTGTGACCTGTGCTGCCATTCAGCCAAGAATGCACCCCTATAGGGTTAGTCAGCCGCCAAGATTTTACTGGGTCTGTCATTGGGCCTGTGCCTGTTGACCCAGGGATGAAATAAATAAATAAATAAATAAATGAAAAAAAAAAAAAAAAAAAAGGTTGGCCACCAGGTGGCTCTTGTTTCACAAGGAGAACATGGCTGAAAATGTATACTTACTGTAGAATAATGAGCATGATGCTCTTTGATTACCAAGATAGAACATCCACCTGGTACATTTTATCTTCTTTATATAAGAACAAGTTCAGTTTGTTTGATATGCAACAGTATAATGTCATGTTTTATGTCTGAGAATGTAAAATAATTTGTTAAAACAATCAGTACTGCCCTACAGGTAGGCTAAGGGTATGCGTTGTTGCAATGCATGATCTGTTATGACAGGTGGGCTCTGTAGCTAGCACAAGATATATATGTATGTATATAGCTGAGTAAATTCTCTAAATGTCAACTGGTATTCATAAAAAAAAAAAAAATTACCTGTGTTGAAAAGCCACTCATTGGCCACATAAGACAGGTATAACTATAATATAATATACACACACTATCTGCTCTACAAGACCTGCCTCTCCTGTCTTGTTCCAACTCTTGTTACTTTACCTGTTATGAGAGATCATAGTTTTGAGACACACTGGCCCCTCTTTTGAGAGACCACCCCTAGTGTAAGTCAAAATGTGGTCTCTCAAAGCAGGAAGGCTTTCATTAGAGACACAATAACATGGAAAAGATAGAGCACAGTATTGTAAGAGAGCGACAGCAGTCTCTCATTGGAGGGGTCTCTCAAGACAGGTACCACTGTGCAGCAAAGTAATCTCTCAAGAGAGGGTGGTCTCTTACTACCCACTCTTGAGATCCCACTTTAACTAATCCCAAATACTCGTTTTACCATCATGTTAATTTACCTATTATGGGAGACCACCTGTTTTATGGAACCATTGAACTTGGCAATGAGAGTGATCTCTCGAGGCAAATACTACTAATTAAGTAAGTAAAGTAAAGTAAAGTAAAGTAACCTTTATTTAACCAGGAAGCTCTTACAGTAAGTAATACTGGTTTCCAAAGAGGTCCTGACACATGGACACACATGAATATACAGTAAACGAGACAAAATAATTAATAGATAAATAACACATTAAAAGTGGACATCAGCATTATGAGCTTTATACAAATGCCAATAGATGGTTAAGAGCTATCATTTAGGTTAAAATAATGGTGGTCATTTCAGTTAAAATACTAATTAATATTTCTGTTCTTGTGGATATGTTTTATAATGGCTGCCTTAAAAACATTTAAACTTTGCGAATTTCTTATGTCTAATGGTATTTTGTTCCAATTACTGCTTCCCCTGTATTCAAATGATCGCTGTCCACATAATATTGTACAACATCTGCCATAAGAGACCTCCCTTTCTTGAGAGACCACTTTGCTGTTCTTACCATGATCATTTACCTGTCATGAGAGACCACCTGTCTCAAAGACCACTGTTACCTTTGTTAATACGGGTGGTTGCTCCAGCAAGGATTAGTGTATATTAGTATTTGCATGAGAAACCTCCTTTTTGCCTGACCCAACCCCAATTCCTGTTGTATGTTAATGTGCCTGTCCTGTCAGACCATCTGTAAATAAGACCATTTTTAGCTCAGCTGACTTGTCAGTCAGCTGAGCTTATCTTATGGTCCTCCGTCCTTCATCCGTCGTCCGTCCGTCCGTCCGTCGGTCGTCCGTCAACAATTTACATTTTCGACTTCTTCTCCGAAACCGTCAGCCAGATCCACTTCAAACTTGGTGGGGATGTGCTTTGGGTGGGTCTCTACCAAGTTTGTTCAAATGGTCATGGTCCATTGATTTTTGGATTTTTAATGAATTTTTTTGTTCTTTTTTGGGCAAATCTTAAAAAATCTTCTTCTCTGAAACCGCTCTCCCAATTACTTTGATATCACACAGAAACACTCCCTGGGACACCTAGTTCTTAATTTGTTCACCAGGTGGCGCTGCAATTTTTTTCTATTTTTTTATGAATTTTTGTGTGTTATAGCTATTTTCGACTTCTTCTCCAGAACCGTCACTCAGATTAAGCTGAAACATGGGGGATATGTTCCTTGTAGAAGGGTCAAACAAAGTTGTTCACTATGTGAGAATGCTGCAGATTCCTGATTTTTAACGATTTTTTCCATTCGGGTACTGTCGGTCAATGCAGCTTTCCTATTGATTACTATGGAAGTCAATGAGCATTCTAATGCTAATTCACATTTTCAACTTCTTCTCCAAATCTGTCATGCAGACTAACTTCAAACTTGGTGGGGATGTACCTTGGGTGGGTGTCTACCAAGTTTGTTCCAATGGTCATGTTCCAATGAATTTTGCTTTTTTTATGATTTTTTTTTTCAAAAAACTTTACAAAAGTTTTAACATGGGAATTTCTTGTAATGGTTATAACTTAAATAATTTTGGTCAGATTGACTTCAAACTAGGTGGGGATGTGCCTTGGGTGGATCTCTACCAAGTTTATTCAAATGGTCACGCTCTATTGATTTTTGGAATTTTTATGATTTTTTTTCGTTTTTTGGGGGCAAACCTTAAAAACTCTTCACCTGTGAAACTGCTCACCCAGTTGTTTTGATATTGTTCATAGACATTCCCAGGGACACATAGTTCCCAATTTGTTCCCCAGGTGGCACTGCAATTTTTTCTAATTTTTTTTAATGAATTTTTTATATGGTTTTGTTATTTTTCACTTGTTCTCAGAACTGTCACTCAGATCAAAGTGAAATGTGATGGATATGTTCTTGTGGAAGGGTCAAACAGAGTTGTTTACTAGGTGGCACTGCTTTAGATTCCTGATTTTTAAGTATTTTCAACTCGGGTACTTATCGATCAATGCAGCTTTCCTATTGATTACTATGTAAGTCAATGGGTATTCTAGTGCTAATTCACAGGACAACTGACACAAAATTTACTGTTTACTTGATAACTTGAGATCTGTTTTGAGTTAGTACTGTGATGTTGCACATGTTAATGTTTTTGTATGAAGGTCATGTTCAGACAGTACAGGAATGACTTTGACCTCATTTCTGGGGTCACAGTGCAACATACATGAATTTTACTCTTCATTATAACTTGAGAACTACTTGAACCTTGATGTTGCACATGTAAGTGTTCTTTTATAATGGTCAGACTTACTCAGAACATGGGTGACCTTGATCCTTTCCCAAGTTCATAGATCTGCAAGTGTGATGAATGTCAAGATCAGCTGTGCATGGGCTGTTTACACAGCCCTCTTGTTAACTAGTAGTAAGAAAGGTCTCTCCGGGCAGGAACCACTGTATAGGGGTCATCTCCTGTAAGAGACTTTTATCCTTTGAGAGATCACTTTGTGGGATCCCAAACAATATTTTTTACCATGTGAATTCACTCGTCACGATAGACTACCTGTCTCATAAGACCATTTTAACTTGGTCATAAGGGGGGTCTGTCTAGATATGAACTATATGTGCTGTACTGCTGTGGATACAAAAAAAACAATAATGAAACAAAGGCAACCCTTATGGGTGACCAGATTGCAGTTTCCTAGTAGAGGTGGCCTTTCGTGATCATAGAAGGCATTGTAAAGTATACCTGAATACATAGCAATTCAAGACAGGTGGTCTTTCATTAGTGTGGTTTCTTAAGACCGGGACTCTGCTGGATTCTGGTACTTAAGACCAGCCCTTGTATTTGTCACAAGTTTTTGCACATAGTAGTTGATTTGCACGCTAGTTAAAGTTACAATG
Organism: Hermodice carunculata; assembly: GCA_964020975.1. Taxonomy (NCBI): domain Eukaryota; kingdom Metazoa; phylum Annelida; class Polychaeta; order Eunicida; family Amphinomidae; genus Hermodice; species Hermodice carunculata. The sequence continues at coordinate 252,195 of CAXHWN010002163.1, read as the reverse complement.
AAATATATTGGAAGGGTGGTCTCAAAAATTAAACTGGTCTTTCATGATAAATGGTTTCTATAGCAGGTACCAAAAATTGTTAAAAAACAGTTGAAAGTGGTAAGTTGTCTCGTAAGTTTTGACAAGGATATGATCACAATAGAATAGTTTCTGCCACAAGGGTCTACTCCATTACCACTAAAAGTGGTCTTATAAGACAGGTGGCCTCTCGTGATAGGTAGATTAACATGTTAAGAATATGATTTGTTAAGCTTCCATGTCTTCTTTCAAGAAATAGTTGTATCTTATAACAGGATCAAGAAAAGAATCACACCAACCTTTTACCTGTATTATAATCAGCTAGGCACCTTGGGCTATAACCTGCACAAAGTCAATATCTGTCTCTGTTTTGTGGAATAAAATTCACTATTTTGCACAGAAGACATCACCTCCAAGAAAAAGTGTTTCTTTGTCCAGTGTATAGTTGTGGGGGAAAATGTATAACTAGGAGCTTTATGATCCCAGTACAACTTTTTGTACCTAATTAATGTGAGATCTTTATCATTGTAAAGGCATAGACTGCTGTCATATGATTCTGCTTGTAACAGTGCTGCCAGTGGTGACTAATGCAATTGGTTTTAGCTCTGCTGACCTAAGGTGACAGAGCTAATAATAGCAGCACTCCTGTTCATCTGTCTATTCATATACTAGAAGATTTATCGATGATCTATGTACTCTTAACAACAAGGATGACATCAAGAAACATTGGAGGGAAATTTACCCAAAAGAACTTATTTTGAACTAGGAAAGAAGATTTGCTTCACAGCAAATGTGGGTGCCTTCAAAATGAGAACAGTTTGAAATGCTACACTTCGCCATTATTAAACATAACCTAAATTTGTGTATTAGCCTTATTTGTGTAAATTGAAATACAATAATTTTGGTTCTTGGTTTATTAGATGTGGCTGTGTCTCAAACTTATAAACTGAAGTTTGAATGACACTACTGTCTACAGTAGTTTTGAAGCTATTCAAGATTTTTGGTGAAGCGATCCGCTTCACCATTTCAATAATTACATTGTAGGGGACACTTTCAGCAGGGGGTCCTTCCTCTTTGCGTAAAATCTGATTAAAAACTTGCAAATATGTAACTTTAAATCCATTATTTATGTTTGAGGCATCTATATTGATGCCCCAGTACCCGTTGTTGGTCTAAAAACTGGCCAGTATTTTTGTCGAGTGTGTGTTTTTTTGAAGATCGGAGCCTCATCACAGCATAGTAATCTGTCCTGAACCAGATGAGCTTTGCAGACAGAAAATAGTACTATTTTGTTAGGCTGTGTTGTTTCTTGAACTATTAAGAATGATTGCGCTCTGAAATTGCAAGGCAATAAAATTTTGTTGAAGTATATTTATGTACCAATAGGATGGTCATTTTGTAAGGAGCTTTTGTTTTGGATTCCTACATTTGGTAAATCGCCCACATGGATCAGGCATTGCAGATATTTGTTGGTGGACACATTATGAGATGCAAACAGATGCTTTTTTGTGTCAGAACTTGAAGAATATTTTGTCCAGGTGAAAGTAATATTGAATGATATTCACAAGACAATATAGAAATGCTTCTTTTTGACAGTTTAAGGTCAAGCTCACTGTATATTTTTTCAGTGATGGATCCCTGCCTTCAGTGTTTTGACAACAATAATCTCTTTGGGGTACATATGATTTGCAAATTCTGTGATGGAAATGAACCTGGTTTGAGGGAACTTTAATTTTATTTCTTACCAAACTGAAACAACTCGGGAAACTGTTGCGTCTTCTGGAAGGAGGTTCATGAAAAACAGTTTTTGCTGGAACTGTAAAATCCCTTCCAGATTTACTGGGGCAAAAGTCCATACAAACTGGGTTGAGAAAGTTGAAACCACATTAAGTTGAATCAAGTGGCACCTTGTGTAATGTTTACAACAGGAGGTTGCATAATACAGCTGGTCATAGCATGAGCCATGACTCCCAAGGTTGAAAAATTTGTGATGCTGCCACAGGTCCAGCAAAGCCCAGACAGGGCTGTTTTGGAGGGGATATGAAAGTTGATGCTGGAAACATGTCATTATGTCTGGGTGCCATAGAGATGCCATTCCAACTTCAATATATAAGTTTGTGATAGAGGTGCATCCAATGAACCATGAACCAAACTTGCAGGATTTGAATTTATGCAAATTAGATGATTACCTAAAATTTAAATCTTGAATATCTTCAAAAATATTATAGATAGAGATGCCATTATAACTTCAATACATAGGTTTGTGCTATAGGCGCATCTAATGAAGCATGAGCCAAAGTTGTAACATTTAAATTTATGCAAATTAGGAGAATACACAGAATTTCAATTTTGAATATTTTCAAAACTATAAACAAAATTTTAGTCTCGAATATCTTCAACACTATTATAGACAGATGCCATTCTGTATTTTTTGACCTTGAGTGACCTTGAAAGGTCAAAGCAAGGCCACACAGCATTAGAATCTCTGTATATGGAAAACGGTGCGCTTTGGGGCCATAGTTACATAGAACATGCGTAGGAAATGACATATAAGCTTTCATCTGGTGTTGTCTTTTTTGATCTAGAGTCACCTTGAAAGGTCAAAGGTAGACATGTCTATATCATTCTGCAACACTTTTCACCAACTTGGCCATACTGTTAACATGCCATTACACATCTGGAGCTTATGTCACAGCTGCATACATTGCATTGTAGTTTCTCCAGGTACCCAGACTGATTTGCTAACAAGCAAATCAAATTTTCTAGTTTCTTCTTATGTTTCCCTCTGCCCACAGAGATATGCAGGGTTGGGAATCTGGGTGTGCAAAGGTCTGCTTCTGTCATGAAAATTTGGGTGTGCATGCACGGGTGCTCCTCTTAATTGCATTATTTTTTATCATCATATCATGATGTGCATTTGGGAAACTAGGTGTGCAAAACTTTCTTTCTTTCTTTCTTTCTTTCTTTCTTTCTTTCTTTCTTTCTTTCTTTCTTTCCTTCCTTCTCTTTCTTTCTTTCTTTCTTTCTTTTTTTCTTTCTTTCTTTCAGAAACCATAAAGCCCACTATTGCACCACAGTGGCTGTATTATGCTGAAGTTTGACCTACCTTTTTAGATCAGGACATATCTTGAAGAAAATGTGGGTTTTTCAAATAACTTGAGAAACTTTCTAGTGAACTTGGGCTCTATGGATAGCTGGAATCTGACTGCACAAAAATCTGAATGTAACTATATAGATCATGTAAATCAGTCAAGGTCATATTGCCTTTTGAAAAAAATAACTGTTTTTTTACTCAAACAAATTTGTAAACATGAAATTGCAGAGATGGCTGGGCCTGCCAGTTGTCATTATAGCAGGATTACACCAGTGTACCAGTTGAACTTTTGCACCCGATATTTGATTTGCCACCTTGACCTTTTTTTTTTTTTCAAGATTATGACTTTTCTCCTTTTATTTTTTGTCAATTTTAAGAAGGTCATAAAGAGTTGTCAATGACCTTTTTGAACAATACTGGACAATCTTTGTACCCCATCTAATACAACTAAAAGGTTATCCTTTGTATTCAGTCTGTGATCATGACCTAATTTTGCAGGTGTTCGGACCTACTTATGGACTACACATTGCGGACTATAACTAGAAAAGTTACATATGGATTTGGATCATGTTAAGTTCATTTGATAGCCCAACTCAAGGTCCAACTATGCATATTTACATATGACCTTGAAAGGTTGAAGGTCAAGGTTATTTGACGATCTGAAGATTTCCAATATGCCATAAATCGGTCAATTTGTGTCCGATTTTTATCATGTTGGGTTCAAAATATAGGAATATTTCATTTTCAGAACATAAAATTTGACCTCTGAAGGTCAAGGTCATTTGGTCATCTTAAGATTTTCAACTAACTATAATTCGGTTAATTTTCATCTGATTTTGTGTTGGGCTCAAAATGTAGGGAAAGCACTAATGTACATATCTGTAATTAACATGTGACCTTCAAAGGTCATGGTCATTCTCCCATCTGAAACCTTCATCTAGCCAGAACAATTTTTATCCAATTTCGTTCATGTTGGATTCAAATATATGCAAATTGTAATGCTGCACAACTTTGTAATTTATATGTGACCTCTAAAGGTCAAAGGTAATGATTTGGCCCTTTAAAAGTTTAACTAGATCAATTTTTATTCAGCTTTAATCATGTTGGCCTCAAATTATAGGTATTGTAACACTGCACACTTTGTAATTCATATGTGTCCTCTTAATGTGCAAGTCATTTGGCCTGCTGAATTTTTCATCTAGCTGTAACTTGGTTAATTTTCATGGGATTTGTTCATGTTGGGCTCAAATTGTAGGTATTGTGACACTGCAAATTTTTATTAGCTACATGTGACCTCAAAAGGTCAAGTTCATTTGGCCCTTTGAAATTTTCATTTTTCATTCCATCTTCCTCATATTGGGCTCAAAATGTGGCTATTGTAACATGCACATTTTTGTAATTTAAATGTGACCTTTAAAGGTCAAAAGTCAAGGTCGTTTGGCCCTCTGAAATTTTCATCTAGTCTTAACTTGGTCACTTTTCATCTGATTTTGATCATGTTTGGCTCAAATTGTAAGAATTGCAACACATTCCCAGTATCTTTAAATAAACTGCTTAATGCAAAAACCACAAAGACCAATCACTGTCAATACTGTAAGTGCAAAACAAAATAAATGTACTCCTCTCGATCATTCAAAGTAAGCTTCACCATAAGGCATAGGGCCGTGTAATTTTGTATATTTGCCCACTTTGTATAAATTAAAAGCCTACAACTTTGGTTTATGGTTCACTGGATGCGGTTATGTCCCAAACCTACAAATTGAAGTTGGAATGGTACCTCTATGTATAATAGTTTTGAAGTTATTTAAGATTTAGATTTTGTGTGTTCACCTTATTTGCATAAATCATGATCCTACGACTTTGGTTCATGGCTCACTGGATGCACTTATATAACAAACATATAATGTGAAGTTGAAATGTCAACTATGATCTATCTACAATAGTTTTGAAGCTATTCAAAAGATTTAAATTTGGTGTATTCACCTAATTTGCATAAATTAAAATTCTACAACTTTGGCTCATGGTTGATTTGATGTGGCTATATCACAAACCTACAAAGTTGGAATGGCACCTCTAGGTATAATAGTTTGATGTTTAAGATTTAAATTTTGTGTATTTACCTAATTTACATAAATTAAAATTTTACAGTTGTGTTTCCATGGATGTTTCTATGTTACAAACCTTTAAATTAAAGTTAGGATGGCACCACTTTCTGTAATAGTTTTAAAGTTATTGAAAAAAGATTTAAATTTTGTGTATTCACCATATTTGCATAGATTAAAATTTTATAATTATGGTTCATTGGATTCCGCTATGTTACAAACCTTTGAATTAAATTCGAATGACACCTCTATTTGTAATATTTTCAAGCTATTCAAGACTTTAATTTTGAATATTCACTTAATTTGCACAAATTGAAATCTGACAATTTTGGTTCATAGTTCATTGGATGCGGCTTTGCCATAAACCTATGATCTGAAGTTGGAAGGGCTTTTATCTATAATCATTTGGGAGATATTCAACTTTTAAATTTTTCAATGCCCCCTAATTAGCATAATTTGAAATTCCACAACTTTCATTTACTGTCCATTGTATTGGCAGGTGTCCCAAACTGAAATATGCACATTGAAATTTTGTGTCTATCTGCAATAGTTTGGAAGATATGGAGCTTTTAAAATTTTTATTGCCCTAATTTGCATAACTTTAAACATCATGACTATTCCAAACCAGGTGCAAAATTTCATTGGTAGGTCAGTTACCATGGCAAGATTGGTGGTTTCGGAATAATAGTGTCCAAGAAAAATTCTAGACAAATTTGGTTGTAAAGAAGAAAGAAGGAAAGAAAGAAGAAAAGAATTCTTGGAAAAACAAAATGTCTGGGTGCCAGCCCAGACCTGATGAAGGAAATGAGAGTGACAATATGGCAACTTTCCTTGATCTTGATATAGGGATTGACAACAAAGAGTATGTGACAAAGATTTTTGACAAATGAGAACAATTCAAATTGGCATAGTTTCATATCCTGATAACACTGGAAACCTTTGATCTTAAGGTCATATATTATTATATACAAAAAAATTCCCAGACCCATAGATTATCTGTACCAAATTTTGAGGCAAAATACAGTGCTCCCTCTTTATAACGGTGGTGTTGGGGTCCACAGGGTATACTGTGTTATATCAAATCCGCCTCATAACAAAGGGACCCTTAACATGGAAGGAATGGGAAAACTATTTCAGTGGGAGCCATGGTACCCACCGTGTTATATCAGAAACCGCCTTGCAATGAGGGGTGTTATAAAGAGAAAGCACTGTATAAGGAAAACTAGAAAACAAGATTTGCTTAAAAGCAAATCTATCTGGGTGCCTTAAAAATGTATATGATTTGAAATGCTACACCAAGCCATTGTTTGACATAATCTTAATTTTGTGTATTAGCCTAATTTGCATAATTAAATGCTACAACATTGGTTCTTGGTTCACTGGATGTGGCCATGTCACAAACTCATTAACTGAAGTTTGAATGGCTACACTATAAAAGCTTTGAAGCTATTCACAATCTTAATTTTGCGTATTTGCATAAATTACATGCCTACAAGTTTGGTTCATGGTTTATTGGATGTCACAAACCTACAACTTCAAGTTGAAATGGTACCTGTATACATGAATAATAGTTTTGAAGTTATTCAAGATTAAGATTTTGTGCATTTGCCTTATTTGCATAAATTAAAATCCTACAACTTTGGTTCAAGGTTCATTGGAAGCACTGATGTCCCTAAAGTAAAGTTGAAATGGCACCTCTATCGATAATAGTTTTGAAGCTATTCAAGATTTTTATTTTGTTTATTCACCTAATTTGCATCAATTCAAATTCTAAAACTTTGGTTCATGATTCATTAGATGCTGCTCTGTCATAAACCTCCAAATTGAAGTTGGAATGACACCTCTATGCATAATAGTTTTTGAAGTTATTCAAGGTTTCAAGTTTGGGTATTCACCGAATTTGCATAAATTACAATTTTGCAGTTTTGGTTCACTGGATGCGGCTTAGTCACAAACCCATAAATTGAAGTTGGAATGACACCTCTATCTATACTAGTTTTGAAGCTATTCAAGATTTTAGTTTTGCATATTTATCTAATTTGCATAAATTACAATTTTACAATTTTGGTTCACTGGATGTGGCTATGTCACAAACCTACAAATTGAAGTTGGAATGACGCTTCTATCTATCATAGTTTTGAAACTATTCAAGATTTTTTATATTTTGCATATTGACCCAGCTATTCTACATTTAAATTTTGTATATTTACATTAATTTAAATTGTACCACTTAGGTTCATGGGATGCGGCTTTGCTTGTACCAATAAACTGAGGTTGGAATGGCATCTCTATAATAGTTTTGGAGACATTGACTTTTTAAATTTTTCAATGCCCCTTATTAACAAAATTTAAAGTTCTACAACTTTCATTCACTGTCCATTATACTGGCAGGTGTCACAAACCTAAACATGCACATTGAAATTTTGTGTCTATCTGCAATAGTTTGGAAGATATATATATATATATATATATATATATATAAGCTTTATTTAATGAGGGTAACTTGGTTCGGAATTAACAAGTTAATTCCTAATCTTCCCCAAGGCCCTCAACAACATCAGTACAATGCAGTAATGGTTTTATAAACACAGTAGAATACTTTCAAGTACAAACAGCTATTTCGTACTCTCAGTTCTCATATTTCTTATAAACTTTAGGTATTCAGATTTAAATGTTACAAGGCTTGCAGAGTCCTTTACGTTCTTTGGTAAGGAATTCCAAATAACTGCACCAGAATATGCCAGTGATACTTTCAGATAATCTGTCTTAGGTTGTAACAAGTATAATTTACCCTCTGTAGAAGACCTCAACTTCTTCTGGCATGAATCTTTAACATAGACAAACATATCTCGTAAATATAATGGTGCTAAGTTATATGGAACTTTCAAAATTGTAATTGCCCCAAATTTGCATGATTTCAAACATTAAGACTATTCCAAATGATATGCACAATTTCACTGGTAGGTCAGTCACCATGGCAAGTTTAGTGGATTCCAGAATAATAGTGTCTGAGAAAAACTCCAGACAAATTTGAGTGCCATGGAAAGAAAGAAAGAAGTAAAGAATCTGAGAAAACAATATGTCTGAGTTGGCATCCAGACATAAAGAAAGAAAAATATTCTGGGAAAAACAAAATGTCTGGGTTCGCACCCATACATAATATATGTGGCCATGGCTGACGGCAAGACCAAACACTATATGCATCCCCTCCCATGGGGGATGCATAATTATGAGTTCAAAGAGAAATGAGCTTCCAGAAAAAATTGCATTTGAGTACAAAGACATTGTACATAAAACTCCACTTGGTGACCTACCTACTTTTTGCATCACTATGACCCATTGATTGTGTGACCTTGACCTATTTTTGAAGGTGATTAAGCACTGAAAAAAGTACATTAGAAGACATGGGAAAAACTAGACATACCTTCAATGTAAGCGTTGACTGAAGGGTCTGCCATTTGGTCAAATTAGGTCATGGTGACACCAAAATCTAGTCAGTTCATCTTGCCAGGTAAGGTAAGCATATTGCAAAATTTGAGCAAAATGCATGGAGGCATTCTGTAGAAAACCGCGGTAACGAGACAGTGCACATCCGGACGAATGGACAGACAACCCAAAAACATGAAGGGTCCCCCCCTATGGGTGACCCCTTAAAAATGCAGCACCTCTTGAACAAACTAAGGTTGTCTGTCCGAACAGATGGCCAGAAAACATGAAGGGTCCCCCCTATGGGGTGGACCCTTAAAAATGTAGCACCCCTCTTGAACAAATAAAAGTCAGAGGGTCCCCAGAAGTGTCCCAGTGCAATTTGAAGTAATTGGCCAAGCAGTTCTGGAGAAGATTTTTAGGATTTAGCAAAGAACAAATGAGCAAAAAATCCACCCAGTGAAACAAAGGGAGGTGGATTTTCATTGCAGTTCACATGTACAGTGAGACCTGGTTTGAAAGACCCTTCTCAAGACAGGTAATCTTTCAAAGGAGGTAGAAAAACAATGAAATTACCAAGCAAAGTATGCTGAAAAGGTAGTTTTTCATGACAGGTACCATATATATATGTTTTGGCTCCTGGAAAAGGCTGCAGAGTGTGTAGATTCAGAGCAATGGAAGTCTGACATGCTCAAAATATAAAAGGATCACCAAAAAAAAAAAAAACCAAACAAAAATCATTTAGGCTTACAAATTATATCACAAATTAATTTCAAGAAACATTTGCAGCTGTTGATTTCGAGGATTTTTTTACTTTCAACCAGGAGAGGAGTAAATGAATCCATGCCCAGTTTTGTAATAGCTGGGATAACTTTGGTTTTCATGGACATTGAACTATTTACTAAATTGAATCCTCTGCCCCAGAAATGTGGCCACAAACCGCAGATGGTCTCTCATGGCAGTGGTCATATACAGCAGGTTTCACAGTACCACCACCAGGGGGACACTGGCCATGAATTTGTGACACCTGGATCATAATCAAGCAGTGTATATACATGAACACATACATGCACAGTTAGGAGAATCTGTAGACTGGAAAAAAAATTTACCTTATATACAAATGTAAAAACTTTTTTTTTTTTTTTTGCTATTTGATGTTACGGATTGCAGAGTAAGTTTTTTAACTAATCCTTACTTGATAAAATAGTTGTTCACAAAATGTATATAGAATTATAGCTACTGACAAAGCAATAAAATAGACATCCCCATAAATTATTGGTTGTTATATTTGGATATTATCACACTGGCGAAGAGATCAAATGGGAAAGTTTAGTGGTGGACAGTCACCACTAAATATATATGTACGTGTATATATATATATATATATATATATATATATATATATATATATATATATATATATATATAATATAAACATACATACAATTCTCGGGTGGTTTATGGGCAATAATACACTTCCCACAAAAAAATTATGCAATGGAATAGGTCCTACAGCCAGTTTGTGGGTCATGCTCATTGTCTGCGGGTCAATTATGATACTCAAACTGGACCATGGGCAGTATATACCAAGTATAATAGCTTTCCACAGTTTCTGGGCATTTACAGCTTGCCATAATATCTGGGCAGATTAGCTTATTTGTACGTTTCTGAAGCCCCCTAGTTTGCTAATTTAAGGCAAACATGGTTTATGGGCATTTTTCAACTGCCAAAAAACCAAACTGCCCACCAGAGTCTGCGGACTACAATTCTGTCCATAAACTGCCCAAGACATAACTTTACATACACACGCATGCATGCATGCCATACATGTACATGTATATGTGTATATATATATATATATATATATATATATATATATATATATATATATATATATATATATATATATATATATATATATATATATATACATACATATATATATACATACATACATACATACATATATATATACTCAAATATGTCTGGCACAAAGTTGCATTTTCTGTGATGCCTGCCATAAAAATGCACCAAGCAATAAGTCAATAAGTTTTTGGTCTGGATTTGCTTGCTTCAGCATAAAACTTGGGTATCACAAGATTCCTAAAAAGCTTTTGCAAGTCACTGTATAGTTTGAAAGACCAGCAGATTGTTCTAGTGTGTACATACAAAAATTGTAAGGAATTGGGATGTTGTACCATGCAAACGCAGTGTCAAATCTTTCAAATCTAGATTTGTAAATTCTTGTAAACAATTACACACAAAATTCACTTTATGACTCTTTAGTAAATGTTTCATTTCTGTCTGTCGTTACCATCTAATGCTCTAAAGGTATATTTTTCTGAAAGAAAACATAACCTCAATTTTATTTTTTGTTTTTTGGCAAGAAACAGGTAAAATTATTTTTTAAGTAAGCAATTAAAATTAAATTTAACACTTACAGAGATTTCATAATTTTCAATATCTTAACCCAAATGTGTACTTTTAGAAAATGTATAGCTTACCTCCAATAAGACGTGTAGTGTATATAAGGGCAAGTTTGAAGCAAAGTTGCGTTTTCTGTGTAAAGTGATGTAAAAGTTTACCACGCCACTAAGGCATGATTCAATATTTTCCTGATTTTTAATTACTACTATGAGTAAAAAACATTATAATACCCACCCGCTCCCCTAAATTGCATCTTTTACTTGGAACATGATAATCTTCCTGAAAATTGTCACTAAATAGTTGGTAAAAAATATCCATCTTCATTGCAAACGTATACTGTAGGACCATTTACAATGATTTATCCCTTGTGTGTGTACTCTATGCACAACTTAAGTGATGAAAATGTTGACCCTTTACCCTTCCTTCAGGCCCAACATGGCACCTACAAGTGAGTCACAAACAGTAGACATTTTGAAATGAAGAAAGAAGAATGGCGTTTGAGATTTTTATTGAAAGAAGCATTTCACACCAAATGATGACACCTGAAGAAAGTGGAATTCTGGGTCAGCCAAAAGCAGATTTGTGTTTGTAAATGTCTGACAACAGCTGCATGGCATTCTGTGTTCAGTCTTCACAAGGTATACAGACCTGTTTATGTGTGTACAGTTATCACACAATTGCCTTGAGTTGTATCGGTGAATTCACTTGAGCCAAGCCCCTTTGAAGCAGCCTGTATATCCTTGCCTACACACAGTTCAGCACCTTTGCACACTTTCACTTCCTAAAAACTAGGTTTCAAAGCAGTTCTGGTAACAGAATACCTGCATCATCATTTGCTCAACAAGCAACGATACTTTACAAATATTTAATTTAATGTCTCTACATAGCCCCAACCCTTTGCTACGCTGATCGTCCATCACTATCCCGTGTGTACACATCGTCCTCTCGGGCCACATAGATGTGGCGCTCATTTGAGGGCATGTAGTACCAGCCCTTGTAGTCTCCCCGTTCTCCCATCAAGCGCCTCACTTTCTTCTCCAGTAGTCTGTAACAAACAACACTTCATCAGCACAATTCACTTAGAACTTTCTGCTGCTATCTGTACAATTCTTGACTTTGGGGGTAAGAGTTTAGACTACTGTAAATCATTTTTGCATGTTTACATTTTTTAAATTTGCTTATTTTTGACATTTCGCTGTAGTTTTAATTTCACTATTTTGGACCTAATTCCCATTCAAATAATGTTAAAATAATACAGTAGTCCCTTTTTTTGCCCGGACCACTGGGATAAAAGACCACCTGGTATTTAAGACCATATTTATCTGGTCCCTAGTACTATCTTTTCCATGTTATTGTACCTCCATTGACAGACCACCTGCTTCATGTGACTGCATTTTGGAATGCTCTTGTGGTGGTCTGTCAAAACAGGGACTACTATTACTGTACTTCACTGTTTTGTGCCACCCGCAAAATGAGCAAAGGTAAGAAAACAGTGAAATGAATGCAATTGACAGCATTAAGGCAACAAGCTTCCCTTAACACATTGGTCATAATGTGCCTGAAGTGTGCTGAAGAAACCTCTTGACCTGCTCTTTTTATATATTCTGCGCCTACATATATTTCATAGTTGCTGGCCCAAATGGTCTACAACAAAAGACCTCTCACGATGGACGTCTGATTTCAACTGATGACAGTTTGTCACTTCTTTAACTGTCTGTCATTTACTGTCACACTAATGTAAATTAAACTGAGCTGCATGTGAGGCAGATATGGGCATTTCCCCTAAATTAAGGGCATTGTAAAGACACAGACAAACAAAACCAGAGATGCACATCTTCATATACTGATTATTCTGTAAAGTTTCATAAGTGTAGGTCAAATAGATATGCAGGGCACAAGTTTTCTATTGGACATGGGATGAGCAATGGTCATTTTCAGTAACTCCAGGGTGTCATAGAGACACACAGACAAAGGCCCAGACAAACAAACCCCAGGTGCACATCTTCATATGCTGATTAATAATCCTGTAAAGTTTCACGACTGAAGGTAAATTAGTTTTGGAGGTATATATGACACAAATTTCATGCTGGATGTGGGATGGACAAATGGAAGGACGAACAAAGGCACATCTATTCGCTTCCCCCCCCCCCCACCAAACTAGTAGGGGCATAAAAAACAAGAGGCCTACGGGCCTAAAGCTCTGCATGACCATTTGAACAAAGCTGGTACAGACCCACCCAAGGGACATACCGATCCTGTTTGATGTGAATCTGGCTGCCACTTTTGGAGAAGGAAGTAAAAATTGTGATTTACCATTACGATCCCCACTGGCTTGTATTGTAATCAATGGGAATAGGAACTTTTTCCAGAATAAAAAGAGTATTTGTAAGCAATACTTATGTGTGTATGACTCGCAATCTCTCTCTAATTGGTTGTACCATCTCAAGAACACAAGAAAACAACCACCAGTGACAGTCCCCCACACCAGCCATTCTGTGATTACACAGACAGTGCTGCCCTCTGCAGCTATCTCCACAACTGAAGTAGGCTGCCCATGCATCCTCAGATTCACTATTCTTTTGATAGGGAAGCTGAACAGGGAAAAAGACAAGGCGGGCCAGAAGAGTCAGGCATAGGAAAGTGTTACTCACAAATGTTGCTTTTACTGTGGAAAAGCTCTTATTTGCTATGTATACAACACTCTACCTATGCATGACTCCCCCTGCTGGTACAGCACAATGCAGGAGGGAGACTTCATCCATGCAAATTTTCACCAGCCGCAATACACAAGAGCATCACCATGGTTACCTGTCCAGTCACTAGAGCAAACAAGCGTTCATTGAACCAACAGTCACTGAACACTAGGAACTTGAATGCAATGTGCCTAAAAAAGCCAGTGAAAACAGAAGGCATCCCTTAAAGATTGCTGTGGGACAGTGTAGGCAGAGCACTGAGAGCAAGCAGGCAGTCCATACACTCCTACAGATCCCTAAAATAAAAAGAAGTAGCTGTGTAATGAGACTGCCATATGACCATGAACTGTCATCTCATGCAGACATGAGCCTGACCAAGGAAAAAATTCCCTGAAAGTATCGTATAAATTACTCATCATCAGTGAAAAACAACATTTGAGTAGGGGAAAAATATAACTTTCTTTTGAAGTTCAACCAGAAATCCAGGAATTTCTGTAGGTCTATGACACAAAATTCCCTGAAATCCTGGAATTCCCTGAACAGGCTCATCCCTGCTCATGACAGTGGACAGAATACAGTCTGTCGAAATCTTGGTCCTTCTCCACAGCGTCGTAAGCAAGTCGGATTGCACTTTTAAGCCAACAGTCCTGTGAAGGATCTAGGCTGCACTTCCGGAGATTGGCCAAAAGGTCTAACATCCGACACAAGTTTGTCATGAACTCTGCATCTCTCTTGTCAATAGACCTAATGAGCCAATCAGATACATTTATACACCCTTACCCCCTGTCAATGTGCATATACTGTGTGACCATGCTTATCACTCTAATCAATACCAGAGGCACTGAGGAAGGGCCAAATGGAAGGGCCTTGACTTGGTACACGACCTACATGTAGTTCATCACAAAACTCAGGTACTTCTGTGAATTCCGTGCAATCAAAATGTGACAGTATGCATCTTACTGGTCTATCAAAGTGGTGAACTCATTCTGCTGAAGAGTGGACATGATGGAGGCTTTTGATTGTTTTGGTTGCTCCCTCAACTAGAACAACCAAAACTTGGCTTTTGAGAGGTCAATCACTGGTCATTACCTGTCTTTCTGGGGAACCGAAACAGTCAGCTGTTCAAGCCTGGAGATGCTATATATAAATATATATAAATATATATATATATATATATATATATATATATATATATATATATATATATATATATATATATATATATATATATATATATATATATATATATATATGTGTGTGTGTGTATGTGTATGTGTATATATATATGTATATATGTATATATATGTATGTATGTGTATATATATATGTATATATATGTATATATATGTGTGTATATATATATATGAATCTGACATGACACAGTGAGCACAAAGACGTGTGAAGTAATGGTCTGTCAGTGATGAATGAAGTCTTCCAGCCTTCCCTGTACTGACTAAGGCAAGGAGGAGGGAGACTTCGGATGAGGGGTCCCAGATGATTGTCCCACACCCCTAGAGATGGGCTGTATCATCCAGACCGTGGCTCTGGCAGGGATGCTGAGGTCCCCCACTGGCAACCCTGCTCTTGATCCTGCGTGACTGGCTATGCTGGTTCTGCTCAGTACACCATTTCCTGGGGGGTGTGGGCTTGGCCAGATGAGATGTGCCTTGTGCTTGAGTGGCTTGCCCAGGCATACATCACAGATGCAATTACACTGAAGCCACTATCTGACCCAAACTTTACAATGATAACCTCAGGTGAAGTCTGAGGGCTGGCCATGCTGCAGGTACTTCCTGTAGAATGTGCAGGTGCCTGCTACATAGGTAGAGGAATAAAGGTCTGGGCTCCAACTGGCAGGGCAGACTGGCAGGCCCCTGTAGATGCCTGGTCAGGTGAACCAACACCATGACACTGCCCAGAGAGGACCATACCAACACTGCCTGGCTGGGTTACATGGTCGACAGGTTCATGATGAGGTTTCATGGAACCACAGCAAGACCCCCCAGCCACAGAACCAGAAGTGTAATCACGGAGACGAATCTGCCACTTGGTAATAGCTCTAGCCTCTGTCCCCTGGGACTCTGTCCAGACTAGTGCATTCACTCGGGACCCGGGTACCCCACAGCCCCTCCCTGTCAAAATGCCAAAAAGTCTTGTCCAGAATCCAATCTTAATACCCGACTACTTAACAAATTATAGATCTATCGGTATTTCTGCCTTTTTCACTCTTATGTTCTTTATTTTTTTCTTTTTTCTCTCAGGAATAAGCAACTTGTCGAATGGTGGAATCATTATACTGTACCTGAATAAAAGCAGGTTAAAATATGTTTCTGTGTATCATTTCAGTATTACTAAGGGTTTTTGCCGTGGGTACCCGTTACAGGTCCGAGGTATTAAACATAATTTATTTTCGGGTCCCAGGACCCACCTGTTCCCTCCAAGTCAATGCACTAGTGCACACTGTACACACAGTGCAGGGGTGATGCACCCAGTGCAAGATCCCTGCAGCCTTGTACCAGCACCTACATGCCTGGTGGAGGTCCTGACTGGTCACACAATGACTTCCAGTCACCCATCCTTTTTCAGGGATCCCTCTCTGGAGACGGGAACTTATCCACCATGTCAAGGGATTCCTAAGGTCATGTGTGAGCAGACACTCAACATGAATGCGAGCAAGCTCAGAATGACACGACACAACCTCAAAAACCAGAAAGCTAACCCACCAGAAACTGAAGATGTGCAGGCAGCCTATTTCAGCTCTGGAGATAGCTGCAGTGGGCAGCAGTGTCTTTGTAAACACAGAAGGGCTGGTGCGGGGCATTGTCACGGTAAGTACAACCAAGCCGAGATACAGCACAAGTCATGCATAGGTCTGGTGTCACATAGCAAATCTTGAGACATGTAAGACAAAATAAATCTTTGAATTTTATGATGTTCAACCTCTTGAATAGTGGTTCAGTGTGTGCCAAAAGAAACCAAAAAAGGGTGTAACAGAGCCTTTAAACTGCCCTTTCTTGTAACTTATAAATTTTTCACAAGAATGAACCCAATCTGAAAGAGAATAGTTCAGGAGGGGGAGAAACAGAGGGTTGTATGTAAGTAGCAATCCAGACTGGGGTAAATAAGAGATCCAATCTATTTAATGTACCAATCACTCTGGAAATCTTGTTTGAAATTTTATTCCAATGTGATGTTGATGGTAAATGCTTATTAGTTTGTACACCAAGGACATTGAATTCACCAGCTTGTTTTATTTGGACATTATCAATTTTGATGTTCAAATCTAAATCCACAACTTTGACTAAGGAAAGTGAAAAATCATATGCCTAATTTTCAGAAAGTTTGTTTGCAGTTAACCAGCTTTATATTTGTTTGAATTCAGCATTTATATTTTTAGTAAGGTCACCATTTATGACCTATTTACCAGTGGAAAGGTAACAGAAAGATAAGGGTGTCACCAGACAGCTGTCATCAGCATAGACAACTGACATTGACAAATGCTGGACATCAATCACATGGTGACACTCTGGTGCTTACCTGTACTTGGCTCTTTCGTGCTCATAGTTGACGCAGTGCATCTGCATTTCATATTCCTGCTGGGGATTGCGATATACGTAGCGAGCAAAGAACCTCTGGAGGGGACTCTGTTGGCATATAATAAAACTGTTCATTGGCATTTACTCACTGGTAAATCTGTATATGAAGTATTTTGTTGCAGTCATTGTCATATATGTGTGTGTGTGTGTCCCAGTTAAAAATTTCAGTTTTTATTTTTAATTTAAAAACAAGATATGTTTGTAAAACATAGCTGCCCCCCTCCCTCATTACCCTTGCCCTCGCTACCCTATTGATAGTGGTAGAAGGGGCACTCGTGACCTTACAAAATTAGTGAAGGTTGATCATACATCAATGTCACATATCTTTATACTTTAACCTAGCCCTTAAAAAACGACTAAAAACCTGGGCAATATAAAAGTTATAGCTGAAAAATTAGTCATCATTTAGAAACCATATTCAGCAAAGTGGCTTTATGACCTTGGAAATTATGGCAAGGTCACTCATTTTCACTTGACCTTCTTCAGTTATTGTGCGAAAAACAAAAAAAGGAAGTCTACTGTCTGTGTGTGACCCTCAAAACTGGGTCAAGGTCACCCATCTACAAACTCAAACTAGCCCTTATAGGCAACCATAAAGCTGTGCAATATAAAAGTGCTACCTCTAAAATGCAAGTTATCATGCAGAAACAGTATTCAACCAAATGGCTCTGTGACCTTTGACATTAGGTCAAGGTCACCCATCTTCAAACTTGACCTAGACCTGAATACGGACAATTATCCAGTGGAAAATAAAAGTCCTAGTTTAAAAACCTCTTCAGTTATCATGTGGAAACCAAAGTTAACTCAGGTACCAACGTGACCTTGGAAATTAAATCAAGGTCACCAAACTTTAAGTTTCTTCTAGCCCTTAGCAAGAACTATAGACCTGTAAAGTATCCCAGTCCTAACTTAAAAACTTCTTAAGTTATTGTGCAGAAACCACAGGAAGCATCAAACCATATTCAGTAAAGTGGCTCTGTGACCTTTAAAATGAGGTCAAGGTCATCCATCTTCGAACTTCCCCTAGCCCCAAATATGGACTATACTCCTGTGCAATATAAAAGTCCTAGCTTAAAAATCTCTTCAGTTATTGTGCAGAAACCAAAGTTAACTCAGGTACCACTTGAAAATTAGGTCAAGGTCATCCATCTTCAAACTTCGCCTAGCTTTTGATTAGACTGATACACCTGTACAGTATCAACGTCCTAGCTCAAAAACTTCTTGAGTTATTGTGCGGAAACCACAGGAATTCTACAATCTGTCTGTGACCCTGAAAACTGGGTCAAGGTCATCCATCTTCAACATCAATCTAGCCCTTACAGAGAACCATAAAGCTATGCAATATAAAAGTTCTAGCTCCAAGGTATAAGTTATCATGCAGAAAGCATGAAACCATAGTCAGTAAAGTGGCTCTGTGACCTTCAAAATGAGGTCAAGGTCATCCATCTTCAAACTTCGCCTAGCCCCAAATATGGACTATAATCCTGTGCAATATAAAAGTCCTACCTTAAAAACCTCTTCAGTTATTGTGCGGAAACCAAAGTTAGCTCAGGTACCACTGTGACCTTGGAAATTAAGTCAAGGTCACCCATCTTCGAACTTCGCCTAGCTATTGACTAGAATAATACACCTATACAGTATCAAAGTCCTAGCTCAAAAACTTCTTGAGTTATTGTGCGGAAACCACAGTCTACCGACCGACCGACCGACATGTGCAACGCTATATGCCCCACCTTCTTCGAAGGGGGGCATAAAAATTGGGGGTGGGGGTGGGGGGCTGAAGGTGGGAGGTGGGGGTGGTAGTGGTGGTGTTTTCTGCTGGTCTTGGTTCCCATAGGACACTTAATTTTCTCATTTTTTATGTTACTTTCCGTTTTAGCCTGTTCGTGTTTTACATTTTTATCCCATATTTCAAAAAGCATTTTCCATTTTTGTCCTGGAAGTTTCTAGTTTGTGTTTTTCCCATGAATTCTCAATATGTTGGATGTGCCTGGACCATAAATTTTCACCATACAGCATCTGTTAACCACTGAAGATCACAGAGAACTGACGCTTAAGCATACATGACACTCTCAAATTGTGACATATCAATGGCAGCATGCTGAATGATGATTGCTACCGCTATGTCATTACAATAAATTAATCAGAATATAGAAGTTCTATTATCATTCCAACAAGATCAATGTGTCCTCAAAAAAAATTACCTGAAAACATGACACAAAATTGTCTGCCTAGTTGGCTACAAATTTCTCTTCAACTCACCCATGTCTCAACACAGCTGTAACACAGCTGTAGATAAATGAAGGACTTTAACAGAGTGTGATAATCTACAGGGAATCATATTGATATTCAAATTGGGTAACTTCAATCAAACACTAGTGTGTTTGTATCCTCCCTTGGCTTTGAAACAAAACCCAAAACAGAAGTTGTGCAAAAAGTACATTGCTTCCACATGCGTGACTGTTCTCACTGACAGCTGTGTTATTTTTACCCTTATATTGGACCCAAGTTTTTGCTTACATAGATGCTTTTGATTGTCTATGACATTTTTATGTATTTTGAATGCTGTGAGCTATAGAAGTCTGTGTACATAAACACACACCTGATCGTAAACCATGCTGTCTGGTCATCTCTCTCACAATACAGCCCTACTCAAATGTGAAAATATGAACTTGGTAGAATGACCCCCCCAATTTGGTGTTTTCATGTTTACAATACAGCTGGGACCCCAAGTTACAAGAGATATTATGTTTCAATCAAGACAGACAGCAAAACTTGTGACCAGTCAGATACTGAAATATAACAGTTGAAACAACTTTTATGCAAGCAAGGATAAAAATATGACCTCTGGTGACCTTGAAAATAGGTCAAGGCTACTGTATGTTGAACTCAACCACGCTTCAAATGAGATGCTTCTAGAGTACAAGTTTCATGACAGTTTATGCAGCTCATTTTGTTAAAAAGTTATGGTGTCTGCAAGGATAATGGATGTACGCACACACATCTATATGAAGATGGCAGTGTCCAGTAAGGCTGAGGGCAGAATAAAACCTCAATGTCAACATTTTGTGGTGAGCTAGGTCTGTCATCAAGTAGGGATGTGCACTTATTGGGGCATGTGTGCTTTTCGAATGAATATGGGACTTACAAAAAAAAAAAAAAAAAAAAAAGGCCCATGGGCCTAATGCTCTGCAAGCACTCTGGCTACATTGCTCCTGTTCATTTCAAAGTTGAGGGTCTTCAAGTGGCTTCTGAACATATAAAGCTAATGTACATTTAGTGTATTAAAAGTCCATCAGATGGCACTTTGCTCCACATGTAATCATGGCTTATTTGTGCAATTGTGAGATGGATATTGTTGCATGAGCCAAGAAAATGAGTGATTCCTTAACTTTATGTCCTCAGTGATCTTGGGACAGAATATCAAGGTCAAAATAGGTCAAGGTCACTGATATTATATCAAATTCTAGCTTTGGACATTGTCTATACATCCCACAAATTTGCTAAGTCTGATCTAATTGCTTTTCCAAATAGAGAATTTTATATCTTAAAACCCATTTTGGTTCACAATTTTCCTCAAATTATAGTTGGCGCCACTAGTATCATTAGCAACTTAGACTTTGACCTCCCCCCCACAATCCAACTGAATTTGGTGAAGATCTGCCTAAAATTAAAGATGCTAGAGTGTTCACAAGATTTTCATATTTTGACCCCTATGTTGCATGATATAATTGTAGGTGGTGCCACCAATATCGAAATAAACCTAGATTTTTATACACCCTGTTGAGTCCTGAAATTTATATTGGGCAAACTTGAAAACTATGGACGGTATTGCGGTCACAAGATTTTCACATTTTGACCTGTACATCATAATACTATAGGTGGCTCCACCAACATTGATGTGGACAAAGATTTTTATACACTTTATAATTCCTAAACGTTATATGGGCCTCTCAAAAGTTGTGGGGTGCAGATCATTCACCAGATGACCACAATAATTAAACTGGCCATTTCACCTTGACCTTCAACTTGGATTAAAAAATTGTTATGTTCAAAATATGCGCACCGCATCTAGCTTTCCATGTATAGTCAGTTTGTTCAAATCAGGTAAAAACTTTTCAAGTTATTCAACAAAAACAAAAACTTGGACAAGCGCCAAACTCCATAATTACTGGGTCACAGTGACCCAAAAAGAAGGTCATCAAGTACAGTTTTATGTGCAATGTAATCAAGTGGAATTTTGATCTGGAGGCTCAATTCTTTTTGCCATTGATGTCCAAACTACACCCTGCCATTACAAATCACCTTTTCAACTTTACAGACAAGGTGACCTCACAAACAAAAATGTCTCCAGGTCACTGATATTATTTCACATTCTAGCATTGGACACGGTCTATATATCCTATAAATTTAGCAAGTCTAATCCAACTACTCTTCCAAATATGGAATTTTATATCTTAAAACACATTTTAGCTCATAATTTCCGTCAAATAATAGGTGGTGCCACTAATATCATTAGCATCATCCCACCAAATTTGGTTAAGATCTACCATAAATTAAAGATGCTAGAGTGCACAAGAATTTCACATTTTGACCCCTATATTACCTCATATTTCGGTGGCAAATTCAATATCAAAAGAAGCCTAGATTTTCACAACCCTCTAAGTCCTAAAAGTTATATTGCGCTAACATCAAAATTTTTAAAGTTATTGCGCTCACAAACCAAAAGTTTATGGATGGATGGATGGATGGACAGACGGTGGGACATGAGTCACGCTTTAAGCTCTAAGACCTTGGGTCAGCAGAGCTAAAAAAGAAACAAAAAAAGAGTGGTTTACTGTGATACTGTCCTTTGTTACATCATAGTATGTCATATAAGTGACCACATAATTTTTTCGGTATTCTTTGGAATTCTGTGGCAAAAGAACTTTTCCCTTTTTGGCAGGACAGTCCAAGATTCTGCTGGTTTTTCCGCAATGGGGGGGGGGGGGGGTGTTACTGTATTTTGTTGTGGACCTCAACTTTCTGGTTTATTTCACTGCCATTGGGGGAATTATGCAGGCTGAGAAAATTTCCATCCTGGGTTAACTTGTCCGAGGATAAGTGCCCCCTTGTTTTACATGTTATTTTTCTGAATTTTCACTTGTCCTGCATAAAGTTTTCCTTGTCCCAGATTACAGGACATAGGAATTTTCTTGCCCTGTTCTGTTTATCCTGAAAAATCACAAGAATCTAAGAAATCGCAACTGGACTTCTGCCATGACCAGGAAGTTTCATCTCACATTCACAAGAACTGACCAGGAATATGACATAATTTTTCTAGTGTGGTAATTTTAACCAACTGACAAATAAGTGATCATGTGACATTTGCCTTCAGAATAAGTTAGCTTTCATCTGTCCATTGTCAAAACACTCACCCTGAAGTACTCCCAGTGTTTGGGCTCGTAATCTTCTGGTGTCTCTATCAACTCTGACTGACCTACAACATCAAGATGATACAGTTTATCATACAGAACATGATCTGGCAAACCACAGATATTCAGACTTGTGGACTGCATGACACACGATGGACAAGTGTCGTGTCGGCCCTGGACAACAACACACCCCATACACCCCCAGAAGTAGACTAAGGTGTGGTGGTCCCTTAAAGACAAGTTCTATCAAGAGAGGAAGAATTCTATTTGAACAAAATGAAGACTGACTACAGTTCATAAGAGTGAGATTTCATTAGCTTTGTCCCAGGACAAGGTCATCTGACATAAATATATAAATCTCATCAAATCATGACCAAAGCTCTGAGGAGAAGAGACAAGAAGGCTTTGAACAGCTCATCCTCAGCTGACCTTGAAACTTTCTACCAAAAGTCCCACTTAGCTCCATGAGTGCCCAAGACTGCTTGCCAACAATTTGAAATCCACTGGCCAAGTGGCTTTATCATGTTTATCTAAAAGAATGCTTCAAAGATTTTCCAAAAAAATACAAAGAAAGAAATCATTGAAGGTCCAAAAATCACTGGTGTGTGACAACTTGTGGACCTTACTCATGTTAATACAGACTCCACCAAGTTTCAAGTCAATCTGGCAAAGGTTTTGGAGAAGTTCTACATTTGAATCATTACTAGATTCCCCATTGATTTATATTGTCTAATAAATCAAGAGAAATGCATACATCAACCATGATGTACCTGAACTGAAAAATCTTTACAAATTGGGGACCTGGAGCATCACCACCCAGTGAAACATTTTGATTGACACTTTCATAAGATTTATATTTCAACCAACTTTCAGCACTATATATATATATATATATATATATATATATATATATATATATATATATATATATATATATATATATATATATATATATATATATATATATATATATATATATATATATATATATATATATCCTATTAATTTGGCATCACTTCATTCAGTTATTTTTCAAGATATGGAATTTTATATCCTGCAAGATATTTTTTCATATAATTTCCATCAAAGTATAGGTGACCCCACTAGTATCATATGCTACTGAGATCTTGACCTCCTCCACAATCCCACAAAATTTCACTAAGATTCATAAAAAATTAAGGTTCCTGGACTGGTCACAAGATTTTCACATTGTGACCCATACATGATGGTGACACCATGCTCCTGCCTCTGAAACCACTTTGTATAGATTTTCGCATTTTGACATTATGATGGGTGGACAACAGACAGATGACAGACCATCCTACAACTTCATCTGACTGAAAATTCAGCTGAGGTAAAAAAAACTTGTTCAGAACAAATATATGAAGAAAATGTAATGACCATATACCGCACCAACAACACAGGGACTTGATCATAAGTCTGTAGTCACAAAACTCGATAATAAGTTGTTTCTCCTACTTAAAGCATCTGCCATTTAGCCAGTCTCATTTGTATTACACTATTACAGAAAATCGTCAATTAACCATTTCCCCCTACAAAATGGCCAAAATGACACGAAGCAAAATCTGTGATTTTTAAAACAATTAATTAAGTTAATCATGTAAAATGAAAAAATATGATAATTGATGACAAGCTTTATCAGACCAGCCTGTCATAGGCCAGTATCATTTAATGAACAACCCATCAAGACGAAAGTTGTTGACTCAGTCAATTCAGGGAGAGGGTTAAGACCATTTTTTTTTTTTTTTTGGACTCTTAATATTGTACAGGATTGGGGATTCTTTTTTCCCTATCAATTTCATAAAATGGCTAAAAATGTATCTTACCATACACAGTGTTGACAGTGAAGATCAAGGCTGTCATTGGAATCACATTCAGGAAGACATAATACAACTACAAAGAAAAAGCATCAGCAAATATCAGATTAACCAGGCCTTAAATATTCAATATCATATTCACCTGGATCATGCATGTCTAATACATGCACCAGTTTGGCAATGTGTGTAATACTGCTGGCACCCAGCAAACATGTTTATGTATGTACATCATAAAATTTAAAGAATATAGAAAGTGGTTTCCAAGAGGTTGGAAAATACAATGAAAACCCATTATAATGACACCATCTGTTCCCGAAGAAATGTGTCAGATAAATGACTCAAATAACAAAGAAAATAAACTTTTTCCCAAGAAAATTTGTGGCATTATATTGAATATGTCGGATATCTGAGTGTCGTTATAATGAGGTTTCACAATACAAACAAGAGGCCCATGGGCCTAAAGCTTTGCTGGCACCGAGGCCATACCAAAGTTGCAAGTCCTCAAGTTGTTTCTGAACATATTAAGCTCATGTGATTCTAGTGTCTGATTTGTCCATCAGATGGCATTTCGCTCCATATGTAATCGTAGCTTATTTGTACAATTCCTGTTACGGAAATTGTTGCATGTGCCAAGACAACGAGTGAGTCCTTAACTTTATGTCCTCAGTGACTTTGGGACAGAAGATCAAGTCACCCACATTATGTAACACAAGAAGCCCATGGGCTTGGTACTGTCCTGACATTGCCATTGATGTCCAAGCTACACCCTGCAATAGACCTTTTCATAACGTAAGAGGGCGTTGTGAAAGTTTAGTAAATTTTGTCACCGGTGGTGGCTCCGCCTGTAATCGGGGTGTTCCGGTCGTCATTGAGCACTGGTTTAGAAATGGAGGCGAATGCAAGAGAAAGCGGAGCAGAAGTTGAAAGGGAGAATTTAGATTATACGTGTCTGCATCATACATGCATAATTACTTTTAAATCCCAGCATAAGAAACATTTTTGGGTCGACTACAATGCGGTTGGTGTTAATTTCAAACATCACGCCAGCCTAGCTGGCAAGAAATAGCAACACACAAACATGGTTTCTTCAGCAAGTACTTATAGAGCACAGAACTGTGCCAATTGCGGCCACTGTTACATTGAAAATAAACTAAACAGGAGGTCACTTCTTATCACATAACTCTGCTTGTAAATACTTTTGATAAAATGAGTACACGAAGGGTTTTGTCCCAAAAATACACAGGAAACAATTTTCAATGAGCAAGCCGTTCAAGTTTTTCAAAATGGCGGCCGAAGCCATGCGATTGAACATCCCACCAAGAACTCCACAAAATCGCTCTCAATTACACATGTGGTTATACGTTATTAGTGCCGCAATACATATTTGAGACGTCACGCGACTGAATATGGGCGAAATATATCTATCAACCTTTTAAATGCAACATTAATGGTGTCAACATGCACAGCTATCGAAGCTGATTCAGGGTAAAGCAAAGCAGCGAGCCTGGCCAAAACACCACCGAGAAACGCGAATAAAACACGAATAAAACTGATCCATGCTTAGGATTATAAAACTGGTGCAAAAAATCTTAGGTTTGGTTGTTTACTACGATTATTCTGGCAATTTGACACACAGCAGTGGTCTCGCTTCCTCATGTTGGCGTATGGCACTAACCGTCTGATGCACAGGTGTTACACCCCGATTTTCCCAATCCGCGAAGCACTGTTGAAAACGATGCCAGTGCCATCTATCGTACTGGAAAGGTCTATTACATATCACCTCTTTCAACTTTACATGCATGGTGACCTCACACAATAGGTCAAGGTCAGTGACATTACATAACATTCTAGCATTGGACAGGTCTATATATCCCATAAGTTTGCCAAGTCTAATCCAATTACCTTTCCATATGTGGAATTTTATACCTTAAAACACATTATCATCATTAGCAACTTAGATTTTGACCTCCTCCACAATCCCATCAAATTCCTTGACGATCTGCCAAAAATTAATGATGCTATAGTGTTCACAAGATTTTCATATTTTGACCCCTATATTGCATAATATTGTAGGTGGCGCCACCAATATATGAAGGGACCAAGATTTCCATACACCCTATAAGTCCTAAAAGTTATATTGGGGTAACTTGAAAACTGTAGATGGTATCAGTCAAAAGATTTTCACATTTTAAACTGTATATTATGTAATACTATAGCTGGTGCCACCAAAATTGATTGCGACAAAGAACTTCTTAACGTCATATGGGCCTAACTAAAAAATTGTGGGGTGAAGAGCATTCATGAGATGACCCCTATATTCAAACTGGCCATTTGACCTTGACCTTCAACTCAGATTAAAAAATTGTTATGTTCCAAATGTGCACCCTCATCTTGCTTTCCATACATGGTCTGTTTGTTCAAGTCAGGTTATAACTTTTTTGAGTTATTGAAAAAAAAAAATAAATAAATAAATTTGGACAAGTGCCAAACTCCATAATTACTGGGTCATGAAGACCCAAAAAGTAGGTTACCAAGTGCAGTTTTATGTGCAATGTAATCAAGTGAATTTTTACCTGGAGGTTCAATTCTTTTTGCCATTGATATCCAAGCTACACCCTGTGATTACAAAATCACCTCTTTCAACTTAACAGGCATGGTGACCTCACAAAAATAAGTCAAAGTCACTGATATTACATGAAATTTTAGCATTGGACATGGTTTATATATCCTATAAATTTGGCAACTCTAATCCAATTACTTTTCCAAATATGGAATTTTATATCATAAAACACATTCGACTCATAATTTCCTTCCAATTCTAGGTGGCGCCACTTTCATCTCCAGCAACTTAGACTTTGACCTTCTCCACAATCCCACCTAATTCTGTGAAGATCTGCCAAAAATTAAAGATGCTAGAGTGTTTACAAGGCTTTCATATTTTGACCCCTATATTATATAATTTTGTACGTGGGCCACCTATATCAAAACGAACTTAGATTTTCATGCACCCTGAATGTCCTGATAGTTACATTGGGCTGACTTGAAAACTGTGGATGGTATTGCGCTCACAGCCCAAAAGTGTACCAACGATCCTATGAGCCCTGTGACCTCTGGTGAGCAGAGCTAAAAACAAGTTAAAAATGAAAATAATGAAAATCATAGTGCCCTCTACCATGTCTAGTGAGCCAGTTCAGGTCTAGCAAGACTTGGGATCAAAATTGTGCTGTGCAATGTCAAAGCATTGACTCAAGCAGTTTCAAACAAAAAACTCAAAAAACAAACAAACAAACAAACAACATGAAAAAACAAGACATGTTTGTAAAACATAGATACCCCCTACCCTCATTATGTTCGCCCTCATTACCCTATTGATACTACTAAATGGGTTTGTCACCACATTGCAAAGTGGATTCAGAAACCAAATTCACTAAAGTGGCCAAGGAAATTAGGTCAAGATCACCCTTTTTGAAGCTGATGTAGCCCTAACAGAAGACTATAAACATGTACACAATAAAAGCTCTGCAGTTATTAAGCAGAAAGCAAATTCAGTAATGTGGCTCTGTGACCTTGGGAATTGACACAAGGTCACCCATTTCAGAAACCATCTAGCTCTTATAGAAGGCTATATTCCTTGCAATATGAAAGCCATAGATGCAAAACATCTTTAGTTCTCATGCAGAAACCAAGGTCACTAATAGGACTCTAGGTGGTGACCTTGGGAATTTGGTCAAGGTCATCCATCTTCTAAGCTGACCAAGCCCTAATTGAGGACTATTACCATGTACAATATTGAAGTCATAAATTAAATCCTGATATTACAATACAGAAACTAAGTTCACTGAGTGAAGTTGGTTTCTGAAGCCACTTTGCAAGGTGATGACTACCCCATTTAGCACTGTCAATAGGGTAATGCGGTCAAGCATAATGAATGGGGGGGGGGGGGGGCATTAAAATCCATACATGACTGAAGTGTGTACGTGTTGAACAATTTTGATCTACCCAAAGTACATCAGGTTTGCTGAGGGTCTGGCCAATGGTTTTTGAGAAGAAATCCAAAATATGACTTGTTTACAGACGCAGACCCATCGTCACTGAAAAACAAGCCAAGCTAATGAAAATGAAAAATTTGTGGTCAACTGTGCAAAAACTTCAGAATTTACAGGTGTTAGGTATAGATAAATAATAGAAAATAACCAAATGTAGTCTTTTACTTTTTCTTAACAGGCTACAGCAAATCTGTGATTGTACACCTCCATCAATCTGGTATAAAAAATATAAAACATTTTTTCTTTTTAAACTGAAATACCAGTTCAGCATTTAATGATAATAAATTTCAGTGCACCTGAGGAAAGAATTGTATGTGCAATATCACAATGACCAGATCTAGAATAATATCACATGATCAGGGTCATATCACATGACCACAGTTATATTACAGGACCAGTTTTGAACGTCCGGTACATTTGCCTGCTGAAAAGGTGCCTTGGCTGAACTTGTGCTATCTATGACCAAGGAGTGTTCTGCTCTACGTACTTTCAAACATGATCTACACATGAATTTGTTTTGCTACACCATAAAACAGAAGCCCATTGTGGTAAAGTAACAATTAACCAGTTCAGGGTTTCCCCCTAGGAAATCACAAGGGACGAGGTGATTCCCCAATATATCATTATTCATGAATGAATTAAACCAGGCAAGGGCCTGACAGCGAAGAAAGATGTGGAGAATTAGCCCGACCGGTTTCGCCTCCTGTAGGGCATCATCAGGTACATGACAGTTGGGGATTCCATATTTATACTGGGGTGTAACTTTAGACGTTGCTAACGTCAATTAGACAACGTCACACGCAGGACATGGGTTCTGCTAAGTCAAAAGAAACGGTCCACCCGTCTAGTGACGTGGTGTGGGAAACTACGTGGGAATTACACGTGCTCCTATATGTTGACTCTGTGACGTCACAGGCTTGTGGTTGCCCATCACTGGGTTGTCCCAGTTGTTAGGGAGACCCCCAAATTGGAAAGGAAATAAAGATTTCACCTTCTTGTGTTTTGGGGTAAAACAGAAGTGGGAATCCATGGTTGGGAGTTCCTTATGTTATGTGGAAAATACAGAATCTGGTATTATGTTGTTAATATTGTGTTTCAGCTGTCATATGGTATAAATTAGAGTTTAACCTCATCACTGTCATGTGGGGAAATAAGCATAGAACATTAAAAATTTAGCATAAAACTGAGCAAGTATGCTTATTTCCCCATGACGTTGAGACCATAAGGCTCCATGGTACAGAGTTGGTGAATCCAGTGATGCTCTCTTTTCAATCTGAGAGTTTCAGTCTCTTTGAGCTTAGGTGGAGTGGAAATGTGTTCTAGGATCTGAACCTTGAGTGGCAGACCCTGATGATCTGTCCTGGCAAAATGTCTACCAAGTGGTTGCAGTCTGTCACTTTTATTTATGTAATAAAAGTGCTCCCTAAGTCTATCAAAAAATATCATTATTCATGTCATTGTACACTTAAAGTCCTGCCTTTTAGTCAGTATAATGCACAAAGGGGCAGTTGTTTTTGTCAACATTTTCACATTAGTACATACAGTACGTGGGGGGGGGGGGGGGGGGGGGGCAAAGATCAATGAATGTTTTTTGCTAATTTTGAAACTGTTGATCAATATTTAGCCCAAAATCAACATATTTCAGAGCACCCTTTTTGGGGGTGGGGGGGTGGGGGGGAGGGGGTTACAAGAATGAGTACTCCATTTTTGAAAATGTTGATAATTTTGGCTGACCCCTAAACGGACAGCTCAATTTTAAAGCCCTTTTTTCTGGTGTGCACATGGTGACCTGAATCTACAGAAATCTTGGGCTACAGCATGTACAGGGCTTTGGAGAAACCCCGCCTATACATGTTTTCAGTGATCCCACTCAAAAGACCAGGTGCCGTGTTGTCTCTTATTATATTCGACATATTTTGAGATATCAGCTGAGTTTATTGAGGAAAACGATGCATGGTAAGCCTTCATCAAGAGAAAGAAAGCCACCTGCTAAAGCCATCTTTGATAGGGCTAGCACTGAAAGACAGCAGTGTGGCTATTCTTGAATTCACCATCAATGCCGATTAATTGTCTTTAATCTTTAGATGTACATACTTAACCACCCTAAAATATAAGATACACGTAAAGGAAACTAGCTAAGGTCACAATTTATGAATACATGACAAAATACTGTAATCAAGTGCAGTAAAATTTGCTGCATCTCACCACTTTGTCGTACAGCCTGGTAAACTCATATTTCCCGGGTAGAATGGGTATCGTTCTTGGACCTCCTCCCATATGTCGAAGAGCTGTTAAAAAGTATAATGAAGATTTCTAAAGATTCTGATTCAGTTTTACAGTGTTCCTCATTCCTATACATAATATATATTTGAACAGCATCTAGTTTTCAAATTATACAAAATCTGAAATGCAAGATTTGTAAGATTGTATGCATCCATAAAATACACTATCCATAAACCACACTAAAGCCAAAATTATTTTTCATGTATCTGATTGGAATTTAGAGAACTCTGACCAGGATGACATTTGAGTGAAAACAGGTACAAAACCTACAAGCACCCAAAGAGTGCACCAGTTAACACAGGATACCCCAATCAAAATTTACCTTCACAAAAACATCCAGGTGAAAACACATCTTTAAAAATTGATACAAAGTTTTATATTATATATGTCAGCAAGATACAGGACTGGTTTGCCATCCCTTCAAGAAACAGAAAATCATACACAAATACAGTCTCTGAATGAAGTCACTATGTGGTTCTAGGGACCAAAGAACCATGTTTTGATTGAATTCAGAGATTATATTTGTTGCATCATACGATCTTGGCATGTATCTCAATAATTACAATAAAAATAACAAACATAGTTACATTTCAATGCAGTACTGGAATGTTACTTGTGTTGCTGTGGCAGTGTCCACTGAACCAGTTCCTTTCACATTGCAAAATGTGTGTGCATTGTGTGATTGCACCAACATTGTCATAATTGTGTAATGTGATTGGACAAACTGCACCATGACGCAAAGGGATTTTTCGATTCTATTTTTTTTTACATAATGAGTGGTCAATAGACTGTCCAGTGACTCACTTTATTGACCGCTGAGTGACATGCACATAGAATTTGGGTGAATGCACGTATATAGACAATCACACGTAACATAGTTTTGGCCAATAGTAAAACCCTAAATATTTTGATCCTATATAAAGAACCATATTTATTCTTGATCTCCATCAGTGATGTCACCCTCTTGCTCTGACTTATCATCATTTCCCAAAAAAGGACCAGCTGCAGTGGAAGTAGCACATTTTTAAATTAAAGTTTTATCCCTGAATCAATAGCTATTCCAGTATTTTGTGCAAGTAAACAATGGATTTGAAGTCAGTCACTTATCTCAAAGACACCTCATTATTTTCTTCAAATGATGCATTCCTTGGTCATTAACCTGTACAGAATTATTTTCAATCCATTTATGTTATTTATTATTTATTAAGTATCAAGTGTTTCTCAAGTTGTCACAGACCTGGGTACATTTTGTTTCCATATAAGAATAATAGTATGAATTACAAAATTTCAGTTCATCATATTATCACAACATTCGAAGAGTTTTAAAATTTTCAACATTGCTTTTCTACATGACTTCTAAGGAAACATTCCAGATCTCCCAATGATATAATTCAACATATAATTAAGGCTTTAAAGCTGTCCCTCACCAAGTGCTTTATTTTTTCATGAAAAGTGACAGAGTTCAATTGTTATAGCACTTTGTGAAGCAAATTTGCCTTTGCGATGACACAATATACACTTTATTCACAATTTTATCGTGCAGAATTGCATGTCATTAGTGGCCGCACTCGTCAAACATCGCTACTTTCTATCACAGTTTGACCACCAGGGTCTGTGACATCACCGGAGGGAGCTTCTACACCAACTCTGATTGAAAACATTGACTGGCAGCAGTGAATGTTGGGGTGCTCGTGGCTTAGTGGGTTAAAATGGGGATGCAAACAAGAAGCTCTTCCTGCCTGTCCAGTCTGAACTCATCCACCATATGTATGGTGAACCGATGTAGGAAGGAGCCATGGGCAACAACAAAGCCGGTCTTTGCCGGTGCAACTGGGACTGATCGAGTCTGTGCCCATACTGATCATGCCGCAGCTGCAGTGCCCCAGAAGATGACCAAAGTTGGTGTTTGGGAAGTTTAGACTGGTAAGAGATGCTTTTCAAAAGTCAGTGCGTGATAATTACTGTATAAGTGACTGGTTGAAGCGTAGGTCTGTGAGTTCTGCCAGATTATAGGCTATAATAAGAAGGCAGGCCATTTATTCCGTCGCCTTGGGATTTGATGTCTTGTGTGCAATTGTCTTACTTCATAGACCTCTACCCTCTTTTTGCTGTACAGTGCTTTACTTTGGCCTATATTTTTAGTGAAAAGGATTCATAAAGGGCTGTGCTGTTGTTCCTGATTATTTTTTTTCTTCTTTTTTTTAGCAAAAAATATGTTTAAACCAAGAAGGTAGGCCATCTTGGAGAGTTGCCAATACTGGCAGTATACATTGCACACTAAGACAGGGAAAACAGTAGCACCTCCCACTGTGTGGCTTATGTGTATTCAATGAAATACTCGGCAAGCGCCAATGAGGCGAATGTGCCAGTTTGAAAAATTAAAAGTTGCTCTAGGTAACTTAGAGGCCTGTGTTTTTAGTAGAAGCAGTCTGATTGGTTTCATCCTGAAACAGACTCTTCAGAGACTGGTTTGCAACGGACACAAACACCGGTATTTAAACCATAACATAACTGACCCTGTGGTAACCTATTGTTACGTTTTGGTTTTACGCTATTTTGTGCGTGCGTAACGTTGACTAACTGTTGAATCAATGCATCAGCCTGTGGCCCACATGGCATGTGTAATCTATCAAGAGAGAACACCAAGCGATCCGGGTTGTGACGTAATTAATGCAGGGGAAGCCCATGCTCTCCCCATCATTCTCCATGGAAGAAATGCCCCATGGAGAATGAAATGCCCACAAGATACATGGACAAATTGATACAAATAATGTGTGTGCATGAGATAGTTACATGCTAATTGATGTAACGTTTCATTGAGAAGAAAGTCCCAATAAAAGTGTGGTCCGTATGCATACAGTTAGGTTTTACCTGTAAGATATTTGTCAAACCATGTCAGGGGAAACCGAGCATGGGAACTGAGAAATTTAACATAATACTTAGCAAGTATGCTTACTTTCCCACGACATTCAAACCAAAGGGTTCCATGGTGCACAGTTGGTGGATCCCAAAATATTCTCTGTGTAGCCTGAGTGAAGTAGTCTTTTTCAGCTCGGGGGGGGGGGGGGGGGGGGGGGGGGGGGGGGGGGTCGGGATGTGTTCTAGTATCTGGACTTGAAGGTCCAGACTCTGATGGTCATTTGTGGCAAAATGTCTCCATAAAGGTTTGGTTATGTCCCACCTATTTATGTGTATTCAAGTTGTGGTCAAATGCTTGTGTCTTCCCCTCCTTTGAAGTTTGTGGCATCCTAAAGTGGTCATAATTAATTTGTTTAGGCATGCACTGGACTCACAGATGCTTTTCAATGTGATTGTTCACCTTCACGTATCCCAAGCCTTGTTATAAATTACTAAATGGAATAAAACTAAAAGCCTGTAGCACACAGGACTAGGATTTCAAATTCAGCTGGTTTTGAGTTAATACTAGCATGCAGCGTACACTGCCGGTGTTGAGGAATATTTGTTCCCCTGAATATTGGTTCCCCGAGGAACAAATATTCAGCGAATATTGTTCCTAGGGTGAACAAATATTCTTTCCAGGGGGAACAAATATTCTCTGACACCAGTATTGGCTATTGGCAACCGCACAAGACGGCCTGCTGTAAACTTCAACCAGTCACTTACGGCCACTTATATGGGAATTTTCGCACAACTTTTGAACAGCATCCCTGATTAATACCAGTCTAAACTTCCCAAGCGCACAATAATAATGTCTAATATTGAGTTGTCAGACGTATTTTAGCCCACTTGGGACACTTTATTCGTCGCAAAGCGTCTCGATTCCAAATGAGCCACTTTTTGTTGAAGGGAAGTGACCCCCGCATACAGACTTAAATTTCTCCTTCACTTTAATTGGCCGCTGGTGAATAAATTTGTGTTTATTTTATAATATTTTTACGTACACGTACCAATTTAGCAATTAAAGTAGAACTGGTAAGCAAATGAAAATACAAATAATTTATTCACTGGCGCTAATTAGAACGAAGGAGAAATTTGAGTCCGTACGCAGGGGTCACTTCCATTCAACGAAGAGTGGCTCTTTTGGAATCGAGATGCTTTGCGAGTAATAAAGTGGTCTAAAATATGTCCAACAACTCTATTAGACAGGGATCGAGACAGTGGATTATGACAAATCTTTTGGTATCTAGATTATATGCGTCTGGCAGCAGAAGGTGTTTAAAGTGGGAAAACAGCGTGGGGGGCGCCGATTTTTGTTTGACAGTTTGTTCCCTTCTAACCCTAATTAGTATTTTCGGTGGACAGTGGCTTTGCCGGTCAGTTAGTTGAAAGAGTTCGTCTTGATCACAATACGATGACAACCACTCTGCTGGTTGCCCGTGTGGGTTGTTCCAAGGCCAATACCCATACTACTGTGCTGTGGTCCTGATTTCTGTTTTAAATTATGAACGGACCGGAGATGCCGACATCAATTCATGCTCATTTATCAGCTGTTTTTTTCAAGACATGAACATGATGAACGTTCCACAATGCCAGTGCTATGTTAATCTGATACCACTGCCAAACCTGTTGGAAATCACAGACACTTAGCTTCACTGTCCTGTGTTGTAATACGGACTCACCAACATTTGTGCAGTTCTTTGGGACAAGTGCTAGGGAACATTTTACACCTGGTGCTTGAACAGAGCGCCGGCTGGCAACCAGCATCGCCCGCAATACGCTTAACGCCGCCATTTTAGCAACCAGCAATGACCTGAGAATGGTCATGACCTTGAATTTGATTCGTTTAAAAACTGAGGAACCTAAATTGACATATCATAAGCAAGAAATTAGAATTTTTCGCCAAAAGAAAATAAACAAGTAATTTTCGCATCATTCTTACATGGTCTTGACCATCTTTAATAAAATTTATTGTTTAATCAACGCCGTTGAAAGGCGTAAGTGCAGATTTACTGGCAAGATGGCAGACTTGCTCGGGTCTATCCTTGGATCCATGCAAAAACCGCCTGGTTTAGGAGACGAAGAGAGAAAGAAACAAAGAGGTAAAGACTTTCACAGGATGGAACTTGTTTCAGAGTGTATTTCTTTGGGCGTAGTGGTAAAACTACTTCAGTAATAAAGGTAGATTATGTGACGATTCTGTTTCTCAAGAGACCGATCAAACGGATCAGTAGCAGACAGCTAATCGACACAGATCATTCACTGTCACTGATGATCAGTCACTGGCTGGCTGACAAAACGGCGTCACTTCATTCAGTTCAGTTGGCAATTCAGTTCATTTGTATCGTGATTGGGACATATCATGGCCTGGCATACGATCGTCAATCAGAATATAGAACTTTGGTTTTCTTTGACTTTGCCAGAAACAAATAATACTAGCGAGCTAATAATTGTCTTTGGCCCTCCACTTGTTTGCCGAGGTCCTGAAAAGGAGGCCAAGAAATCAAAACCTATCCCACGATAGCATCTTGCGCGCGGCATGCCCGCAGCCCCTAGGCCTGTCTATGTAACGTTTCATTGAGAAGAAGCTAGTATAGCTGTTATGCGCCATCGATGGATCTGCACAATCGACCGATCGCGCAGCGCTATCAGTGGATCTATTCAGACAATTGTTTGCGCAACAATCGATGGATCGCACACCCAATGATCGATTGCGCTGCGCTGACAATGGATACACAATCGGTGGATAATTTGTTGAATAAATTCTAATCTATTGATCAGCATGGAATAAACTTATGTTGATTTTAACATACAAACTCGAACCTATCAATTAGGCCTATGCATGTACAGGTGACCAAGCATGGGCCTTTGTTTTTACCGTGATTTTGTAACTGTAGGCCTACATGTGTAGTGTAGGTTTGTAGCTCAACTGCCAGGATTTGACGATCCTAGGCTTGACCCGGCCGTAAATCGAATCCGTACGGAAAAGTACCGGCAAACGATCAGTACAAACACTTACATAAACTTTAGTTAGGTATGCAATGGGTAAACACATCTAGATCAAAGTAAAATATTAAGTATCGCCAATCGATTGATCGCGCTGCGCTTGCAAAGGATGCTTGATCAATGTATAATTTATTTTGAAAAAATTGTAATGAAATTAACTAGTATCAGATCTGCCTTTGTTGTGTGATAGATAGATAGTGTAAATTGTAATTTGATCTGGGAATTTGATCCATCACTGTTTGAGTATTTGAGTTGAGACTGAAGTAAGTAATAAAGTGGACAATGAGAGTGCATAATGATTTTTTAGACTTTGCTTTCTTACACTCGTTTGTTCAATATTCTTCTGTTTCAAGAAAGTTTTCTTCAAACAAAGGTGTTCACTAGGCGGCACTGCTTTGGATTTCTGATTTTTAATGATTTTTTTTTTTTTTTTGGTTGGGTTATTTATCGTTAAATGCACCTTTTCTATTGATTACCATACAAGTCAGTGGGCATTCTAATGCTAATTCACAGTTTGGACTTCTCTGAAGAAGCTAAGTCAGATTGACTTCAAACTTGGTGGCAATGTACCTTGGTTGGGTCCCTACTGAGTTTGTGCGAATGGTCACTATCAAGTTATATCTAATGTTTGTCTTTTTTTTGAAATTCTTTAGAAAGTTTTAATAGGAAAGTTTAACATGGGAATTTCTTGTAATGGTTATAACTTCAATAATTTTGGCCAGATTTTGTCAAACTTGGTAGGGATGTACCTTTTTTAAGTGTCTACCTATTTTGTGCAAGTGGTCATGCTCCAGTGATTTTTGGACATTGACCTCATTCCCAAGGTCACAGGACAACTGACATGAAATTTACTGTTCACTTGATAACTGAGATCTGTTCTGAGTTAGGACCTTGATGTTACACATGTTAATGTTTCTCTATGAAGGTCACGCTTAGATAGTGTGTGAGTGACCATGGCCTCATTTCTGGGATCACAGTGCAAAATATATCAATTTTACTCTGGAGTGCATTAACTTGAGAACTACCTTGATCCTGTCCCAAGCTCACAGAGCCACAAGTGTGATGAATCTGTAGGTCAGCTGAGCATGGGCTGTTCACACAGCCCTCTTGTTAACAAAATATGAATATTCAGAAATATTGATCTGTTGATAAGGGATACATGTAATATGTACTGGTAAGCAACAGTGATAATGGTCTTAAACAAAGGTGACTTTGATATCATTCTGAAGTTCACCGGACCACTTTAGTCTCTGTATCCAAGGTTAGCTGAGCACAGGACTCTAACAGTCTTCTGGTTGAAATTATGGGAAGCACAGTGGTGCCCGTTAACAACAGGCTTGATGCATGTGATGCAGGATGTGTGCTGTCTCTATTGTATGATCCCTCAGTAAAGGCCAGCCCTCTATCTAGCCACATTTCTAATATAGAGATAGCTGGTGTTGCCATATTCAACATGTTCATTGATATTCAAAGGGTTCAATGTGTATTGCTGTCTTGTGCATCAGTGTTTTTTTTTTTTTTTTTTTTTTTGTTTGTTCAAATGTAAAGTTCCATGGCCTCTTTTATCATGCATAATAAGCCCTGCCTTCAAAATCATATGACATCCTATTACATTGTCAGCACTTGAAATGTCTGAATGATGCTTTACAGAACAGAAGAAACAGCTAGAAAAACTTCAACAGGAAGAGAAGGCAAGTCTGGACCGTTTTAGGCTGAAGGTAGGACAAGAAATTTGAACTGACTTATAAACCTTTATGATTCTAGCCACAGAGAATCCTAATGATGCAAATGTTCCAGCCAAATGGCTTTAAAGAATAATACAGAGTAAATTCATATGTCGAATGTGTATGAAACATTATTGTAAGAGAATAGTTGCAGTTTTATTCTAGTTTGTACAGTGATTTGGTATACTTGTGGAGGAGATTGTTGCACAAAAGTAATATTGTGTCATATACATGCAATACATTTGTATAGCCATATGTTTATTTGATGTGATGGCATGGATATAAAAGTTGAAACATGCTGGTGCCACATATTTCTGATATTGGTAGGGTACCTGTATAGACTATTATCAATTAATGTCTATGTGATAGATGGGATTAATAGAGGATAATGAAAATTCTACATTATCATCTTCGCATAGCGTGATTGCTGATTAATATAGAGCTACCTAGGTGGTTTTATTTTAATTAGGTGAGGTACTACACATCAGTTCATATCCACTGAAGATATACAGTTAAACTTCATTATAACCACACTCACATCTGACATTTTTACTTAACAATGCAAGTCTTGAGGGACTCAAAGTCAAATTTTTTTGCTACTTGATTCATTTGTCACATGTTCAGAGATCTGACATATTTTGCTGGGAACATTTGGTCTCATGTAATGAGGTTTCACTGTCTCATGCAATGTTGTGTCACTAGAAGGACGTTTCACTGTATCATGCATAGTTGTATCACTATCATGAGGTTTCACTGTATCGTGCAATATAACTATAATAAGGTTTCGCTGCATTGTGCAATGTTGTACCACTATAATAAGGTTTCACTGTATCACGCAATGTTGTGTCTTTATAATGAGGTTTCACTGTATCATAGCGTGTCGTATGACTATAATGATGTATCACTGTATCACGCAATGTTGTATTGTTCCTCCACAGATTCAACAACGAGTGAATGAGTTCATCAAGGATGCCACCTTGCACAAATTTAAATTTGAACCAATGGACAAAGTATACAGGGCGATAGCGTAAGTTTCAATAATCTCATAATGGGGCCATGCCATGAGTAATAATAGAGTCAAAGTGTATTTAATGATGGGGCCAGACAGGGATCACTGGTACCATTAGCCAAATGCTAACATTTCATTCATTTGGCCAAAAAAAATTACAAATGGCTCATGTATTTTAACATGAGTTACATAAGAAATAGGTCCAATTGTGCCGTGATTACTGTAACAGTTTGAGTTCCTCATCTGGCTTCAAATTGTGAAGGGCTAGATCTGTCCATGCAGTGGTATTATCATAGCGCCATGGCATAAGTGTGGACATGTACCCAGTGAATAGGACTATATCGTATGTAATAATAGGGCCATAGCATAAGTATTTGATAATAAGGACACAGTGTAGGTGTCAACAAGGTAAATGAATTAGTATATACGTATACATGTATAGTAATAGTGACGCCTTGAATACAATGATATTGGCCAAGAAATAAGTATGAAGTACCAGGGCTATAGTGTGAGTATATGATTATGAAGGTAAAGAATAAGTATGAAGTACCAGGGCTATAGTGTGAGTATGTGATAATAAAGTTAAAAAATAAGTATGAAGTACCAGGGAGGGCCAGAATTTTGGCGAGAATCCTTTCTCGTAAAGATTCTCCTAAACTTGTCTTTCTTTAAAAAGAAAACTAATTGACACAAACCCAAATAGATTCTCGCAAAATTTTGCAAAATTCTAGCCCTGCCAGGGCTATAGTGTGAGTATGTGATAATAAAGTTAAGCGATAAGTATGAATTAACAGGGCCATAGTGTATGTATTATTTGTATGCATGATGTATCAGCACTACCTGGGTTTAAATATAATACCTTTGTGCCAGTCACAGTTGTCCAGATCTAGAGCTAGTCAAAATACTCACACCTGTGACAACAAAAGCACATGCACATTTGTAGGAATAGTGGTAACATAGGGGTATTGCTGAGCTGAG
This sequence comes from Hermodice carunculata, assembly GCA_964020975.1. NCBI lineage: Eukaryota > Metazoa > Annelida > Polychaeta > Eunicida > Amphinomidae > Hermodice > Hermodice carunculata. The sequence continues at coordinate 211,643 of CAXHWN010002163.1, read as the reverse complement.
AAACACAGGTGCAGTGCATACTCAAAAAGTATGGGTAGACTGTTGTCATGACAAGCCTTCACTCTTGACTTCTTTGAAAATAAAAGTAGATCCAGACCTTCTGGAAATGTGGGTCTTATGCACATCTGGTGCTGAGGGTGGATTTGTAAGTGCCACTGATCATTGACTTGCGTTGGTAGCTGCGCAAAGCACAAAATTAGTCAACAACTAGAAAAGAAGATTTGCTTGACAGCAAATCTGTCTGGGTGCCTTCAAAACAGTTTGAAATGCTACATTTTGCCATTGTTCAACATAAACTATATTTTGTTTATTATGCTAATTTCCATAAATTATAATGCTACAACTTTGGTCCTTGGTTTGTTGGATGTGGCCATGTCACAAACTTATAAAGTGAAGTTTGAATGACACTACTATCTGTAATAGTTTTAAAGTGATTTAAGACTTTAATTTTGTGCGTTTGCATGAGTTAAAAGCCTGCAACTTTGGTTTATGGTTCATTGGATGCGGTTATGTCACATACCTACAAATTTAAGTTGGAATGGCACCTCTATGTATAATAGTTTTGGAAGTTATTCAAAGATTTAAATTTCTTGTATTCTTCTTATTGGAATAAATTAAAATTGTACAATTGTGGATCATAGTTCATTGGATGCAGCTATGTCACAAACCCATGAATTGAAGTTAGAATGGCACCTTTATCTATAATAGTTTGGAAGCTATTCAAGATTTAAATTTTGCATATTCACCTAATTTTTGCGTAAATTAAAATCCTATAACTTTGGTTCATAGTTCATTGGATGCATCTTTGCCACAGATCCACAAATTGAAGTTGGAATGGCATCTCTATCTATAATAGTTTTGGAGATATTCAACTTTTCAAATTTTTCTAATTGCCCCTTTTCAGTATAATGTCAAATTATACAACTTTCATATACTGTCCATTATATTGGCAGATTTCACAATCCTGTACGTGCCCATTAAAATTTTGTGTCAAAAGTCGGATAGTCAACTTCCCTACGAACTCTGTTACCGTGCCAAGTTGAAACATTGTAGCTTGCATGGTGTCTGAGAAAAGCTCTGGACAAATTATGTAGTGGAAAGAAAGAAAGAAGGAATGAGAGAGAGAGAGAAAGATAGAAAGAAAGAGAGAGGGAGGGAGGGAGGGAGAAAAAGAAAGAAAGAACGAAAGAAAGAAAGAAAGAAAGAAAGAAAGATTAACCTGCCTACCATCTTCCTACAGGCGCACAGCTGCCCAAACACGCATGTCCAGTGATAAGGCAGACCCCATGGGGCTCAGTTAAGAGCACTGTAGGCAGGCTTGCATATTCAGTGGACCCTGTCTAAAACCTGACCTTCAGCCAATCACCAGTGAGCAGAACTGTTTTGTAGCCACACTGGACCCAAACATGGGGTTTCCTTAACAGGGTTTGCATGGTGATTGTGAGCTTTTTTACACAAAAAGTATTGAGTGATGGATGTTCCATTAGATACTTCAACATGTGAATCTGACTTGACATCATATGTAATTCATGATTACAGTCTAAATTATTTTGTATCAATGTAACAAATTATTTTATATTTATATTCCACACAATGTGCTCCCTTTCCCCCCTTCCACAAGCATATATTCAGACAATTAACATGACAAAAAAGCTTCAAAATTGCCACATTTAGTTGCACTTCTAGAACTTTTGTTCACTGTCCATTGACAGATGTCTCAAACCAACATGTGTAAGTTAGAACTTTGTGTCTATCTCCAATAGTTTGGAAGATATTGAGCTTTTAGAATTTGAATTGCTCCTAATTTGCATAATTTTAAACATCATGACTATTCCAAGTCAGGTGCCCAATTTCACTGGTAGGTCAGTCACCATGGCAAGTTTGGTGGTTTTCGGAATAGTAAGGTCCGAGAAAAATTCCGGACAAATCTGCTCGTAAAGAAGAAAGAAAGAAAAAAAGAATTCTTGGAAAAGCAAAATGTCTGAGTTGGCACCCAGACATAAGTAAGTGAGAAATTGGCTGATGAATTGAAGTGTCTCTAGACGTAAGCAGATAAAATGTAGTCCAAAAAAAAAGTTTTCTAAAAGAAATGGTCGTATTGGGGATATTCTGGCATGTGCTATGTTCAATGTGAATTTGCCTAATTTATTAAATGAAAATGCACAACTTTGGTTCATGTCTCATTGGAGGTAGCTATCACAAACCCATAAATTGAAGTTGGAATGGCATCTCTATCTTTAATACTTTTTAAAACATTCAAAATCTAAATTTTGTACATTTTCTAAATTTGTATAAATTAAAATGCTGCAACATTGGTTCATTTAGACGATTAGATGCGGCTATGTCATAAGCCCATAAATTAAAATTGGAATGGCATTTCTGTTTTATAAAATACTTAAAATTTAAATTTTGTATATTTGCCTAATTTGTATAAATTATTTCCATGAATTGAAATGCTACAACTCTCATCTATGGTACGTCGGATGTGGCTATATCATAAACCCATAGATTGAAATTGGAATGGCATCTCTCTATGTTTAATGCTGTTTTAAGATATTTACAAATGTAATTTTGTGTAATTGCCTAATGTGCATTTTTTTTCAAAATGCTACAACTTTGGTTCATGGCACATTGAATGTGGTTATCTCGCAAACCTACAAATTGAATTTGAACCACCCCACAACACGCCTCTTTCTATTATAGTCTTGAAAGTATTCAAAATTTAAATTTTTCAATAGCCCTATAGTTAGCATAATTTGAAATTATTATACAACTTTTGTTCACTGTCCATTAATTTGACAGCTGTCACAACCTATATGTGTAAGTTGGAATTTGTGACACTCTGCTAGGGAGCTTTTAAAATTTTGATTGCCCCTAATTTGCATAAAAATGAACCACTGATTCTTGAAAATGGGGGCACAAGTTCATCACAGATCCAATGTTTCTACGAATCTTCAAATATGTTGTTCTTGCGGTGTCAGAGCAAAACTCTGGACAGCGGAACAGAGAGAAAGAAAGAAAGAAAGAGCTCCAAGGAAAACAGAATATCTAGGTTTGCCTCCAGACATATTTTCCAGAAAAATAGATAAAAAATAAAACTGATTATAAAACCTGACTTCGTCATCTTTGCAATCTGGTATAAATCATCAAAACACCATCCATTTTGAGAGAGATAACATTGGCAAGAGAGATTATATGAGCTATGATAATTTACAGATATAAAGTCTATTTCACTTTTACAGATATGCTGTGGTGCTTTTGGGGGACAAAAGCGTGAAAACATGGCAGTGGTTTAACTATGTATATGGACACAGGGTCTTTTCAATTCCTTTTTGGAAAACAATTTGAGCTAAATATTTAGGAATGAAAATTACTGGATCAAGTTGATCAGTTTTGGAATTCTGCATAATTTAACTAATATCAATAGGGGTGATTTGGGTTAGTTTAATTTCTTGACACACAGCCTTTTGTACCCATGATGCATGTTTGTGACACCTAGCAACCCATGCCATTTGAGGTCAGGTGGGTCAGCAAAGCCCATTACATTGCAGTGAACCTGAAAGTTTCACCCTGCATATGAGGAAGATTTTTGGAATCATCATCTTCCCTTTTACCTGAAGTACATATCATTATCTTTCAAATACACCCAGGTGGGATAAAATGAAAGTTTAATGCTTATTTGGCAACATGTAGAGAGGTTAGATTTATATCTGCTAATTCCCCATGTTAGTCCATGGAGAAAAAGTGAGGGTCATGGAAAGTGACCACAAGATGTTGGCGGTCAACCATGATACAGGATGGGCAGCACCACCTTTAGGCGAATTTAGAACTAACCCAGATAGAGACTATTGGGACTCTAACCTTTGGTCCTAAATAAGGCATGCAAAAGTCCCTGCGAGAAGGATGGTGCGGTGAGCTGTGTAAAGTACATGTAATATGAAATAAAATTAGCACAGTACAATCTGAAAAATATGGAATAAAAATCACGTCATATTTAAAAGATAAGAGGAGTAAAGGGTATTTTTGTACAGCGTATAGGTAAATTTTTTCTGTTTTCATACTGTGTACAAATTAATTTACCGCATATCATACTAGAGCTGAATACGCTGTATGGTGGGGTTACGCGTGGATATATCTTTTTAGGGGCATTTTGCGGACGATATTTGCCATAATGTAAAAAAAAAACTAAAACCAAAAGACAAGAGTGAAGAGATGTACAACAAATTAAGTCACAGGCAAATTCATTTTGCTACACATTTCAGTTTTGATACGATGAATGTTGCTTCCAATCTTGTACGCACCATGGACCTTCAATGATCCAGGTATACACGCATGGTGTATGGTGTGGTTCCTGTCAAGACCATACGCACCGTCTTGATCCCAGAACCTCAAAACTTAAATTATCCAGGTAACCAATTACAAAAAACATCCAAGTTCTTCTTTTTACTGAAAAGAAAAAAATTCTAGACTGATAACAAGTGTAGAAATGTATGGAAGTGTTCAAGTATATAGTGCAAGTACACTGGTATTAGTTGTAGTACTTTATCAATTCTTTTTTTGTAATTGCCTGATTTATACGGTATGTTTGTCAAATTAAAATGTTCTGAGTTCTTAGGTGCCTGCTATGTAAGACCACCCCTAGTCCCAGACAAAAGTGGTCACAGGTGGTCTTCAACTGGAGGTAAATTAACCAAAAAATGAGAGTCCAGTGTTTTGAAAGGGTGGTCTTAAAAGCTAACATGGTCACTCATGAGAGGTGGTCTTTACAGCAGGTACCGCTGTATATGGATCTTTGAGATGTCAACGAAATGACTAATCACACTCATAAAAAACAAACACAATGGTCGCATGAAGGAGAGATTCAAGTTCCACTTCCCCCAAGTACAAAAGGATGATCACTGTGTGGTATATATGCAGATGCTGCTGCAATGTTTCATTTGATTTGTCTTTACATTTTCTTTCCAGACATGAAGTAGCTGATGTGGCTGGTTTAACTTCGTTTTCTTTTGGTCAAGATGAAATGGATAGATACGTAATGTTGTGGAAAAAGGTGAGCTTTATGCAAAAACCTGTGGTCAAATTCTTTACTTGTAAAATATGCAACTTTGCCAGTTGTTACTTTAATATTAGCATGTCATGGTGAGAGGCAGAAGTTGGCGCATTGGTCTACCAGTTTGTATGTTTGTGTAGTTTGTCAAAAGATGGAGCAAACTGTATCTTCATGATTACTCAAGACTCCATAAAGGTGATCATGACCTATTTTACTCATCTGTATTAGTTTTTTCTTTCATTTCAGATCAGATTTATGCAAATGTTCATAGATTAGTTTCTCATTATTTCGGGGGGTTGAACAACACAGATAGTGTTTGTAGCAATTGTTTTTGTAAGTGGTGTAACTCTGTCACAACAGTAGCACCAGCATTGAATTGGCCTAAACTTTGCTTTCATAAACAAATCCAGAAAGTTGGACTAACAACCATCAAACTAATTAAGGATTAACCTTCGGTAATTTTTCAATTAATTATGAAAAATTGTGAAACAAAACCCTGATCAGATTCCTGCTCAAAAAGGTGCTTCACAAACGCCATATAATTACAGTTTTAATCCATTTCATGTGCCTTCAGCTGTTCAAGTGCACTATTTGTCTATGACAGGAATATGCTCCGTCTGATGACGAGCTGCTGGCTTATCGACGCGGTGAGGAGTGGAATCCAGAAAAAGCAAAACAGCTGGCACAACAAAGGGTAAGTCACATAAGAGGCTGGTTGTCCAGAGCCACATGAAATTTGGTAGATATTTGGGGTGACCATTATGACTTTAGTGTCCGGTGTGGAAATTTTTTATTTGGTCCATAAATCATCAAAATGTAATCATTCAAAAGGAGTCCTTAGGATCAGCCATTTTTATCAACATTTTCACAGTAGTACATAGAGTATACAGGGGGGAGGAGGTCAAGATCAATGGACATTTTCAGTTAATTTTGAAAAATGTTGATCAATATTTAGCCAAAAATCAACATTTTTAGAGTACTCTTTTGGGGGAGGTGTACACTTTTGAAAATTTTGATAATTTTGGCCGACCCCTTTAATACTGTACATTAACAAATTATCTTTTTTAATTTCATAGTGATATGTGACAAATGTACTTTGTTTACATTTATACACAGGAAATGGACAAACAGCTAGAAGAGGAATCCAGAAAGAAGCCAACACAGATTATACCCAATTGTAACTACAAGGACAAGTATCAACATCTTATAGGCGTCACTGCAGCCAAAGATGCTGCTCACATTACCACAGCTAATAAAAATTATGGATTTGGTAAGTGTGTTAAAAAATGTCTCCGGGTGATGATATGTATGTATTAATCTATATCATACATGTAACTTAATTTTTCTTCAGAAATAAAAGTCATGCATGTAAAAGTGCTGTTGTTGTATATAGAATGAGGTCTGTCATGAATGGCCGCTAATAGGGCTGACCAAATTGTGGGTCATATCTTAAGATGATCTTTCATTGGAGGTATAAATAAAGTGAAAAGTGCTACACAAAGTGTCCTGAAAAGGTGGACTTTCAAGGCAGGTAGTGTCATTGGAGTAGTCTCTTAAGACGGACACTAGATATTTGAGGTCATATCAGTATAAGTAAGTATACTTACCTCTCAGCCACCATTTACCAAGACCTCTGTGTCTGTCTCGCACACCCATGAAATTGAGTTGAGCTCGCTCACTTGATTCTTGAAAACCTGATGGTCCCATGGCGCTATCTCTAGGTTCTGATGGAACTGATGGTGACTCCCGGTGTACATGCTTCCGGTATCATCCTTCCTCTTTTGGAGATTGATCAGTTGATGTCAGCTATAAGAGGAGGTGGGGTTGGTCGGGTGGGCTTCTCCGGTGGTCGAGAGGTAAGTATACTTACTAATACTGATATAACTCCAAATATCTCATATTAGTTATGTAACATTACCTCTCGACCACCATTTGCAGATATACAAGTGTACAGGTGGAGGGTGGAACACTACTGGCATACTGACCTATATGACCACCTTGACCAGCAGCTTGGGGGTAGCCATCAGTCCGAGAGAGGAGGCGACATCTGAAGGGAAAACCTCAAAGCTATGTAGGGTTGAGGCCGCCAACAGCAGAAACCAGCTGAAACCAAAAACCTTCCTTATCGAACGGCATGGGACTGCACTGACTTGGTGGCTGCTCTGATGAGATCTGGAAGGCCTTATAAACGAGTATTGGAACCTAAGCACAGGAGCCTGTGATGCTTGCAAAGGCGTAATGCCATCCTATAGCACTATCGTGCCAGGAGGCATTGAAGGCTCACACCTTGTGAGGTCTGGCTGAGACAAGCTGCAAGGCATCAGGCCTGTCCAGCAAGATCCCATAGGCCTCAAGGATCATTTGCTTAATCCATGACGAAATCATGTCATAAGCAGTGTCGGTCATAAGCCAGAGCACGGATCTCACTTTTCTCAGCCCCTGAAGCGAATATTAAAAGAAAACAAATTTCCCATGTCCAGTATTTGAGGGAACCCGCTTGGGGTCCTCAAGGCACTCAAAGGGCCACTTTTTCAACATGACTAAAATCAGCAGTAGGTCCACCGAGGCAGGACCTGTCGGTTTGCCAGTCTTTCGGTGTAGAAGGATGCGATGAGCACAGACAAATAAGGATGGCTCCTGATGCAAACGTCCAAGACATTTGCAAGGGTTGAGGAGATGGCTGATCGAAAATCCTCCACTGGTCTCGAGCTCTGCCTAAGACCATCCACTGATACAACCGAAAGTCAGCGATGTCCGCAAAAGCGGAGACCAAGGTGAATTCCCTACTGGTGCACCAATCAGAAAACACGATCCACGGAACCGAGTAGACAGTTTAGGAAGATCAAAGCCCTCCTCTTACAATTCTATCTGAGATTGCTTCCGGGAAGCCTCTCAAATGTGCTGTGAGATCAATGCCAGGCACGGGGGGTGAGCACTTACGGGTTCATGTCAAATACACTCGTCTGCGGCTGCACTGGAAGCTTTGGCCATGCCTGTATTCATAGCAGAGGCTCAATGTTTAATTCCAGTAAGTCCACAGAGCAATTGCTCCAGGGCTGCCAATTGGGGACCAGGATCAGATTGCAATCATGGAACCAAGCCTTGTGCAGTACCTCTGGAAGGATCTGGAGGGATCTGGCAGTGCCGAAAGGCTTACACCCAAAGGCTGCTCCAGTCCATGGCTAGAGCGTCCACCGCAAGGGCCTGGGGGTCCGGGACAGGCGAGACACAAACTGGTAATTTTGCATTCTCGCGAGTCACAACTAGACCACATGTGGAGTTCCCCTCCTGGCCCACATGGCCTGAATGATCTTAGGGAGGAGGGACCACTCCTCCCCTACCAGCTGACCCATTCTCCAGAGTTGGTTTACCAGGACATCTTGCTGTCTCGGGATGTGCTCCACCAGGTCGTGGAAGTGGAGGAGTGCTGAGCGTATCACCTCCAGTTCTGACCAGTTTGTGTGGAGAGATGCGAAGGATGCAGACCAAAGGCCAGACATTCTCCTGCTCACCACGTGGGCTTCCTACCTGAACTAAGAAGAGTCTGTGTAATTGGTGAGCTGGGCCTGAAAGGCATCAGCATTTGTCCCTTCACAACATTCTCCCTTACAGTCCACCACAGAAGTGCGGGGGCCTGATAGCCCTGGTCTCTTTACCATATGCCCTGCAGAGCGTGCTGCAAGAAGCAATGGTGGAGATGACTGAGTGGGACCTGGGAGTCATCAAGGACAGGGAGCCCAGCAGGGTGAGCCATTGTTGTGCCGAGCAGACCTTGCCAGTCAGAGAGGCTCTGAGTGGTACTTAAGTCTCTCCTACCTGTCATCTGAAGGGTGACAGATGAAGGCAACCAGGACAAACTGAATGCTAAGAAGGATAGAAGTCTGCTCTGGCCAAAGACTGGACTTGAAAAGGTTCCCAATCAGGCCCAAACATTGGCAAAGCCCAGAACAGTTTGTGTGTGACACTGCATATCCAGGTGCTGAAGTGCTCGGATAAGCCAATTGTACAGATACACATAAATGCGAACGGCTGACCTGTGAAGGTAAGCAGCAACTGTCTGCATGAACCTGGTCAACACCTGCAGTACTGTAGCAAGGCCTAATGGAAATGCCCTGAACTGGTAAATTTTGCCTAAAATAAGAACCGCAGATACTTCCGCAAAGTCTCTGCAATTAGCACATGGAAGAACTCGTCCCCAAGATCCAAGGACACCAATTCATGGGCTGCAAGGCTGCTGCCACTAACTGGAAGTACTCCATCCTGAAGGATGGGACTTCCAGGAAGGTGTTCAGCTTTGACAGGTCTATGACAGGGCGCCATCCTCTGTCCCACTTGGGGACCAGGAAGAGTAAGTTGTAAAAGACGATAGTACCGTGATCCTCCACTGGCTCTATGGCATGCTTGCTCCAAAGCGTGTGAATTGCCTCTAGGAACACTGATGCTTTGGGTTTCATGGCAGGCAGTTTAAACCACTGGAGTTCTCGGCTTAAGAGAGGCCTGTCTTCACCAAAAGGCAGGGTGTAGCCATGTCTCAGGATGTTAAAGATGAAAGAATCATCTGTGACAGACTCCAAGTGCGTGCAATATGTGGCGAAGCAGCTGCCAACCAGGCACCACACAGAATCTGTGTGGCAGTTGGCAATCCTGACACAGCACAATGCAGCATACAAGAGTCAGGAATGCCAAGTCTGCTCGGACTCAGCTGCAGTGATGGCGGGAGCAGAGGAAGACAAAGTCTTTGACCGCAAAGGCCTACACTGCTGATGGGGAAGCTGAAGGTGTCACCTGGGCCACTGTAGGTACAAACACCACCGGGGCCGGAGGCCCACTAACGGCAGAAGACACCCCTACAGAGCTGGGTGGGTGTCTTCCTTTTATCTCCCACCGCCTTGGCTTGTGATCCAAGCCCACAGAGCTGGGAGCGTGGAAGGTATGCTGAGGCACTGGTGGTTTTCCACACTTCCTGGACTTATGATCTGAGCACTGGGACTGGCCAAGGTTCCGGAATACCCAGACAGGAATCTGAAGGTTCCCATTCTGGATGCACCGGTTTGCATGATTTCTGCTTCGAGTGCTTGGACCCAGAGCACCAAGAATTTGACAGCTTTAGTTGATGCTTGGCTGACTTCTTCGAAGACAACTCTGAAGAACAACAGCCTGGGAAACAGTTCATGGATCAGATCAATAACATCTGGGTCAGAGCAGACGTCTCAGAATCTGAGTCCTGGATTAGTGAGCAAGGAGCCACGGTTGCCATCACCCAGGTAGTGTTGAAAACTCGAGCTCCCCATAAGGTGATCACTTGGAAACGGACTTGCGACTCTGTCCTCCCTCTCTCTGTGATCTGAACGTTGAGACGCCATCTTGAAAAGTTAGGTTTCAAGCCACCTCTGCTCCCAATGATTTAAGTGGTATCCACATCCTTGGCTCTAAGTTTATCAATGTTGACACTTGCCTATGACAAAAATCAAAATGCCCTTGACAAACTTAACACAGCTGTGATTTGTAAGAATTGTTAAAGTAAAAAACAATGTAATGGATAGTTTCAGTGACCTGACCAGTGAAAAATATGTGAAAATAAAGTGATAATGTGTGTCACCTATAATGATGATAATTTGAAGGGGCACCATGTGGCCTGTAGCAGCATCAGGCTGTGATGCCCACCACTTGAATGGTGTCATTTTGCAAGCAAAATAAAAGGTAACTTAGTTATGTATGTGGAGTTTGACCATAAGTTGAATATTATGTATGCAGATGTTGACAGGAGTCATTTTCATCATGGTGTGGTCAGTCAGGGTGTAAATTACTATGTACTGTAGTGCTGATGGGAGCCAACCATCATAACTGCAATTGCAGCCCTGCCTTGCCTTCCTATGTTGCTGGACAACAAGGCTATTTTTCGCTCAGTTCCTCTGTGTGCAGGGCTACAGTCATGTGGTCCCCTCAGTCCCTCTGTCTGCAGGGCTACAGTTGTGTAGTCCCTTTGTCTTCCTTTCATTGCATCCTGTAATCCTCAAAATTTTTGTCTTGCAAAAACAAATTCCTTGTGGCAGAGTCAGTAGTTGCTGACACCTTCAATGTCCATAACCCTGTCAACATTAAGCTACTCCAGTTTATTCAGTTGTATTGTAATGTGCTGCACTGGAATGCAGACCTGTTACCTGCCAGATTGTTTGACAGTGTGTTCACCTGGATACACACACCCTGACTGTGAATTGTGTCTATATTTATTTTATTTTATTTTTCAGTTTCAAGCGAAAATAAAAGGGATCGTAGGACTATTGAGCAAGTAATGGCAGATAATCGTGCCAAGAGACTTAAAACTGACCAAGACAGTGACGCCGGCACATCAGCTGAAGGAGCCTCTAGTCAACAATGTGGAAAAACATGATAAATGTCTGTTGAGCTCAGTGGACAGTGTCATGTACATCAACTGGCTGCTGCACATTTGCAGGCTGTGCACAGCAGTGACATAAAAATTCAAAGTTACCTCAAGCTGCCAATTTTGTGTAGCCAACTAGACCTCAAGTTACTACGTGTACTTCTTTTGTACGCAGCTAAAACTACAGTTGAAAAGACTGGCTGTGGACTGGCTTGGAACTTTTGGTCCTGGTGTGACTGAAAGATGGGGACATTAATTACTCCATTTGTCAGTTCATTCACAATGTATGCCGGACAAATTACTAACTGCACTCACTAAACTGTGCAGTTGAGCTCCTATTACGAAGTCTTGATTGTGTGTACAGCATGAGGACAGAGTTGAAATGTTAATAAGAAGTATGTACATGGACACATAATTGTCACCAGATACAGTTCTCTGTCAATGTTATTATGTATTTGCATGGGAGCCTTGTTGCCATGTGGCACATACATTGTCCTTGCCTTCCCTCTTCCCCATTTCTCTCCATTCTAGTGCTCATGTGTAGAGGCTCAATTTATGTAATAATGCCCTCAATGAGATTATTTACCAATTTCTCTCACTTAAAGTGACAGTATAAATTATACTGAGTACAAAGGAGAATCTTTTCATTAATTGAATTCATCTGTTATGCTCTATTTATAATTTGTGTGAAAAGAAAAAAATGTTTTTATGTAAGTTAACAGGGATTCTGTCCAAACACATTAAGTGAGGAGTTTGATCATGTTTAATTTTATTTTTAGCTCTGCTGACCAAAAGTTTCAGAGCTTATGCAGTCACTGGTATCTTGCTGTCCATTTGTCCATTCATCCATATGTCAGTGTGTCAATCTATAATAGAGCTTTTCATCCCAGTGGGACTAGAAGAAGGGGACATTAATTATGTGATGTACCAGGAAGATGAAGGAAGAAACTAAAAAAAAGGACATCCATATCTCCGTCCATAGGCTTTTGCTTGTGAGTGCATTACAGTCCCCAGCTTTCAGGACTTATCAAGTGTATGAAAATGTAGGTTGACTTTGATGTGGGAGTGCCAATATCCAACTCTATAATGGCATCACCAATTATATTTTGTAATGTATGGGCCCATATGTGAAAATTTGTGCTGTATTTTTCCAGACTTTTTGATAAATCACCATGAACTTGGTAGAAATGTGGATCAGGCAAACAGATAAAAACATGGCTGCAACATTTGATGGCACCTCCGACAGTGGTATGGAGCATATGGACCAAAACATATTAAAAACACATTAAATTCAGTGCAGTGTCATTGACATTTGCTGATTTTAGTAGCAATGACGGTGCATAATTTGATAAATGCCTGGCTCACGTGTGGACTAGAGTCAGTCAGTCATTGTCAGCTGCTCTTCTGGTTTGTGTGTGTGTATCTTGGTAGAATGCCTTTTCAGATGTGGCAGTGATGTGTGTCACAGTGACAGTCACAGGCTGAACTCAGTGCAGCGTGCGTCAGCAGTTGCTGTATGCTTCTGTCACTTTGTCAATCTAGACTTAGTCCTGGCATCACTTTGTTTTATTCCAACTTCACTTGTCTACCAAATAATATGAGGAAAATATCATAGGGTTTTAGTGGGCTGTTCAAAAGCATTGCTCCAGCGAAGCAGTCAGACAGCCAGTGAAGCCTACTGTCATTGCTGATGTGCATCTGTTTGATCTTTTATATAAGACAATAGACAGTCATCATCACAGATATGGTCACTTAGACACAACAAAAAATGGTTGATTGACTGTAGGGGTTTAAGGTGTGGACTAACATTGCACAGATGAGTTTTGTACATATGGCACTGGCCTATTGTAATATAGACAACTATTTATAATCAAAGTGACACTGATACCACTGGGTCTCTGCTACATTACCAGCAGCATGTGTTGCCAAATTAAACCACCGCAACAAATTGATTTACAGGTTATTTTTCTTCCAGTTGGCTGAGAACCATTTGTAAACAAATGCATACACTGACTGTAGAGAGGGCAAATCCTACTTCTATTTTCTTCTTGTCTAGTACTTAACAAGGACTTAAATAGCTGTTGTCAGTGTTGACAGTGGGCAGGTCTGGCAGGATAACCAAGGACACAAAGGTCCAACAATGAGCCACAAAATTCCAGTTTGGTTTTCTTACTACCTTAAGCACTTTAGTAAAAATTTAGTAAAAAGATACAAAACTCAATCTGTTGAGCTAGAGAATAGAGATAATGTATGACAAAAGTGTTTCATGTGGAAGTTTGATACTGCATACTACAGATGACCTTTGTGTACTTTCTCAAGGTCATTATTCCAGGTCTCTAATCCTGTAAAGTTGAAAGAGGTGCCTTGCCAATGATGTACATTGTACATGTCAGTCTTCATGTTATCCCCGTATAACCTCAGCACTTCTCAAGTGTACAAAAATGTAGGTTAAGTTTCACATTGATGGCACCACCTACAGTAATTCTACAATCTTTAATTTTTCATTTAGTAGAGTGGGATTGTGGATGATGTCAAAAGTTCGACCACTTTTGAAGCAGGTGAGGCTGTGTCATCCAGAAGGTCACAGATCCCAACCAATGGACTCAAATTGATCTATTGACACAAGAGTAGAGCACGAGGCCTAGGGCCTCTTGTTACACTATGGACAAAGTGTGATATCATTCTCTTTGTTTTTTTTTTATGAGCAGTGTGTCTGTACCAGTGAGGTTGTCAATGCCAGCTTTCCTGTGCAGTTGCCTATTGGTGTGTTCATCACCTTGTGTGTCACTGACATACAACTAGACATCTTCAATTGCAAAGTGATCAGCAAATTAGTCTCCCACAATCCCATACCAGAAAACATGAAATTAGGTCAATATCTAGAAGAGTCTTGATACAGCAGAGAGTGGTAAAGAAGGAAAACGATGAGAAAGTAGTGCCCTTTTTCAAACACCATGTAGCATCTTCAAATTTTTAAGATAAAGTTCACATTTAGGACAAGTTGTGCTATGAGCCATTTGCAGGCTGTCTGCAGAGCTCATCTCCAGGCAGGTGTATCCGAAAGGCAAGGACATCTCTGAGGGCTCTTGTCGTGTCTGGGATTACAAGCAGCCACATTTATAATTTTATTTTAATGTTTAAAGATACCATTTTGTATGTAATGAACCATTTGATTTTAACATAAACTTGAAATATTGATGAACTCACAATGTGCTAGGGGTGCATATGAAGTTAAGCTTTCAATGTGTGTAGATAGTATGTTGTCTCAGTTGGTTCAAAATGTCCCTGCCCCCCCCCCCCCCCCAACTGGATGAGAGGCTTAATAAACCAAGAGACCTATTCATTTAAGATCATTCAAAGATGACTGGTGTGCAGACATTGTGAGTGTGTTCCTGTGAGTAGCAGGGACTGGACTTGATGATGACCTGATCCATGTTGTATAGACAATAGACTCACACAAAGACAGCCAAAATAAAGTTTATTCCATGTCAATGTTGTATTTATTTTGTATTTTTTCGTCATATAATTGCGAGTTCTTGCTCAAAGCCTTGACAGCAGCATTGGCAGACATGACGTCACATTACCCCAGCGTGATGGCTAACAATGGTGTTTTGCAGGAGTGGGTGAAAATAATAATATACATGTACCTCAAACACCTACATAACTGTCAGCATACATGGAGATTGTACAAGACTTGTCCGAAGAATTCAAAGGTCAACTAGGGTGTAGATAACACTTTGTTTTGTTCACTGGGGTTTATCTGATGAGAATAGTTCTCTCAGTTAGGCCTGTTGCTCTGCCTTATCTGGTTTGCAGTTCAAGTGCATTAATTGGTTGGAGTGGAGCTGGTATATGCCTCATTAGTGTAACAGGTGATCAGTGATGGGCGGGTCCCAGACAGAATTAAGATACAATGAAACCTTACTATAACAACACTCAGATATCTGACATATTCAATATAATGACACAAATTTTCATGGGAAAAGTTCATTTCCTTTGATATTTAATTCATAATTCTGACATATTCAGTTATCTGACGCTTTTCAAGAGAACAGATAGTGTCATTATAACAAGTTATGTAAAACCCCAGAGTTCTTGTTCTGAGTTTCAAAGAGATGTCCCCAGTATAAGTGATGGCAAAAAGCTTAGCAACAGTAAAACAAAGTGATGGTGCCAAGCTATAAAATATGCAGGAACATTACTAATAATTTGGGGGCACTAACTTCAATGTTAAGTTGCCTTTAAATTCAGTTTTGTTTTACTGCGTGTTGATAGATCTTTGTGTGTATTATAAATTTTCATAGTTGTTCAAAAGTTGACAAATTCACAGACTTAAATTTGAAATAAAAATTTTGGGGAGTTCTGAAGCAAGACATGCTTGTTTTGGAGGGAAGTGAAGGTAGTCTTGCAGTGAAGGGTTAATTTTAAATTACTTGATATAATTATGAAGTGCCCCTCATGCTCCTCCACATCATAACTTAAAAGGCTTTCCAGTTTGGGACTTTTATATTGCACAGGATTATAGTCCCCTATAAGTTCTAACTTAAGTTCAGAGATATGATATTGCATGTGTTTCATTTATATATTCATCCTGTCTTTCCATCCCTCTGTCCATTCATCTGGGTGGTAACCAGAAACTTGAAGCTTCTTGAATTGGGACTTTTTGCTGCACATATACTCCATGTAGCAGTTATCAGTAGTCTAAGTCATGCGGTTTGTAAAATGCAGCACAATATGTCACTAACCATAGATAAGAAAATTGTGGTTTTAAATGAGAGACCTCAACTTCTGAGCTACACACTGTACTTCCATGGTAAAACCTAAACAAAGTGGTCTTTTCTTGACAAACGCAAGACATGTCACTTCAGTTCTACAGTCAAGCTTGTAAAAAACAATGTTTCTTTTTCTCAATGCAGCAATTGAAAACTCACAAATAAAGTTCGCAATGGGGCAAGCTGACTTATCAGTCATCACAGCTTTTATGATGGTCTGTTGTCTATCGTCCTTGGATCCATGCGTCCATATAAGAGTGATTCAATCACTTAACTTATTAATTACATAATGTTTCAGATTCATAAATATTACAAAAACAATATCGGCCTACTTCTCTTGCTGTAAACTCAGCTGATGAACTAGTCAGGAGAACCGAAAAGTGATAGGCCTACCAATTCTCTTTTTATTTTTGGCAGAAGTGATAAAATTGGGATTTTGAGTGGTCAGACCTATACAATGTGGAAACACTATAGTATGTATTTAATGATGAGTATTTCAAAGGTTGAGAGGACCGGTTTAAAACCTCCCGTTGGCTTTAATGGGTCACTGCCTGTCTCAAGTCAGGAGTGAAATTTGTTTCTTCACATTGGTATTGGAAGATGATTAAGTTGACACTTGGTGGATATGTTCCTTGTGGGAGGGCCAAACCAAGGAGACAATGCTTCAGATTCCTGATTTTTAGCTCTGCTGACTTGTCAGTCCGCAGAGCTTATAGAATCCGTTTGCGTCCATCGTCCGTCTGTCCGTCCGTCCTTCCGTCTGTCGTTAGACTTTTTATATTTTTGACTTCTCAAAAACTGCTACACAGAATGTTTTGATTCTGCACATGGATGATCCCCAGGTGGACCTCTACCAAGTTTGCGAAGGAGATGATGATGCAATAATTTTTCTATTTTTTTTATGAATTTTTTAATTTATTTTTTGAAAAAAATTAAAATTTCTTCATCTTAAGAACTACGAAGCCAATTGCTTTGATATTGCACATAGGGATATCAAACTTCGCAACTGTAAGGAAGTGCTGCAGCTGTATACATATATATATGGCAATACAGTGCATATATTACACTATTGTATTTACCCTTTTGACTTCTTCTCAAAAACCGCTGTATGGAATGTTTTAATTTTGCACATGGATGTTGCCCAGGTGAGCCTCTACCAAGTTTGCGAAGGAGATGTGATGCAATAATTTTTCTATTTTTACCTCAGCTGACTTGTCAGTCAACTGAGGTTTTTTGAGGGTCCGTCGTCCGTCCGTCCGTCGTCCACAATTCACATTTTCGACTTCTTCTCAAAAACCATCAGGCAGATTCACTTCAAACTTGGTGGAGATGTGCCTTGGGTGGGTCTCTACCAAGTTTGTTCAAATGGTCACGGTCCAGTGATTTTTATATCTTAAAAAATCTCCGAAACCGCACACCCAATTCCTTTGATATCACACAGGAACACTCCCTGGGACTCCTAGTTCTTAATTCGTTCACCAGGTGGCGCTGCAATTTTTTTCTAATTTTTTATGAATTTTTGTGTGTTATAGCTATTTTCGACTTCTACTCCAGAACCATCATTCAGATTAAGCTGAAACATGATGGATATATTCCTTGTAGAAGGGTCAACCAAAGTTGTTTACTATGTTGGAATGCTGCTGATTCCTGATTTTTAACGATTTTTTCAATTCTGGTACTTGTCGGTCAATGCAGCTTTCCTATTGATTACTACCGAAGTCAATGGGCATTCTAATGCTGATTCACATTTTCGACTTCTCCTCCAAAACTGTCATCCAGATTAACTTCAAACTTGGTGGCAATGTAACTTGGGTGGGTTTCTGCCAATTTTGTTCAAATGTTCATGCTCCAGTGATTTTTGGATTTTTAATGAATTTTTAAATTTTTTTTTGGACAAATCTTAAAAAATCTTCTCCAAAACTGCTTACCCAATTGCTTTGAATCACACAGGAAGACATATAGGGACTCCTTGTTGTTAATTTGTTCACCAGGTGGCGCTGCAGTTTTTTCTAATTTTTTATGAATTTTTGTGTGTTATAGCTATTTTCGACTTCTTCTCCAGAACCGTCACTCAGATTAAGCTTACACGTGGTGGATATGTTCCTTATGGAAGGGCCAAACAAAGTTGTTCACTATGTGGGAATACTGCGGATTGCTGATTTTTAATGATTTTTTCAATTCGGCTCCTTTGTGGTAAATGCACCTTTCCTATTGATTACCATGTAAGTCAATGGGCATTCTAATCCTAATTTACATTTTCGACTTCTTCTCCAAAACCATCATCCAGATTTACTTCAAACTTGGTGGCAATGTACCTTGGGTGGGTGTCTACTAAGTTTGTTCCAATGGTCATGTTCCAATGAATTTGGATTTTTTTATGATTTTTAAAAAAAAATCTCTACAAAAGTTTTAATAGGCAAGTTTAACATGGGAATTTCTTGTAATGGTCATAACTTTAATAATATTGACAAGATTTACTTCAAACGTGTTGGGGATATGCCTTGGGTGGATCTCTACCAAGTGTATTCAAATGGTCACGCTCTATTGATTTTTTGATTTTTTATGAATTTTTTTGTTCTTTTCTTCTCCTCTGAAACCGCTCACCCAATTGCTTTGATATCGCACATAGTCCCGGGACACCTAGTTCCCAATTTGTTCACCAGGTGGCGCTGCAATTTTTCTATGAATTTTTCGTATGGTTTTGATATTTCTCACTTGTTCTTAGAAACGTCCCTCAGATTAAGCTGAAATGTGATGGATATGTTGTTGTGGAAGGGTCAAACAGTTGTTTACTAGGTGGCACTGCTTTGGATTCCTGATTTTTAAGGATTTTCAATTCGGGTACTTATCGTTCAATGCAGCTTTCCAATTGATTACTATGCTAGTCAATGGGCATTCTAATGCTAATTCACAGGACAAATGACACGAAATTTACTGTTTACTTGATAACTTGCGATCTGTTTTGAGTTAGCTACACATGTTAATTATTCTGTATGAAGGTCATGCTGAGACAGTACATGAATGACCTTGACCTCGTGTGCAGGGTCACAGTGCAACATACATGAATTTTACTCTTCATTATAACTTGAGAACTACTTGAACTTTGATGTTGCACATGTAAGTGTTCTTCTGTAAAGGTCAGGCTTACTCAGGACATGGTGTCCTTGATCCTTTCCCAAGTTCATAGAGCTGCAAGTGTGATGAATGTCAAGATCAGCTGAGGCACGGGCTGTTCACACAGCCCTCTTGTTAATGAATTTTTAAATTTATTTTTTGAAAAAAAATATAATTTCTTCATCTCAAGAATTATCTGGCCTATTGCTTTGATATTGATATAGGGTCACCTGGGGTCAATTAGTTCTCATTTTGGCCACCAGGTGGCGTTGCGATTTTTTCTATTTTATTATGAATTTTTTAGTGTTAAGGCTATTTTTGACTTCTTCTCCAGAACAGCATGATAGAATTGCTTAAAATTTTATCAAAATATAGTTGGACATTAGACAATGAAAGTTTGCGAAAAAAAATATGGATATGTTAATTTTTGACAAAGTTATGCGATATCAGACTTTGTGACTGTAAGTGAGTGCTGCCACTGTACACCGGCAGCCATTGAAACAGCAAGGTATGTCAATTGATAATACATGTACTACCATGGACAAGTCAGGTCTCCCTATTCAATTTTGCTTCCTGAATAAAACAGATCCGGTCAGCAGAGCACAGGATCATCATGATCCTCTTGTTTCAATTTGGGTACTAATCAATATTAAAATGCATCTTTCCTATTTATTACTTTGTAAGTCAAAGGGCATTCTAATGCTAATTCACATTTTTGACTTGTTCTGTGAAACAGTCTGTCAGATTCACTTCAAACTTGGTGGCAATGTACCTTGGGTGGGTCTCTACCAAGTTTGTTCAACTGGTCATGCTCCAGTGATTTTTGGAATTTTTATGATTTGTTTTTCGAAAATCTTAAAAAAAAATAATAGGGAAGTTTAACATGGGAATTTCTTGTAGTGGTTATAACTTGAATAATACAATGTATTGGCCTGATTTGTGCCAAACTTGGTAGGGATGTACCTTTTATAAGTGTCTACCTATTTTGTGCAAATGGTCATGCCTCAGTGATTTTTGGACCTTGACCTCATTCCCAATGTCACAGGACAACTGATACGAAATTAACTGTTCACTTGATAACTTGAGGTCTGTTTTGAGTTAGGACCTTGATGTTGCACATGTTAATGTTTCTCTATGAAGGTCATGCTTAGACAGTAGATGAGTAACCTTGACCTCGTTTCTGGGGTCACAGTGCAACATACATAATTTTACTCTGTACTATAACTTGAGAACTACTTGAACTGGGATTTCGATGTTGCACATGTTAGTGTTCTTGTATAAAGGTCAGACTTACCCAGTAGATGGGTGACCTTGATCCTATCCCAAGTTCACAGAGCTGCAAGTGTGATGATGTCCAGGTCAGCTAAGCATGGGCTGTTCACACAGTCCTCTAGCTTTGTGTGTTATAGCTATTTTTGACTTCTTCTCCAAACCCATCACTCAGATTAAGCTGAAACTTGGTGGATATGTTCCTTGTGAAAGGGTCAAACAAAGTTGTTCATAAGGAGGCAATGCTGCAGATTCCTGATTTTTACCATTTTTTTTTAAATTTGGGTACTTATTGCTACATGCACCTTTCCTATTGATTACTATGCAAGTCAACGGGCTAGTGCCCATTCACATTTTTGACTTGTTCAGCAAAACTGTCAGTGAGATTGACTTCAAACTTGGTGGCTATGTACCTTGAGTCTGTCTCTAGCAGATTTGTTCAAATGGTAATGCTCCATTGATTTTTGGATTTTTTATGATTAATTTTATTTTTTGTTTTTTGGGGGGCGAATCTTGAAATCTTCTTTGAAACTACTTGCCCGACTGCTTTGTTATCACACAGGAACACTCCTGGGGACTCTTTGTTCTTAATTTGTTCACCAGGTGGTGGTCTAATGCTAATTCACAGTTTTGACCTGTTCTCCAAAATCATCATTTATAACATACGATAGAAATCTGAAATGGAGTGGTAATGGCGCTGACATGTCCTCCTGGTCCTAAAACCTTGGTACATAAGCCGGTAAAGGTAGATTTTATATACAGAGGGTAACTTAGTTAGTGTCCAGGACACTAATCTCCCCTGAGGCCCTCCAATTTGTATTTATTGTACAGAGACTTTGGTGATATTATGAGTATACAATCTGGAACATCATTAAAATGGATCATCTGTGACTGTTAATACGTTTTATTTTAAAAACAGAAATTCCATTTTTCTGTTTTTTGGTTTGATTTTCAGAAATTGAGGACCTGTTGTTGCCAATTCAGGAATCTGATACCTACTAAGTCATATAGTATATACATATTAAAAATCTACATATTGTTTGAGTGGCAACAATCAATTTGTAAAAAACCATGGAAAGAGAGATTCAACTGAGTGGGACCACTAACTTGGGCCTGCTGCACAATGTCATCGATGAGTGGGAACACTCATTCGGTACAAAATATCCAAAATGAGGCCCAGATGAGGGAAACCAATCACTTAGATCCACTACATGAAGGCTCTGGTGAGTCGAAACAGTCGGCTAGCTGGCACAAGAAATTCGAAATGGGGCCCATAGGAGGGAAAATACTCATCTGGGCCTGGTGTGGCTGCAGACGGAGAAAGGTTAGGGTTGCTGGTGAGTGGAAAAACTTCCGAATCGTGTGAAACGGAGGGAAAGCACTCACTGGAAAGACCAGAGCTGTTTGTTTTAATCATATTTGAGTGAAACCACTCATACTTTTCAAAATGACATGAATAACTGAGGAAATGAATAAAGTGGTATTCTACAAGATCTTTTTTAATGTTGAACGTATGACCCTCTCATACAAAAACAGAGTTCGTATTTTGAGCCCTGGATTTTGAGTTTTAGAAGCATTCGTGGTAGGCATATCATCAGTTGGTGGGTCTGGACTATGGGGTCCCGGTAAGGCAAATTTTGAAAACATCCATTCCAGTAGATTGCAAGATTCAAATCATGATAGTTATCTTCTGCGTCGTGGTAGGTTCCATTAGAACGCGTGAAAAAAATGCCTGAACATTCATGCCAAAGTCGTATACTCTCATGAGTGAAGTTTAACTTTCTCACATGGCCCGACACATGGATAAAGCGTAAAAAAAAAAATCATTTGTTTCCCCTAACTCGACCACTGGACCACGTGCTGGTCGGCCGACCTGCTGACTTTATCCTCAACGCGACTCGCCGATCCTTGTAAAACTACGTAAAGGGGGCCAAAAAGAAAATGCATGATCTGCCGACCGATCGGCCGAAAAAATAAACAAATCCACGACCTATATAGATAGATAGATAGATAGATAGATAGATAGATAGACAATATTAAGGCCTACATTTCTTATGGGTTGGAATATTTATATTCGAATGGCTTCAGTTTGACTCAATGTGTATTGTAAGGCATTTCGATCGTCGTTTCCCGCCCTGTTTATTTCGCTGTCCAATGAAAATGCTTGGAATCATTGACAGGGCATGTCATCGTCGTGATGTCGTAAAAGTCAAAGTTTAGTCTTTGATATGTTTTCAATGATATAAAAACATTAAATTTGTTCAGATACCTATTTTCATAATATTTAATTTAAGATAAGTTGATCATAGCCTTAATATATTATATTTCATGATTTCGCAAATTGCCAAAAAAAAAAAAAACCCCTACCAACCCACTCAAAGTTTGAAAAAAAAAAAAGCTTCTGAAATTGGGAAGACCTACTAAAAAATTAATTAAAAAAAACCCTACCTACCTTCCCTTAATTTAGGGGGGGAAAAGGGCAAACATGCCTACCTACCGACTCAGAAAATTGTGAGTCCGTTAGGGGAAACAGGATTTTTTTGGCCTAACTACAGTACACGCCAAATCTTTCTTCCGTGTGATACACCCAAGTTTGTTTCGGAAGCCTCGACACAGCGCAAACGATACAGGAGCGGATGCAAGATTTCAGGAAAGGGGATCAGTGAAGCCCAAAATGCGAGTGCAAAAGTGACAAAGGCCACAGCAGGGGGGGGGGGGGTTGGTTCCTGCCATTTGAGACTGTATTTTAATAGGATATCTTGAAATCTCTGAGACACAAAATTCACTACATTTGGCCTCCTTGCTGCTGGGAGGGGTGGATAAGCATACACATTTCACTTCATGGCATATGGTATACGTAATGATAATAGTTCTTACCTTTTTGTCTATCCATAGTTTCTTAAGACCCTATCTGTTCAAGTTTTGGCTTCTTTGTAAGAAAACGATCCATATTGATTGCGAATACCAGTTATGCTAGGCGCAACATTAATGCAAGCAAACATCACTGTGTGGATTAGATCATTACGTGTCAAAGTTAGGTCATGACTACATGCACAAGCATCATTCACAAGGGCGAGCACGGTGGCCGCAGGGAGTGTCTGAACCGAAAGACACGCACTGACCCTTGCATTTAAACTTTGACCCAGCCCAAGACACTAGCCGGGAAGTCAAGTGCTGCACTCATCTCCATATCTGGAAGTAGTTTCACATGCAACGGCCTCTCTGAGCTACCGCGTCAGCACTTTCAAAGTTGTAATTAATATTGAAACATGCTGTATGCTAGGTGCTGGGTTGTACGATTTCCTGATCTCAGTTTGCAACTAAAACTGAACATGTAAGCCTAAATACTTCTTTCTGGTCTCGTAATCAGTCCCACGTCGTTTATCTTCTCTCTCTCTCTCTCTCTCTCTCTCTCTCTCTCTCTCTCTCTCTCTCTCTCTCTCTCTCTCTTGTGGACCAAAAAAAGAAGAGGGGGGGGGGGGGGGGAAGCAGGACACTTCTGACTATCCTGTAAATTTGCCCCTGCTATAGATTTTTGACACAATTGCTTTTGTCTCCTGGTGTTTAAAATACGCATTTCAGAAAAATTGCCCTTAATTGGGTAAAACTCAGCATGTTCTTTCCATTCAAAAGCTATTGGAAAGCCCTTGTCAGAAGACGAGAACACATGAAAGCGCTTTCTTTCCTATGCAAAGTCTGTGGTGTACGAAAGTGCCATTAAAAACGAAGCAGAGTGCATGCATTTAACCTCTGTCAGATACGACTGCACAAGACCAGCATTCCCATATTTTCCAGTCAATACTACAGTCCATTTGGGCTCCAGTTGGCTCCCCTACTCAGGTTTGTGTGCAGCTTATTATGTGTGATACATAAAGTCATAATCTCTACACCCTTCATGATGTTTCTTTCACCCATACCCCGCAATAAAAAAATTTAAATGATGATCTGTTGGGGGAGGGAGGGGGTAGGGGTTTTTTGTTTTGTTTTGTTTTTTTTTTGTTTTTTGTTTTTTTGTGTTTTTTTTTTTTGTTTTTTTGTTTTTTTTTTGTTTCTTTGTATTTTTCATAACAACTACTTAACAGGTTCCTCAGTGGGAAGCAGGAAAGCACCCAAGACATATCTGATATGTAAAGTGTATTTTCTTTCTTTCTTTCTTTCTTTCTTTCTTTCTTTCTTTCTTTCTTTCTTTCTTTCTTTCTTTCTTTCTTTCTTTCTTTCTTTATTTCTTTCTTTCTTTCTTTCTTTTTTCTGTCTCTTTCTCTCCTTCTTTTTCTCCTTCTCTCTCTCTCTCTCTCTCTCTCTCTCTCTCTCTCTCTTTCTTTCTTTACTGTTACACTATTATACATAGAAACTCCAAACTTGGCATGATTGTACTTCCACACAAGGAGTTTGACCTTTTTATACAGCGGAATGAAGATGTTTCAAATTATACAACTTAGGGGTATTTAAAATTTTTATATCTTGAATATCTTCAAAAGTATGATAGATAGCGATGTCATTCTAACTTCTTAGGGGGGGTTGACCATTGCGCATCTAATGAACGTAAAATAAAATTTTTAGCAATTAGCTAATTAGCAGCGTATGAAATTTTAAATCTTGAATATCTTCAAAACTATTATAGATAGAGATGTGATTTCAACCTCTACTAGGGGTTATTGACCATTGCGCTTGTAATAAATCTTAAACAAAAGTTGTCGTAATTTAAATTATGAAATTAGCAGCATTTGAAATTTTAAAACTTAAATATCTTCAAAATTATTATAGATAGAGATGTCATTTCAAAATCTATTAGGGGGTTGTTGACCATTGTGCATGTAATAATCTAAAACAAAAGTTGTAGCAACTTAAACTATGCTAAGTAGCGCCATTAGAAATTTTAAATGGTGAATAGCTTCAAAGCTATAATATATAGAGATGCCATTCCAACTTCTAATCCTGTGTTATGGAATAGTTGTACATTCCCATACCAATATGCTTTGAAGACACACACTGATTTGCTGTGCAGCAAATCATCTTTTCTAGTTTTGGACATGTTTTCCCACTCCACAGATATAAATAAATGAGCGCAACAGCGAAGAAATACGGACTACATGGCTGTAGCTAAATTTTTAAACATTCATCCAGGATAAACAATTGAGAACAAACCAGCAAAAGGTTCTTTACATCAGGGAGTATGATAAGCTGGGTCAAAATGTGAAGCATGACAGTCTATAAAATGTTTGCCACCATGTGATCAAATCAACTGGCCACACATCCTCCACCGTTGGGGGGGGGGGGGGGTAAATGACCAAATGACACCCCCCCCATGACATAAAAATTCCTGATGCAGATTTTTTTTAACACATTCCCCACTTCCAGCCCATACAATTAACCACAAAGGTGTGTATTCGCATTGCCATATGTGTCAGATAGAAGAACTAAGCAGTTATCAGGTCAATTTCAGGTTATGTCAATTTAGCTCTGTCAGCAATCGGTGTACAGTTGTCCCTCAAAAGCTGTCACCAGACAGAGATGACAATCTAACACTTCAACAAAAAAGGGACACATTTTGCCCCTCGTGACAGGTCAATTAGCATGGAAAGCAAAAGACTTCGAGATTTCTAAGACAGGTCTCTCATGAGAGGGTGGTCTCACACATCAGACAGAGGTCTTGTGACAGGGGCTTGTGTAAACCGGACACAGGTAGAACATTTTCAAGCCATAAAGGAATTCTTACATGCAAGGAGCGCTGTCTTGATACCTATGCATACAACTACCCGGGTCATTCTATCCTCACATTCATTATGGAGGTCAGACATCCTCCACACCCTCCTGGTACCACAGATTACCTCATCACGAAACAGTATAACACCGCCCATTATTACATGGACATCTGGGAATTGTTATGACTGACTAAGATGTAAAAGGACCCGGTGTAAGAATGCACCCAACCACTGGCTATATTCATATCACGGTGACACAGAGGAGGACGTTTTTCTGTAATCCTGGTCAAAGGACTAAAAAACCGCAGGCGCCCACCAAATCTGAAACAAAAACACATAACTTCAACAGAAGTTACATGTTTTTGTATGTGCGAAAGAATAAGTAAAACACAAATATGTGTAGTGGCTTGTAGTAACTAATATACAGTTTAAATCCCAGGGTAGTGTCTCAATTGTCGAGTGATACCACTATGACAGGAACAAAATGTAGGAGCCAAGTAGAAAAGAAGATTTGCTTCAAAGCAAACCAGTCTGTGTGCCTTCAAAGGTTGTAAATATTAATTCCTACAACGTTTGTCCTGTGGTACTTCAAGTTCCATTAAGCTGATGGCTGAACGAAAATTTAAAGGTACCAATGAACTTGACCTTTGACATTTAGAGGTTATATGTAAATTACAAAAATATACAGTGTTACAATACCTACAGTTTAAGCCCAACATGAACCAAATCATAAAAGTTGACCAAGTTACTGCGGCTAGATGAAACTTTCAAAGGTCCAAATGACATTGGCCTTTGAACTTTACAGGTAACCTGTTATCACAAAAGCATGTAGTGTTGTAATATCTACAAGTTGAGCCCAATATGGTTAAAATTGGATGAAAATTGACCAAGTCATGGCGGGAAGAAACTTTCAAAGGTCCAGGTAACCTTGACCTTTGATCATTGGAGGTCACATGTAAATAAGTAAAATGTGCAGTGTTACAATAGCTGCAATTTGAGTCCAACATTATCAATATTGAATAAAAATTGAGTGAGTTATGGCTACATGAGAATTTCACAGGTCCAAATGACCTTGATGTTTGAACTTTATAGGTCACATGTAAATCATAAAAATGTGTAGTGTTATATTAGCTACAATTTGAGTCCAACATGATCAAAATCGGATATACATTGACTGAGTTATAGCTACATGAAAATTTCAAAGGTCCAAATGACCTTGACCTTTGACCTTAAAAGGTTACTTGTAAATTACAAAAGTATGCAGTGCTGCAATACCTACAATATAGGTCCAACATGGTTAAAGTTGGATGAAAATTGACAGAGTTACGGCTGGGTGAAAATTTTAAAGGTCCAAATGACCTTGATTTTTGACCTTTACAGGTCACATGTAAATTACAAAAATGTGCAGCGGTACAAACATATTCATTGCATTTGGATTGGTTTTCTGTACCTATAATAATTTTGGAGATATTCAAGATTTAAATTTTCAAATGACCCTAATTTGCATAATTTTCAAAACCATTGAACTTATTTACAAGAACTCCACACTTCATGTATGGAAGTATAATCATGCCAAGTTTAGGGTTTCTACGTATGATGGTTTTCAAATGAAATGTCTGACAAATATGCCTGGAAAGAAAGAAAGGAAGGAAGAAAGAAAGAAAGAAGTAAAGAAAGAAAGAAGGAAAGGAGGAAAGAAAGAAAGAAAGAAAGAAAGAAAGAAAGAAAGAAAGAAAGAAAGAAAGAAAGAAAGAAAGAAAGAAAGAAAGAAAGAAAGAAAAAGAAATAACCAATATTTCTGTGTCCCAACACAGACATACATATAACAGATAACAGACCTTGGATGCATAATACAGTCGATTTGGTTCACACACTGTCTGTAAACACTTGAAAGTTCCATTAAAAATTATGGACTTTGAAGGTCTGATGTTCACGGCTGGTTTTTTTAATCCTCGGCAAATCCCAAATTATATATTGCATTAGTTTTAAAATGGACTCCATTTTATCATTTTTACTCGTTGTGCCCTTTCCCAGATGGAGGAGGGGCATACAGAAATCGTTTTTTTTTTCATCCATCCGCGTGTCCATGCGTCCCTGTCCGTTCGTCCATCCGTCCGTCCGCAATCGTGTCCGGTCTATAATTCGCTTATACCTCAACTTAGATTAATGAAACTTTAAACATAGGTGAATCTTGGCATAAGGGTGCATCATGTACCAAAATAAGGTCGCTAAGTCAAGTATCTGGGTCACAATGACATATTCTTGTAAACTCGTGTCCGGATTATATATAATTCCTTTACTATATGTAACTTAGATTAATGAAACTTTACAGAGATGCATCTACACATCAGGATGTGCTATGTACCAAAAGTAGGTCACCAGATGAGGTATCTGGGTTATTGTGACAGAATCATGCAAAACTACATAACACTTTGTGGGCCGGGCTGTAATTCTGTTGTCCTTTGAGTTAGATTACTAAAACTTTAAATACAGGTGCAACTACGCATAAGGGTGTGTGATGTACCAAAAGTAGGTCATTAGGTCAAGTATCTGGATCACAGTGACATATTGCTGTAAAATCATATCAGGGCTATAAATCCTTTACTATTTAACTTAGTTTCATGAAACTTCACACATACACGTATCTCGACCTAAAAGTGTGCCATGAAAGAAAAATAGGTCAAGTATCTGAGTCACGGTGATACATTATGCAAAACTATGTTACATTTCTTGCCCGGGTTATAATTCAGTTGTCCTTTGACTTAGAATCATGAAACTTTACACACATGTGTATCTGGACACAAGAGTGTGTCATACATAAAAGTAGGTCAGTATGTCAAGTATCTGGTTCACAATGATAGCCTATTTTTATTGACTACAGTCATTCTAAAATGAGACGTGTAATTAGCAAGGTTATAAATGAGGCGGGGGCATGGATCTAGCAATCTCTGATTGCCTTTTAATTATATTTATATACGATGTTCTGCTGCTTTGCACATAACCTATTCACTAAAGTTAATAATACTGAGCAAAATAATCAACTAAAGATTTAAATAATGGACTCATGAAATTAAGACTTGGACTTCTGCAAAAATACTTTAAAACTCCAGACCTGGCTTTCGGTTGTAGGAACATAGATTAAAAAAGAAATAAAACATACACTAAAGTTAATAATACTGAGCAAAATAATCAACTAAAGATTTAAATAATGGACTCATGAAATTAAGACTTGGACTTCTGCAAAAATACTTTAAAACTCCAGACCTGGCCTTCGGTTGTAGGAACATAGATTAAAAAAGAAATAAAACATACACTAAAGTTAATAATACTGAGCAAAATAATCAACTAAAGATTTAAATAATGGACTCATGAAATTAAGACTTGGACTTCTGCAAAAATACTTTAAAACTCCAGACCTGGCCTTCGGTTGTAGGAACATAGATTAAAAAAGAAATAAAACATACACTAAAGTTAATAATACTGAGCAAAATAATCAACTAAAGATTTAAATAATGGACTCATGAAATTAAGACTTGGACTTCTGCAAAAATACTTTAAAACTCCAGACCTGGCCTTCGGTTGTAGGAACATAGATTAAAAAAGAAATAAAACATACACTAAAGTTAATAATACTGAGCAAAATAATCAACTAAAGATTTAAATAATGGACTCATGAAATTAAGACTTGGACTTCTGCAAAAATACTTTAAAACTCCAGACCTGGCCTTCGGTTGTAGGAACATAGATTAAAAAAGAAATAAAACATACACTAAAGTTAATAATACTGAGCAAAATAATCAACTAAAGATTTAAATAATGGACTCATGAAATTAAGACTTGGACTTCTGCAAAAATACTTTAAAACTCCAGACCTGGCCTTCGGTTGTAGGAACATAGATTAAAAAAGAAATAAAACATATAGCAGCAGTTTTACCTGCACCCGATCCCCATCACCTATATTGTACAGACTGGACTATGAATCGCATCCTTCATCTCTATACATGTGTGTTGTATTGCATATTGGTACATTTAAATAAAAAACTTTACATTTGATGCACAAGAATATGGAATAAAAAAACAACAACAACATTCTGCAGGGCCGCGAATAACGTGCAACTTGAACTCACGATGACAAGGGTTCGCAGTAGTGTAAACATAATTTGTCAGTAACAGCATACACTCAATTGTTGTTTGCTAACTCTCCAGTCGAAACAC
The DNA here is from genome assembly GCA_964020975.1 of Hermodice carunculata. Classification (NCBI taxonomy): domain Eukaryota; kingdom Metazoa; phylum Annelida; class Polychaeta; order Eunicida; family Amphinomidae; genus Hermodice; species Hermodice carunculata. The sequence goes on along the minus strand of CAXHWN010002163.1, from coordinate 181,139 downwards.
ACATATGAATACAATATTAAGTATAAAAAGAGACGATTGCGAAATGGTGCACTGTCTTATGCCAGGGGAGGTTTTAATTGAAAGGATTTAGTATTTCGTGACTGCACATGTACATATTTATTATCTCATAAAGAAATGGTACTATGGATAAGAAGGAAGGTTGCCCTTTCAAATTTGACGAGCAAACAGCTTCATTTTTGTGAAACTGACAAATTAACAACTCAACTTGGAAAATCAACACTATCAGTAGGACTTTTACTAGATTTTGTGTTAACTTAGAGTATCCGAGGTAAAATGTTTATCATAATAATGATCATGTAAGGATGCATGTTATAACGCATCAAATAAAGATTTAACTGGAATGGTTTTAATGTGGAAAACTAATCTACATTCTGTCTTAAATCGTAAAGAGACCCATGACCCTAGATATCCCATAATGTACAACGATTTCAATATTACATTTCATGTTATTCCACATGACCATACAAACTTCCACATAGACGTGGGTGGATTTTCTTTGAACGTCACAAAATTTTCTTCCTAATGACCACTTAAAATACGGGTTATTTAACGAAACTTTATTTTTCTGAAGAACTAATTATTGTGCAATGATGATCCACTAACCTCGCAGAAGTTGATGTTAGTTTATGAATCACTACCGTTAGGTTTATTTTGAAGTATGCTAGAAGTTAAAGTTTTTATCATTTTATTCAAAATTTCTCATATTTGAGTATTTTTAGTAGTTTTTATGAAGGATTTTTTTCTTGGTCCAACAAAAATCATAGGTATAGGGGTTTGGTCAAAGCCAATAGCAGGAGCAACTCATATTGCAGTTACTGTGAATGACAAAAGGGGTTCAATTTAGAAGTCTCAATGGCTCAGACAGACTGTAAATGTAAACAACAGTTTGATTATAAAAAGTTGGTTGCAATAGGGGAGTGGTCTCTTTATGGGGGATTTGAAATGAATATTCTACTGTATTAGTATGTACATTTATATACATGCTAAATAACAGTCATTGAGGAACAAATGTATACAATATATGTTATTTTGGTTTGAATTTTGCACCCGTTTTAAATTCATACAGAGTAAGTCACCAAAACTATGAAGTATTTGGAAATTGACAAAATTATTCAAAAGAGGAGCTCATTTACAATAGAAACAATATGTTAACTTGTCAGTGTTACATATTTACTGTTTATCATTTGGCACAATTCAAGCTAAGAGATGTCAGGGTTGAATGTAATATAGGCAATGTACCCCCTTGTCACGCTAGTAATTTCATATTACCTGCATGGGCATCATGACAAGTTACTAATTGGATGCCTTTCAATATGACAAACCAAGATTTTAATGATAGCCTTCTTTATGTATACAAGGCCACATCATTTTTTTATTACAAAGATTGTGATTTTCTTCTTCCTTTTTTCAAAATAAGCACACAGACCTATGGAAAAGTCATTTAACATCTCGTTAATTTACACTTTTCTCAGGTATAAGCATCTCTTGGCTGTTTCTTCCTAATACACAAGCTTTAGAATACAAGGTTTATAAATTTATCCAAATAAAATAACCTGACAGAGCCAAACCAAACGAAGATTCTTCTCGCTCTTCATTATCTCTGACTTTTTGGGGTCCTCCTACTTTCAAATTTTGGTCATCTAGCCCGTAAACAAAGAAAAAAAACACAAAAAACACCCCCCCCAAAAAAAAACCAAAAAAAAAAACCAAAAACAAAAAAAAAACAAAAAAAAACAAAAAAAAAAAACAAAAAAAAACAGAACAAAAAAAAAAACAAAAAAACAAAAAAACAAAAAAAAAAAAAAAAAAAACAAAAACAAAAAAAAAACAAAACAAAACAAAACAAAACACCCCCCCCCCGCACACTTGGGGGGGGGGGGGGGGGGAAGGCGGCTAATCGGAAAAGGTAAATCACATTGTAACAGCAGGAAAGTGCCAGAGAGGCATTTCCCTGGTTACAGCTAATAGTTTGCATGACTTTTTCGAGATTTCAATGTAAATAGTAAAAGTGTTGGTTGTATTTTAATTTAAGACAATGCTCAATGAAAAAGTTCAGAATTAATGCTTAAACGAATGCATTTTTATTTAATGAAATACATTAAAATCTTTATAGCCATCACATAAAAAACTGCAACTGATTCGATACTTCAGTTTCTCTCTCTGCCCTCCTCGGTTACAGGCTGTCAGAAGGTGGCAATGACAGGAATACATTATGATTCTCATTTTGTCCAAATGTTGATTGAAATGTAAGATCAATCATTGTATTTTCTCAGCGTAAGCACTACATGTATTTTAATTGGCAACAGTCAACGTCGCATGAAAGATAAAGGAATGAAATATACATGTTTGCATATATGCAGTGACAGAATCTAAAACATGTGCACTTGGTAATGTATATGAGCTGCCGGCTAGTCAGTATCACACAAAGGTTGCCATCAATGACTTAAAATTTTGATAACTCATCGTTTATGGCTGAAGATTGAAGCGTTATTATGGAAATTGGTGGTATAAATGTTTTGATATTGTCAAAAAAATCCCAGAAAATGTAGCTTTATTAGCAAAATTTGACCAGTTTGACATAAACACTTGCAATTGACATGTAGACTAGCTGAGAATATTTTAATATTTTATATTTAGGTGAGATATTTTTTAGAAATGTGCAGCCCTGTATGCATGTGCTCAAACTCTGCGAGTTGGCTGGGGGTGCGGGAGTGAGGTTCATGTTCATACCATACCAAACATCAATACCCCCCCCCCCCAAAAAAATCTGAAACAAGAGCCTAGCTGTTTTTCAAAAAGCATTCTCCTTTATAACGGTACAATAGAATCCATTGATGTGGCATTGTGGCGTGGCATTGTGCCACTATTTCAGTGTGGTAGTGTTGCGTTATTATGATGTGACCATGGCTTACTAATGATTAACTTAAAAAAAATTTTCACGTACTTTGCACGAACACGCAACTGACCAAGAGTTATGATATTATCAAGCTCCCATAAAAAGCTACTGGTGTCTGGATTGAGATTTTGTGTGATAAACACAAACACAAGTGCCCCCCCCCCCGCCTCCCGTAGCCAGCTGGAATATAATGAATTCACAGGCCACTTTTAAATTGGTAAGGGTGATTAGGGTCAGTATAGAGCACAGAATGGGTGGACGAATGGGCTTCCGAACCAGCGATGGGGTCCCCAGCAGAATATACTGAGTCAGTGATTCTGGCTATTTTATCAGAGGATTGTTGTAAAACTACCCGTCTCTCTGCCCCAATCCCATGTCATCCCAAGCCACTTCCTTGCCCAGCCTGGCCTGACAAGGCATTTTTTTTATAAACATGTAAAGCGAAATTAGGGAATTTAGGGCAACAGTCACCTGAGTAACTTTTGACCAGTGGTTGCTCTCAGCCGAGAAGTATATGTAGGTTAATGTGATGGATCCGAGATGTGTGAACCAATCCTCTCGGGTTCGCACGGACAGGTAGCGTGTGTATTCGGGGGAGGGGGGGGGGGGGTTAAGGGGAACCGCAAGTTTTTCATCATCCTTTCTGGGGGGTCTTGGTACACTGGTACAGAAAATAAAATTTGCCAGTACAGAGTACAGGAAATAATTTTTCTCCAGTACACAGTAGAGAAAATAAGACATCCGCAATATACATTTTCAAATTTGAGATGGTTATACAACCGGTGAGAACAAAGACTACACTTTTACTTTTAAAGCCAGTTAGGCAAACTGTGAATAATGTTGACTTTGCCGCGAGTTGACTTTTTTTCATTTTTCTTCTTTTTTTGTCAGTATGGGTACGAATATTACATGTGTTGCTGGTACGCTTCAAGCATAATAAATTTTGATCAGTACGGAGTACATGGTTTGCTGTCAGTACGCTATACGGTGAAGAAGTTTTTCTCTCTACGCTGTACGGGCAACCCCTTTCCGACCCTCTTTCAATGCATCTTAAAAACTGAACAGTGACTGCATTATCAACCATTTCTAATTTGCTGCAGTGGAACAAAGTAACTTTATGTACCTGCTATATGTGATGGTGCTATGAGCAATCACATTGCTGTTTGTGGTTTTGTTTGCTGTTTGCCTGGAACATCAACTCGATATCATCCCGGGTGAAATTTCACAGTGTGGCAAAGTTTCTCAAGTTAATCTCGAAATGAACCCGAGATACTTGTCCAGCGTGGCAAGGGTAGCATGAACATATCATAACGCAACACTCCCACAGTGGTGAGTGCCACACTATCACAGCAACGTTTTCTATTATACCCTTTATTACACGGCAGACTGATTACGCTACAAACAAAAATAAAATTTTCTCCTTAGTAACACATGACACTTTGGTCATGCTAAAAAGGCTGGTTTACATACAAGTACCATAGATGAAATGCCCCCATTCCCCATCACCACATTAGTACTGAGTAGCAGCCTGTACCCATTTTCATAAAAACATAATACATAGAGTGTCATGGCTCAAATCAATGCCTCACCAAGAATATAGGCAGAGGTTTGCTTATATTTTACTCCATCGACAGCCACTTTTCTTATGATTTTTCATTGTGCTTCATGTCTGCGCTCAATTGACTAGTTATATTTATAAATGCAGTGAGTTCATGGGGGTTTCTCACCACATTGTAGTGTGTGTATAATATATATTTCATGTTCGGAACGAGCGGGACTCGAACCTGCAACCTTTGGCACCAGTCGCCTAGCTATGTTAATAAATAGAAATCTACTTAGACATTCTGTTCATCTGCAGCTGTGTTCAAGATCTGTCGGATCTCTCAGTATCCAACTTCTACAAATCGGAGATGCTGGTCATACATGTAACTTTTTCTGCATACAACATAAATCTAAACAGTGCTCTGTGGTCAACAGTGAACTTACGTGTAGCCCTGACCCTGGGAACGAAATGTTACGCATCTGTCTATTATGTGTCAGGGAGCCCACAGTGTTGAGGTTACTGCTATCATGTGTGCAAAGACAACGTGTCTTGATTGACAGGGGTGCTGTTTTATTGCCATGATAAGACTAAACTCTCAATTAGTGCTCAGTGGGGTCTTGCAAAGGAAGGGAAATTCAGGGCTAGTCGTATGACTGTGTGCATGGTGTGACGTTGACTGATTGCAATGTGGGCGGATGTCACTTTCCCCCTACCTAATCAAATTACCATTACAATGCACGTAGACACACACACACACACACACACACACACACACACATGTGAATGACGTTCCATGTCGATAACATGATAACCCCCCCCCCCATGTTGATAATTAATGGGAGCCACTGGCTGACGACTTCAGAACAAGACTAGCTTTACACTATGCATGTGAGTATGTGAACTAGAAAGGGTGTGGGGAGGCAGGGTGGAAACCCACGCAGTTCCAAGAGGATTGGAAAGGGGTTTCCCGTACTCCGTACTCGGGCTTTTTAGCTCAGCTGACTTGTCAGTCAGCTGAGCTTTTGTGAGGGTCCGTCGTCCGTCGTCCGTCTGTCCACAATTCACATTTTTCACTTCTTCTAAAAAACCGTTGGCCAAATCCACTTCAAACTTGGTGGGGATGTGCCTTGGGTGGGTCTCTACCAAGTTGCTTCACATGGTCACGGTCCAGTGATTTTTGGACTTTGAATGAATTTTTTTTGTTTTTTTTTTGGGTAGATCTTAAAAAATCTTCTTCTCCGAAACCGCTCACCAATTACTTTGATGTCACACAGGAACACTCCCTGGGACTCCTAGTTCTTAATTTGTTCACCAGGTGGCGCTGCAATTTTTTTTCTAATTTTTTACGAATTTTTATGTGTCATCGCTATTTTCGACTTCTTCTCCAGAACCGTCACTCAGATTAAGCTGAAACATGGCGGATATGTTTCTTGTAGAAGGCTCAAACAATGTTGAACACTATGTGGGAATGCTGCGGATACCTGATTTTTAACGAGTTTTTCAATTCGGGTGCTTGTCGGTTAATGCAGCTTTCCTATTGATTACTATGGAAGTCAATGGACATTCTAATGCTAATTCACATTTTTAGCTCAGCTGACTAGTCAGTTAGCTGAGCTTTTTTGAGGGTACCTCGTCTGTCCGTCCGTCATCGTCCACAATTTACATTTTCGACTTCTTCTGAAAAACCGTAAGCCAGATTTACTTCAAACTTGGTGGGGATGTACCGTGGGTGAGTCTCTACCAAGTTTGTTCAAATCGTCATGCTTCAGTGATTTTTGGATTTTTTATGAAATTTTGGGGGTTTTTTTGGGGCAAATCTTAAAATATCTTCTCAGAAACCGCTCACCCGGTTGCTTTGATATCTCACAGGGACACTCCTGGGAACTCTTAGTTCAGAATTTGTTCACCAGGTGGTGCTGCGATTTTTTCCATTTTTTGTGATTTTTTGTGTGTTTTTGTTATTTTCGACTCCTTTTCCAGAACTGTCACTCGGATGAAGCTGAAACTTGGTGGATATGTTCCCTGTAGTAGGGTCAAACAAAGTTCTTCAAAAGGTTGACTCGGTTCATTTTTTCATTCATTTTTTGAAAAAGTACAAAATAAAACAAAAAAAATATGAAACCTGAACATGGAGATTTCTTGTAATAGAAACAACTTAGATAATTTTCGCCATATTTATGTCACACTTGGTAGAAATGTACCTTTGATAGGTCTCTACATATTTTATTGAAATGGTCACACTGCATTGATTTTTGCATAAATTTTTGGGTAAATTTTAAAAAATATGCAGAGGCATGTCAGCTGAGCACAGGATCATCATGATTCTCTTGTTTATTTTTTGTACAGCGTAGAGAGAAAAAATTATTCACCGTATAGCGTACTGACAGCAAACCATGTACTCCGTACTGATCAAAATTTATTATGCGTAAAGTGTACCAGCAACACATGTAATATTCGTACCCGTACTGAAAAAAATGAAGAAAAAAGTCAACTAGCGGCAAAGTCAACATTATTCACAGTTTGCCTTACTGGCTTTACCGAACTGCTTTCGCTTTGTCGCTTTGTTCAGTTTATACAGTGACACCAGGAGCTGTGAAATTGAAATACCGGTAGTTACAACAGGACCTACCAATATTGTTTTGGGTAAGAGTGAACAAAGTATTAGAGACGAGTGAACTTTCAATAAATGTCATGTCAGTAACCATTTTGTATTGTTTCGTCCTTTCAGAGATGCTACTTTTCAGGATTTGACATGAAGTCAGATAGTTTGCTTTTTGCTTGAAAAAAAAATCCCTTTTGTCTGAGCAGTTCAAATTTGAGGAGAAAGACAAGGAGGTACACAAGTTTCAGGTAAAATTGTAACAATTCAGGTTAAAATATGTAAAAGTCGGTGGCATCTTTATTCTAACAGGTTGTATAACCATCTCAAATTTGAAAATGTATATTGCGGATGTCTTATTTTCTGTACTGTGTACCGGACAAAAATTATTTCCTGTACTCTGTACTGGTAAATTTTATTTTCTGTGCCAGTGTACCAAAACCCCCCTCCCCCTCCCCTTCCAAGGGGATCTGTGCTGCATCATGAAAGAAAGTTTTATCCATTTGTCAAGGAATATTTTCACAAATACTGATGTGCATGCATGTATGTGTGCTCTGTGCCATTTGAAATGAATTGTAACAAGAATAACTATGATACCAAAGCAAAGAGCCTGGTGTAGCTGATGCACTGAGAGTTTCAGTTGTTTGGATGCTGTTCATACATGAAGCTTGAGTATATAAGGGGGGGAGGGGGGGGGTAAGGGAGGAGGAGTATCCCGTCAAGGTGGTAGAGAAAACAATTTTGCCCCAATACAAAATACAGAAAATAAGAATATTCCGAAATACTGACCAGCACGAAAAATAAGAGGTCGTCAGTATGTTGGTACACGCACTCAAAAATAATATGCCTCAGTGCGGCAGTGCAGAACTACCCTTACCCTCCATCCCCCAATATATTACTTTATTTTTTTCTTGAAGTCACAAAGTGCTAAAAATACCAATAATTTTAAACTGGGGTCTTCATCAGATTGAAACTACTTTGTACCGTTGAGTATGTTTCATCACAAATCTTTGGTGTATCAAATGGATATTTTCAGCGATCTTCATTCATTCATTTTGCCACCAACAATTCTGCGCTCGCTGGTTGAGCGTCTTCACTCATGAAGGGCTACTATTTAGACCAAGCACACATTCAAAGGAGTATTTTCACACCTTGAGATGTGTTGTCCGAGTTTTCTTTTTTTTTCTTTTTCTTTTTTTTTTTCTTTCTTTCTTTTTTTTTTTTTAATTTTTGCTTGTTCAGTTTTTTTCTTTTTTGTTTGTTGTTTTTTTTTGGGGGGGGGGGGAGGGCTGGTGGCGGGGGTGGCTTTATTTTGACAACAGACTCAAATGTGTTCTGAAGTCATTTAATTTATTTGGATGATAAACAACATGTTTGAATCATTTGAATGTTATTACTCAACTTGGCAGGATTTAGTACAGAGCTGTATTTTAAATGCTGAGTGTTTTTCCTCGTTTGGACCTTTTTGGGGACTATAGTAGTGCAAACTGAGTGCTTCTACTCATCCGAGGCTTGAATATAGATGTAGACCAGGTCTTAGTGAGTGTTTTCCCTCATGTGGACCTCGTTCTAGATTTCTTGTGCGAGTTGGGGGTGAGTCTTTCCACTCAGCTGGGACTGTTTACGGGGTTTTGTATGGATTGAGTGTGTCCACTCCAGCAAAATTGTAGATATGTGGACCTGCCAGGTTTTGAAATTCAGAAATGGCGACAAAAAGTCACCAATTTGTGTAAATCAAGCAAAAAAGCAGAGAAAAAAAAAATAGAATTTCTGTTTTCAAAAATAAAACGTGTTGTGTGCAAATCATCCCTGCTCACCCCAAACTGAAAATGAACAATGACAAAAATCGAATTCCGGCAAGAAAGTGTTTGATTTGTTTTTCTGCAGCCTATATATCCTTTTCCTTCCAAGTGTTTATAGAATTTGTGCTGGGAACCAACTTTTAACCCGCATCATTTCTGCCAACCTGCATGTCACAATCGTCTGTCTCGTGCTCCAAATGCATTTTGGGGCTATGACGGGTGTTACATAATAATAATAATAATAATAATAATAATAATAATAATAATAATAATAATAATAATAATAATAATAATAATAATAATAATAATAATAATAATAATAATCTGTGGCACTCCACTTATCTGCCGCGGTCCTGACTAGCTTAATAGCTAGTCAGGTGGCCTTTAGTACGAAAAAAACAAAAAAGAAAAAAAAATTAACTTCACAAATCGGCACAATCAAATGAGGAGTGGGTGGATAGTTAGCTGGAAGCCGTTATCGCGTCAGGAAACTTGACTGGGACTGCTGTTTAATTTCCTTTCATCGGTTTTTGTTTCTGCGCAAACTGAAGGCCGAGTTACACGATGCTCAGTTGCGGGGTGCAAAGCTGTGCATGCCAAATATTGCTTCAGCAAGGCAGTGTCTTCGCGATGCAGTAATGGGTTGAAAGGGGAGTTCTTTGCTTGCATAGTTTTGCAGGAGCGGTCACATGCAGCAACACAGTGGCCACACGATGCAAAACTTTGCGAGCACAGCTTTGCATGCCAAAAAGTGCATCGTGTGGCTTGGCCTTAAGGGCCCGATTCTTCATGCAGTGGTTTTCCTTTTGTTATAGAAAACTGGCTTTCGTGTAACAGACACCTTGTTGAATGTAAACATTTGATTCAATGGTTTCATAGAAACAAAAATACCTTACCAAAGTAAGATTGACAGGTAATACAAATTACGGTATTGTCGCCAAATACAAGAAAGTGTTTGTCACGTGCCTTGCGCAACAAATCAAAACATTTTTAGTCCACCTGGTTGTGACATGGTCACATGACGCGGATAAACCAATAGAAACCTGATGAGCGTCTTTTGCGTGACCAAAATTTTTTGACACATCAGTTCCACTTCATTCGACCAGTGAGTACAGACGTTCATTTATGTCTATGTTTTTTTCTCGTCTGTGCCTTACGTTGGCAACAGGCATTTTCTTGGGTAGTAGTTGCAAAACGTAAATCAAGGTGGTCAGTGTTTTGTAAGTTAACACTACTTATATTCCATCGTCAAAATTAAGCATGAAAAATTATAAATTTTCACAAAAACCTTTGTGACCTATATCACGTGGTTTCCAGCTTTGGCGCCACACAATGTCCATGTTTCCGTCCACTTGTAGTGCTGAATTGCTGAAGTCCTTCGGAGAGTTGGGGTTAAAACCCCGGGATTAACATGTTCAAAACATTGCATATTCGAAACCCACAAGTATATTGTTGTGCTTTCTATATTTTTTGTTTGTTTGTTTGTTTGTTTTTTGTTTGTTTGTTTGTTTGTTTGTTTTTTGTTTGTTTTTATTTTGTTTTTAAGGCTGTATGCATGCCCACGAAATAGAACACAAAAGGGAGAGAGAGAGAGAGAGAGAGAGAGAGAGAGAGAGAGAGAGAGAGAGAGAGGCGCACTGATAAATTAATTGACTGATTTTATTCGGTGCAAGTCATACATAGTAGATGATAGAGACAGACATGATATGATAAATAATGATAAAGCAAATTATAATTTGTTCAGGTAATCAGGTGGAGGAGATGGATAGATAAATAGACAGACAGACGGATGGATGGATAGATAAATAAACAGACAGACGGACGGATGGACAGATAAAGGGCGTTTCCGCCAGCCGCCACATTGAATGAGAGCTTATGGGATCTTGGTAGCTCTCGACCGCCATATTTAGAATCAGCACATATAAAACTATATGGTACAATCTGACTTAGACTAGCGTAAAATCCCCTGTAAAATGCCAAGATTTACGTGTTATGTGCCAGGGCGTTTTTCATAATACTGCCTGGGACAAATATATTCATTTAATGGATTTTCAACCGACAAGCCAAAACATTAGCACTAAGGCCTGTTTTTTCATAGTGCTGAGTAAAGTTTTCCTTCTATCTAAAGCAGAATTTATATTCTTATTATTATAAACATATTTATTTTCTATGGATTGCCTAATAGTATACAGAGGCTAATCTGGAGGCTCTCCAGTACATCAAAGGACGCACAGGAATATATACAATACACATGGACGTGAACAGAAGACTAAATTCACAGCTTGTACGGGAATAATACAATTGATGCCAAATAATTGAGACTTATAATTAGATCATATACCAAATTAGCAAATGAAACGTCTAGATTCTGATATGAATGTCTGAACATCCTCAAGGATGAATACATTATCGGTGTCTGGCAAATCCTCACGACCTTTGAACAGAATGTTTAAGAAAACATCACTAGAGCACTGAATTATTAGAGTCGGATTTACACCTGGAGCGAGTAAGTGACACAGAGTGTTCAGTCCCGGGTGTTCAGTAGACGGACCCTTTGCACAGTGAACTTGGGGCAGAACAAAAGGTAATGTTTCGTATCTTCAGTGGATGAGAGCATGCACCCGTTGAGACTGGAAGGACATTGACATAATATAGATGGGCATTTAAAACCGAGAAGTTAAGACGGAGCTGCGTTTGGCATAAGTTTAGGAAACGACTTCCACGTTTAAAGTAAGGGGGTTTTTAGTCAACATTTAAGAGTAATCGATTTAATTTAGATTTGAAATGCGGTAGGGAATCGGTGACACGAGAGGTCATTTCATAATTTGATAACAGAAGGGAGAAATGAATCGTCGAAGCGATTGGTCGTAAACCTAATTTGGCGTAATTCTGTATGATTTCTCAATAGACGCCCAGTAGTGAATGCAACATTGCGAAGAACGAGATCATGTAAGTATTGTGGAGTCAACCTATTATACTCAGGACTCAGGACAGTTTTATTCAACCAAAAAGTTACAGAAATAAAATATAAGAGTCAATGAACATATTGTGCGGTCAGGGAGACTCCCATTAAGACAGAGACAACTGTCGCTCTCATGGGGCCATCCTGTACAAATTAATTAGGCCTAAATATTTCATGGCGACTATTTGCAGAATGGAGGGTAATAAAACAAAATGTTCAGCCACGAAGAAATAATAAATTATAATAATATAAAGTACTTATACATACACTCTGGTGAAGGTAATAATAATTCTAAAATAATCTTCATCTTTTACCTTCTCGGGAACAAATGTAGCAGTTCTCAATCATGTAATTTTCCTGATAATTTTCAATATACAAATTTTTTATGTAATTTGCTAATCCATTATAACTATGCGTATATATTTTTCACGTAGATTGGCTGGAGATTTGTTGACAGTCTGAGGCACATCACAACGTAACCAGTCTTCAGCATAACTGTGCTTGTGTCTAGGTATATAAATGTTACCAGCTTGTCTTGTATCTTGACTTGTTTGGAAGGGCAAACTTTATAGATTTTCTGGCAGTTCCATGATCATATATTTACGATAGAATTTAAATTTAGATAAGGTAAAAATGTCTGGTAGTTTGAGTTTTTAAAGAAAAGAATAAGTCTAAAGTATTTCCTTCGATTTGCCAAAGCTTGCCATCCAAGCTCTTCGAGAAGTAAGACACGTGGAGCGTATCTGGTTGCGCCAAGGCAGATCCTGGCTGCCTGATTGTGCTCAGCTTCAGAAGATTGTGACAGGTTTTCAGTGCAATTCTCAAACAGGACACACCTATATATCCGAGGATAGGACGAATCATAGTACTTTACAATCATATGATAGTCTGGCGGGAGAGTGTGTTTGAGTCTGCGTGCAAGAGCAAGCCGTTGGTTGGCTTTACTACCAATGCGTGTTATATGTTGGTGCCATGACAAATTGCTTGAAAGCGTAACTCCCCAAGATTTGGCTTGTGTCGTTTAGCTGAGGAGGTCATTGAATTAGATTTTATAGCATTAAATGTCATCCGCCAGAGCTTGCCCCAACAATGAATCTGTACAAGATTAGAATTAAGGCTTTCAGCTATGGCCGTTGGGTCGTGGACAATTTCAAGAATACTGGTACAGTGGCGGAGGAAGCTTTGAACTATTGCCCCTCCCCCCCCCCCCCCCCCCCGTGATGAACTGTGCACGGAAGGTGCACCCTGCTTGGGGGGGGGGGGTATTATTGGGGGGGGGGGCAGGGCCCCCGCCCCCCGGTTCCTACGCCACTGTGGTATCATTCACAAGTGAACGGATGTCACAGGTAATATTGACAGTGATGTCGTTAATGTAAACGAGGAAAAGTAGGGGCCAAGGATGGAACCTTGGGGCACTCACGCCATCAATAGGGAGCCAAGATGAGGTCTGTCCTCAAATAGTAACGCGTTGAAATCGGTTTGAGAGATAGCTTTCTATAAATAGTAACACAAGATCTTCAAAGACAGTATCTAGCATTCTGGCATATATTTAATGCGTTTGCGCGGTTCGAAAGTAAATTATTCAAATTGTGAACAGCAGGAAACATAGTCAGGTTTAGGCTACTGAACTCAAATACTGGTATTCATTCTAACTTAGAGAAAGAAAGAAAGAAAGAAAGAGAGAAAGAAAGAAAGAAAGAAAGAAAGAAAGAAAGAAAGAAAGAAAGAAAGAAAGAAAGAGAGAGAGAAAGAAAGAAAGAATAGTAAAGTTGTGTGTTGACACACACACTTTAACTAAAGTAACAGGCTTCTGCCTTCTGGGAAAGAAAGGGAAATGTGGTAGCCCTTATCGGGGCTCCTATGACTGCGTGCACAGGATATGCGAAATGCCTGAGCCTTGGAGGCAGGAATTAGGGTCAGAGGGAAAGTTATATAGGACCAAGGCAAATAAGCAGAGTGCCCACAGGATTATTAGATAAAATAACTTCTTTCTTTCTTGCTTGCTTGCTTGCTTGCTTGCTTGCTTGCTTGCTTTCTTTCTTTCTTTCTTTCTTTCTTTCTTTCTTTCTTTCTTTCTTTCTTTCTTTCTTTCTTTCTTTCTTTCTTTCTTTCTTTCTTTCTTTCTTTCTTTACTTTGTGCATTTTGAAATTGTGCATCTCATTTGGAATAGTCATGATGTTTAAAATTAGGCAACGAAAATTTTAAAAGCGCCATATCTTCCAAAATGTTGCAGATCGACTCAAAATTTCAATGTGCATATATACTCTTCTGACACTTGCCACTATGATGGACAGTATAGTTGTAGAATTTCAAATTATGCTAATAAGGGGCATTGAAAAATCTAAAAGTTGAATATATCCAAAACTATTGTACAAAGAGATGCCATTCCAACTTCAATTTGTAGGTTTGTGGCAAAGCCGCATCCAGTGAACCATGAACCAAAGTTGTAGGATTTTAATTTATGCAAATCAGGTGAATATGCAAAATGTAAATCTTTAATAGCTTCAAAACTATTCTAGATGTGCCATTCCTACTTCAATTTATGGGTTTGTGGCATAGCCCATCCAATGAACAATAAACCAAAGTTATTCTAGGCTTATAAGTCATGCAAATTAGGCCAATACACAAAATTATAATGTTGAATAGCTTCTAAACTATTATAGATAGTAATTTCATTCAAATTGATCACTTTATAAGTTTGGGACATATGGCCACATCCCTTGAACCAATAACCAAAGCTGAGCATTTTAATTTATAAAAATTAGGCTAATACACGAAATTTAGATTATGTTGAACAATGCAAAGGGTAGCATTTCAAACTGTTCTCATTTTAAAGGTGTTAGGGTGTAAACCCACTATACATGCCATAATGTATGTTTGCTAGTAAGTGCTCAGGCAGGTGCTGCCCTCTATTGGAGGATATATGCGGTAATTAATAATTAATGAGATGAGACATGCGCATAATTTGCTGTATTTGCACGTGTTACTTGTAAAATAACTTTAATAAATGGTGCTGTAGTTACAAGCAAGTAGCCTCCCGTCATTTCTAGTCATAGAGGGGAGAACAGGACAATGGAGCGGTCCCTAACAGAATTTAGGCACCCAGACAGATTTGCTGTGAAGCAAATCTTTTCTAGTCTTAAATTCTTTCTGTTAACATAAATATTAATCAGCCACCCAGAAAAGTGGGAGAGTGATGAGGGTGAAGTTTCTGATTCCTTGCTTGTAACCGGTGACATCTAACCTTAATTTTGAATTTGGTTTGGGGTTTAACACACAAATAAAGACCAGCAAACCTGGGATTACGTGCGTTGCTATGCACGTGATGCAATTCGATGGCACACATCATAGCCTCATCTGGCGGGGCCAGTATTAACAGAATAAGCTGGCACAATTTAGTTGAGACACGGGTGACCTGACAGCTGCGTGACGGCACAGATCAGATGCTGAGATGGGCGCATATTTTGAAACTTGTGGTATAGATTTAGATAGGTTTTCTGTTCTCTGATATGTACATGTGCAGATTTACTCAAAGAACATACAAATGGATTAAGTTGAGCCAGCACGTTTTTACATGGGTTTTCAGGCAAGCGGATTTTGATTCAACTCGACTGCAGACAAGCTGCCGCCAATGACTTGTGTCGAGTAGGACAGGGCCGTGCTCGTCCCTGAGCGAGTTGCGCAAGAAATTTCTCCCCTTTGCCTTTTTCATGCATTCATTACAATTTCGCCACTTATGGTGATGGTGTCATAGCCTCACGGCATCGTTTTCAAAACTGCCATTTCCATGTTCAACATTAAGACGCTTAGAGACTGAAATGAAGTTTCAGTGATCTCGGTCCATGTGAAAATGTGGCTCTAGGGAACCCAACCCGTTGTTATTGTTGGCAGTTGTTATTAGATTAAATGTGGCACAACAGGTTTTTTTTTAATTTTTATTTTTTTAATTTTTGTTTTGTTTTGCTTTTGTTTTTTGTTTTGTTTTGTTTGTTTTTTTGTTTTTTGTTTTTGTTTTTAACTTTTTGTTTTCCATTGCAACACCCTGTAAAGATCACTGCCTGAAAATGTAGGTGGGAAAGAGTTAAGTTAAGATACTGCGCATAATGTTTGTGAGTCATTAAAATATCAGGAAAGAGTTAAAATTATGTTTACTGCTTACGCTTGCTGTTAAATAACCCACAGATGTGTTAGGCTCATCAACATACCTAAAGTCACTGCAAGTATGTGTACCTCTATCAAGTTAATTCCTAAGTGCTCTGAATAAACTAAGTTGGGAAACATTGAGTAACCATCTGTTGAAGGTAGTACGTCACCTGTGGAGTCATGTTCACTAACAGGCCCACCATGCGAGTAGGGCCAGGCAAGGAATCCTTTAGATGCTGTAGTATTGAGTAACCATGGCAGGAAATAAGAACTTATCCCTATCATTTGGGTAAGCCGTTATGTGGGTCTTGCATAGCTTTAATGGATTAACTCTTTCTCACCCATATGAGTGATGACGTGTACATAGATATATATACTGGAGACTGGAGTGAATAAAGCATTCTGCATTCTGAGTCTGATTCTGAGCTCTGGAACCGTTGAGTTGAGTTGTCTCTACTGAACAGCGATCTTCTGACGCATGTCGACTGTAGTATCCTAGCCACAAGTCCACCCTCACCCTCTAGGGTAGGGGCTTTTCAACCCCAATAAAGCATCCATTATACTGTATTCAGCGATCAGCTTTAATTTTTACCCATGATAGGAATATACATGTATATTCTGCTTGGAAAAAAGTCCTAAGAGAACATTGGATTATTCATAACTACATGTAGGGCCTACATAGTCTTATTGTGACAGATAGATGTAAAATGTCTGTTGTCTGTGTATGGTCGGCCTGGTATCACCACCATCAACAGGATATGGGCACTATTTTGGCATGAAATGTGGAAAGAAAATAGTTCCCCCAGACATGCCATAATAGCAAACATTCGGCAAAGTACATGTGCTGCATATCATCATGCTGTGCACTAAGTCAAACACAACCAAGATATGTGTGTTTAAAAAAAATGGCTGAGGCAATTCTATTCAATAATAATAGGCATTTTTGGAATGAATTGAAGAAAAATCGAAGTAAATCATCTTTGCCGCCCAATAATATTGATGGTGTTGTTGGAAAAGAAAGTATTGGGAAGCTATTTGCTGAAAAATATAAAACTGATCTGTTGAGGGATGTCAATAATAAAATATGTGACAAATGTTGTTATAAGAGTTAATGCTACAGTCAACACTCCGTCTCAGTTCATGATGTTGATAGAGCAGTTGAGTCATTTAAACTGTGGTAAATCAGACAAAGATACAGGACATTACACAGACCATCTGAAGCATGAGACCAAATAACTCTACCTATACTTAGCATTGCTGAGTACCAGTATTATTCGTCACGGGTTTTCGCCTAGTGGCCTCTGTTTATCTACCATAGATCCTATCCCAAAATATGCACAAAAATCATTATGTCACTCAGGGAACTAAAGGGGGATAGCTCTAAGTACTGTAAATGTCAAATGATAGATTGGGTTATTCTTAATAAAAATTTCCATATTCTGAGAGCATCGGATTCACAATTTGCCTACAAAAGTTGCCATTCCACTGTACAATGCACCTTTCTGGTGAACGAAGTAATTCATTATTACTGTAATGGGGGAGGTCACATGTATACCTTGTTATTAGATGCCAGCAAGGCATTCGACCGTGTCATTTTTCAATTGCAAGTTTGGAATTACAGTGGAACCTCATTAATCTGAACACCTTTGTACCCCAGTGAACTGTTCAGATTAGTGAAGCATCTTGATTATTGAATCACTTTTACTTGAAATGGACAATTCTGTTCCAGGAGAAGTGTTCAGCTTAATGAGGTCCATATTAATAAGGTTCTACTGTATAGATTATATTTCAACCAGCCAGTTCGTAATTTCTGCAAAGTATGTCACACAGTGTCCATACACATTTTCCAATTTCATGGGAACGCTTCTGGGAAGCATAGGACCATAACTTGTTTGCCAGTTGGCCCTATAACTTTTTCCCATTTTTTTTGTTTGTTTGTGTTTTTAGATATTTTCAACTTCTCCAAAACATTTACTTAGATTGCTCTGAAACTTGGTGGAAATGTAGCTTGTGGAATGGTTAAATACTGGTGCTTTGGATCCGTGAGTTTTAACAAAATGTTTCAGTTTAGGTGTCTGTTGGTTTGGTGCCTGCATTCCTGTTTATTACCATGTAAGTCAATGCATTCCAGCTCATTACCATGTCAATGGGGATTACAACAGAAATTAATATTTTGGAGTTCTACTCCAAAACCAGATTCTCATGAAACCTCATGGAGATGTACCTTTGATGGTTTTCTACCGATTTTGTTCACATGATTATGCTCCGGTGATTTTTTTTTGAATGAATGTTTCTTTTCATTTTTTGGCAAAATCTTGAAAAAATGTTGTACTCTGAAGCTGCTCTGCCAATTGCTTTGAAACTGCATTGGAAACACCTCTGGTGACCCCAGACCATGATTCGTTCAACAGGTGGTGCTGCGATTTTTTTTGCTGTTTTATGAATTTTTGTGTGTGTATTTTTGCAATGTTGACTTCTTGTCCAAAACTATCTGTCAGATTGTGATGAAACTTGGTGAAAAAGTAGTTTGTGAAAGGGTCAAACAGCATTATTTTTGATGGGTGGTGATAGTCTTTATTGCAGTGTTTTTAACAAAGTTTTCAATTTCGATACTTGTCGCTCAAACAGTCACTCATATTGTTCTGACACTTGGTGGAAATATAGGAAATTTTCTAAATTCAGGTACTTAATCAGTTAATACATACATTCTTATTGATGACTGTGCAAGTCAATTGGGATTGCAATGGAAATTCACTTTTTCAACTTTTTATACAAAATTGTGAGCCAGATTTCAACCAAGTTTGGTCAGATGGTCCTGCTGCAGTGATTTTTTTTCTTAATTTTCAATGAATTTCTATTCATGTCAAACTGTACAGCAGTATTAAATAGACATGCCCCTCCTAAAACACATAGAGTCAAGCAAGCAGAATGGATTAAGAAGTTATTGATGCAATGCAAACGTGTGACCATTTCAAATTATTGGGGTCATATTGTTAATGTACAAAATATGGAGAAACCGAGTTGTCAAATTGATATGCCAGACAAAGAGGCAGTTTTACAGTAAGATTGCAAGGAAAATGTGAAAAATCCCAGTATGCTATAAAATTGTGTGAAAAGTCTTGTTTGGAAAAATATTAGCATTGTTCCATCCACTCTAAACATTGGTAATGACATAATCACAGACAGGAAAGTTATAGTAGACCAATTCAATAAACATTTCACATCAGTTGCTGAAAATTGGCTGCCAATAGGTACTAGTGCTATATGTAACACCAGACGTCAGAAATTGAAGGAATATGTCAAGGACAAAATCCCTCCAGATGTTTATTTCAGCATTCCAAGAATGAAAAAGGATGATGTGGTGAAAGTACGTTGTAACCTTAATCCAAAAAAGTCAAATGGTACTGATGAGCTTGACTTAAAATTTCTGCAAATGGCATTGTCTGTTTATTCAAACCACTAACTTACCTATTCAACCTGAGTATTGGCAGTACACATCATACATTTCCAAGTTCATGGAAGATGGCCAAAAGTTGTGCCAATTCACAAAGATGGAACAACTATGGACGTTAACAGCTACAGGTCTATATCTGTTCTGTGTGCACTGTCAAAAGTACTTGAAAGACACATTCACTGCTCTTTTTATTTATTTTTTTTTAACTAAGGACAAGCTTCTCTGTTCATGTCCGTCATGATTCAGGAAATGCCATTCCTGTGAAACGGGTCTCCATCAATTACTGGACACATGGCTTAAGGCACTTGATGGTCAGCTAGTAGCATCAGTCATGTTGTATCCACAGAAAGCATTTGACTTAGTTGACCATGACCATATGAGGCAACTGTAATTGGGCTTTGTTGAAGAAAGTACAACAGCAGCATAAAGTAGCAGCATCCCTGGTCACAGGCACAAACTGGTTTTTAGTTACAAGGACTTGATTCACAAATAGGCTTGCACAAGTCCCCAGTGCATGTCCCTATTTTACCATCCTGCTGTCCCACCCAGGAGTGCGATACATTTTCCCTGCAACAAAGTTAACTGCACATTAATATTATTCCAGGCAAGGGTGCCTATCTACCCATGACATTGAGGCCAAATGGTTGAGCAGTACAAAGCTGGTGAATCCAGTGATTTTCCCTCTCTAGACATACTGTCTCAACTCTGGACAGCTGTGGTGGGATATGTTTGTGTTCCAGAATCTGTATCTTTGTACATTCCCATTCTTTGCAGTAATATAAAAGCATGATTGAATAATTTCCATGGAAAGTTGAATTGAAAGACAGGGATAATAGAAAATGACAAATTGGTGGGGGTGGGGGGAATGTATTCAGGCCAGGATAACTTGCCCTGCATAAGCTGTATCTTCCATCAGTAGTTTGTATTTGAAACGCAGGAATTACCATTTCTTTGCAAAACTTTGTAAAATTGTGAGGTAAGATTCAGAATGTTAAGTTGAATTGCAATACAAGGAGCATAGACAAAAAAAAAAAAAAAAAAAAAGGTGGGGGGGGCTGGAGGTAGGAGTTGTCCAGGCCAGGATACCCCCCCCCCTCCAAGTACTATGTTGCATCAAACATTTTTACATGTATATAAAATACAAGAAAGGCCAACTGGTTCTTTACAGTTAAATGATAGTTTGAGGAAAGACTTGAATGGAAAGTTGAATTACATGACAAGGATCATGGAAAATAAAAAGGTTATCCAGGCCAGAATAGCGTGAGACCAAGACATTGTCTTGGTTTCAGGAACAACTTACCACTATAAGTGCTATGTTTCATCTGTATTTTTCTTTCAATTACTAAACATTCCCATTCTGTACAGTAAAATAAAAGCATGAGGAAAGAATTGACATGAAAAGTTGAATGACAAGGTAGGGATCAGAGAGAATGACAAATTGTGAGGGGGGTGGGGGTGGGGAGTATATGATTATGTGCTGTGTATCTTCATCATGTTCATAGTTCCAGGCATGAAATGTAAATTCCATATACCTTACAATGCTATAAGGGGAAAAAAGTAAGATGGCTTGAATCTTGAATTGCAAGAAAAAATTAGCAAAAAGACACTTTAAACCTGGGGAGAGTGTCCATGCCTACATAACTTGCCATTCCCCCTTCCATCTCATAAATATATAGGATGCATTTCCTGCATAAAAAATACAAAGCAAAGTTACATGTAATACTGGTTCGCAAATCAAAAAGAAAAAAAAAAGCAGCACATGTATGGAGGGGGGGGGGGGGCAAGTTATCCAGGCCTGGACAAGAGATTGTCCAGGCCTGGATAACTTGCCCACCCCCCCCCCCCACTCCAATATGATGTGCAGCTTCTTTTTTTTCTTTTTGATTCATGCGAACCAGTATCTTACATGTAATTTGCTTTAGTATTCTTTTATATGAAGGAAGGGAATCTATTTACTTTATGGATGGAGGGGGATGCAAGCTTATGTCCAGGCCTGGAAAATCTACCCCCACCCCTATTTTAAGTTGTCTGTGCATGCTCACTAGGATCTTTGAGTTTGTAGCTTCCTACATTCTGAGCTATTGAGAATTTTTAATTTCACTTGTAGAAAATACTGCGGAAAGGCAGTAGGCTTATTTAGATATGTGAGGGCTAGTAACCCAGGCGTGGGCAATATTCTGCACCTCTGTTACATATTTTGCATTTTCTTTCAAACCAGGGATATGTATTTTGCTGGACACTTAGGCTGTTACATCATGCTCTACTAAATGTCAAAAGAAAGGTTTCAAATCAAGGTCTTAAATTTTAATAGGTGTACACAATGATGATGACATTACCAGTTAAGGATATAATTTTGTCTAAACTTGAATGAACAGACTCTGATTGTTCATGTATATTATTTTCAGAAATTAAAATTTTACTTTCATATTACAATACTTTTTGCATAGTATGATTCCAATGATTTTGTTTTGCAGAAATAAAAATATTCATTTTGTTTTTGATTCAAGACTGGGCAAGTAAAGAATAAATTATCTTCTAATGACTATTATTGTTTATATTATACTCTATGAACAGATAAATCTGAATCAAAATATCAAAACAACATATTTTTTAAGTTCCAACAATCATTCCTACATTTGTAGCATGAGTAGGATATCACTAATCAATGTTATGTGCAAAATTGGACTGGGCAGAAAGTTTACCAAGAGGAGGAAAGTTATCCTAGGATAAGTTCGGGGGGGGGGGGGGGGGGGAGTTATACTGTTACACCGGCACTGGACGCCTTCCATCTGATGCTGATGGTACATGCACTCGGTCAGGCTACAATTAATTAATTCATTACACAGTAGCTCAATGAACAGATTCTCAAGCGAGGTGCGTTATGACCTCTTGCTTGTCTGTATGATAAATAACACAGTGCAGGCCACCTGGGGCTAATCATCTGGAGTTCTTGCATATGCTATCTGGTTATAGACACGTTCCAAGCCAATTAGCTAGATTTAGGGGCCTATCTGTATTGTAACAATATTAGGCTAAACCGTGTGTGATGGGTTTCACTTTCAGTTTTATTTTGCAATGAAATTTAATTTCAAATATTTTACGTTAATGACAGACAGTCCAGTGAGACTTAAGCAATCCTAGATTCACAAACTGAACTGGATGACATTGGAATAACAGATTACATTTAAAAAGGCAGTGCTTGTATATAAATCATTGAATGATATGGCGTCACTATATATGAAGGATATGTTTGACATGTGAAGGATTTCCATTCTGTGAATATAAGGTCAGCCACTGATGACCAGCTATACTTTAGCCGACTCAGGACAGACTTTATGAAAAGAAAAAAGGTTACAGTGGTGCAGTCATATGGAATAGTTTACCAAAGAAATCCAATGTTCTCCTTTCTTATGTATGTGCAAGAGACACTGCACCAAACATTTGCTAGAACGGTGCAAAAAAGCTGAATTCTATAATCAGTGTATTTAACAGTACTTACCTTATGTACATGTGAGATTTTTGCTAACATGTGATCCTTAACGGTACATACTGTAAAATTTAGAGAGCCTCAGGGAAGAATAGTGTGTCTTACACACTAACCGAGTCATCCTGTCAAAACAAAGTTATACATACATATATATATATATATATATATATATATATATATATATATATATATATATATATATATATATATATATATATATATATATATATATATATATATATATATATATATATATATATACATATATATATGTATATATATTTATTTATTTATTTATTTTGGCAAAATCTTAAAAAATCTTTGCTGAAACCACCTAGCCAATTTGAAATTGCATAGGTACACTTCAGTAGACCCCTACAGGTTGCACTTTATAAAATGTCTGTGTGGTTTTGCTATTATCAACTTGTCCAAAACCACGTCTCAGATTATATGCTGACTGTTGGAAGAAATGTTCCTTCTGGAAGAGTGTTCAGTATGTAGCATCTTTTTTTTACCGGTTCTCTTTTCTGATTGGAAGTCCAATCATCACAATACATACACATTCACAGTAAGCTAAAACAAAAAGGCAAGTGTCTTGATAGGCACAAATTCCTTTATTGGCTTGACCAGTTTCAGATATCTTCATTCTCTTCAGGAACCAAGGTTTGTGGGGAACAACTGTTCACAAGTGGTCTGGCATCCAGTATATATACATGTACTGCGGCATAGCTATGACTTGATTAGCTAACATGCATACATACTCGCTAGTTTAAAGCAGCCCATGGCCCTATTGTTAATTACATCTGTTAATTCCAGTAAATTCCCATCCAATAGGGTCATAAGGAATGGCTGTGGTTTTTTGCAGTTGGAAGATAAGTAACTGGTCCTGATGTGTCAGCTGGTGCATATTGCTCTACCTGGTGAAGAACAGTGGGCGGAGGGAGGTTGCTGTTCAGATCCCTATTTATAGCATTTATTTAGTAGCTGTATGAATTTCTTTTGAAACACCAATGTGTTAACAAATTATGGCTTTTACATGGGGAAGTGAGTTAAGACATTGCAAGTTAAGCTTACATGAAAGACTGAACAAGAAATCTTGGTCTGTTTCCAGTGATGTGGCCAAATGGATCTACCAGGTGGAGTTGGTGCATCCAATACATTTCCCTTGTTAGACTGACCTCCCTGTCGTGTGCTAATTTCGGTGGTGTTTGGATGTACTCAAAGATGTAGACTTCTAGAGTGAGTCCCCTGTGATTAGCTTGAGCAAAATGTCTCCCCAACGGTTTGTACTTCATTACTGGTATAACAAAAGTGTTCATGCAACCTGTCCTCAAGTGGACATTGAGTTTGTCCTACAAACTGTGTCTGATATGTTATACATTGAGGAGGTAGATGAGGTTACAGCATTCACAACATCCACTTGTAGGGACTGGATAT
This sequence comes from Hermodice carunculata, assembly GCA_964020975.1. Classification (NCBI taxonomy): domain Eukaryota; kingdom Metazoa; phylum Annelida; class Polychaeta; order Eunicida; family Amphinomidae; genus Hermodice; species Hermodice carunculata. Next base: position 156,794 of record CAXHWN010002163.1, on the reverse strand, counting down.
AGACCCTGTAGGTTTGTGTTGCTCCTCGCTTAACCTCACATATTGGTGACACTTCTTTAACAATTAATACAGGTCTTATTATGAGGACATCAAAGGCCAACTTGAGTGTAGATAACCTCACTAGTCTATTTCCTATGGTTTAATTGTGCTAATTGACCTGATAAGCATGGTCATTTTCCCTGTTGGGGGCATTTTAGGGTTTGTAACCCATCTGATGATGCACAATTAAAATGTACTTTTTGCATGGACAGAAGTACTTTTATCCATCTTTATTTTAAATGTACATTAGTAATATTTGGGTCCCACAGGAAAATGAATCGAGAGTGCACATGCATGGACTATTCTTGTCCCTAGTTTTAAAGGAATGTAACCAGCATGGAGGTGTTGAGGTATTATTACTGTACAGTACAGTAAAACCCCCATTAGCGGGCACCTCTCTGCAGTGGGCACCTCCTAACAATGGGCACTTTTCTTCAGTCCCATTTGATTTTCTCTATTATCAACATGTTCATGGAACCTCTCTGCAGTGTGCACCTCTCTACTATTGGCAGTGAGCACCTTAAATGTATACCAAAATCTGCTACAGTGGGCTCTTTGTTTTTTGTTTTTTTAAAGGTAATCAGTACATTTATGTATTTGGATTGTCTTTTTAAACTGTCATTTTTACAACAGTGCTCATCCCCTTAGCCAGGTTCTTCACCCCACACAGTGTAATTTCCTTACCACATCAAACAGTGCAGGGTTGGCCAGTCAGCCAGCCAGTATGTATATTCAAAGCATAACAGTTTTCTAATCTAACATTGATTCCCTTGACAACTTTGTGGATTAACATCAGGATTAAGTTATCAAAGGTGAGAGACTTAAAGATCATTGATTGACCGTGTTCAAATTTGATACAAGGGTGACTCATGGGCTGTTCTCCCCAATACAGCATGCTTGAAAAAAAATTAAATGTGAAAATAATACTGTAGTTCTAGAAATTTTTGTGCTCAACTTAATTTCACGTGTTTTGTGCTAGTACTTGCTGCACAAAAATAAGGTGCCAAAATTAATTGACATAATGAAAGGTTATATATAGACAAGCCATGATGTACGAAATTAAAATATGCAAATATTTTTTAATTTACAGAAAAACAAGTTTGCGTGAAATGGATGACACACAAAAATTTCTAGAACTACAGCACTTTTATTAAAATTAATTGACATAATGAAAGGTTATATATAGACAAGCCATGATGTGCGAAATTAAAATATGCAAATATTTTTTAATTTACGGAAAAACAAGTTTGCGTGAAATGGACGACACACAAAAATTTCTAGAACTACAGCACTTTTATTCACATTCTTATTTTAAAAACTCGGTGCACCTTCAATCATCACTTTCTGTTCATTTCCGACACCCACAAGGCGCGAAAGACTTGTGACGTCACAATGCAACACCACTGACTGACACGGAAGACTCCAACCATGCTTGCGAGCTATGACTGTCAAGTGTCACTTGGTTGAAACATTTTATTCACCCTTCATCAACAGAAATTTCATGTAGAAATAATTGTTTTCGTCCCTGTTCTTGCCCAGGATGGGTCGGTGTGTTGCTGTTAATTGTAGCAGTACAAGTTCAACAGTTTGTTTATATTATTGCATGTATACACATCCCTCTAAATTATAATATGTGTACACTGTACATGCACATATACTCATCAATACTTGCCCAGAAGGGCTGGCCCTCTCAGGAGTGGACACTTTTCTCTGGTAGCGAGGGTGCTCACTGTAGAAAGGTTTCACTGTACAGTGGTACTTGCAATTTAAGACCACCCCTAGTCAATGAATACCAGACAAAAGTGGTCACATGGGACAGGTGGTCTTTCATCTTAGATAAATTAACAAAGAAATAAAAGGCCAATATCTTTCTTTCTTTCTTTCTTTCTTTCTTTCTTTCTTTCTTTCTTTCTTTCTTTCTTTCTTTCCTTCCTTCCTTCCTTCCTTCCTTCCTTCCTTCCTTCCTTCCTTCCTTCCTTCCTTCCTTCCTTCCTTCTTTCTTTCTTTCTTTCTTTCTTTCTTTCTTTATGACCTAGTTGGTCCACAATTTTTTTTTCAGAGACTATTTTTCCAAAAACCACCAGACTTGCCATGGTGACTGACATAACCAGTGAAATTGTGCATCTCATTTTGGAGCAGTGATGATGTTTAAAATTATGCAAATTTTGAGAAGCAACAAAAATTTTAAAAGTGCCATATCTTCCAAAGTATTGCAGATGGACACAAAATTTCATTGTGCATATATGCCTTTGTGACACTTGCCACTATAATAGACAGTATAGTTGTAGAATTCCAAATTATGCTTATAAGAGGCATTGAAAAATTTAAAAGTTGAGTATCTCCAAAACTATTGTACATAGAGATGCCATTCCAACTTCAATTTGTAGGTTTGGCAAAGCCGCATCCAATGAACCATGAACCAAAGTTGTAGGATTTTAATTGATGCAAATTAGGTGAATATGCAAAATGTAAATCTTTAATGGCTTCAAATCTATTATAAAGGTGCCATTTCTACTTCAATTTATAGGTTTGTGGCATAGCCCCATCCAATGAACAATAAACCAAAGTTCTTCTAGGCTTATAATTCATGCAAGACAAGTTAGACAAATATACGAAATTAAAATGTTGAATAACTTCAAAACTATTATAGATAGCAGTTTCATTCAAACTTCACTTTATGAGTTTGGGACATGGCCACATCCCTTGAACCAAGAACCAAAGCTGAGCATTTTGATTTATAAAAATTAGGCAAATACATGAAATTTAGATCATGTTGAACAATGGCATTGTATAGCATTTCAAACTATTCTGATATTGAAGGCACCCAGACAGATTTGCTGTGAAGCAAATCTTCTTTTCTAGTTTTATTTTTTTATTTACCAGTGCTTCAGCATGTCAAGATCAGCTTCCAGAATACTCCGTGGTTTTGGACTATGTCTCTAATTGTGTAAAAGTAACAGATTGAAGATGGTTATCAAGTAAAATGTGTCCTGATAGTTGGTTTCATTGTCTTGGGGTGGAGTCAGAGGTCCGGCTGAGCACTTTGGTCAACTCTCTCTTTGTCTTGTGCCAAAGCTGTGAGCAGGTATCCTGTCTTTTCATAATGGCAAGGAGGCTGCACCTCCTTCATAATAGTTCAGCAATTTGGCAGCACTCTTGTTCAAAATGGCTGTTTGGTACAGAGTAAAGTCCCTGTGTTTTAGAATATCTGGGTGGACTGACCTGCAGTGCAGGTATTTATACATTTTATACGTGTGTATCTCAATTTTACACAGAGTGTGGTGTACACTGTATGACTATGGTGTCAAGATAACTGATTGCACCCCGGGGGTTATGGTGTGAAAAGTTGATGGTGGGATGACTGGAATTCAAATGTTTTTAGTTTCTCAATTTTTCCTATGTTTATGTCCACATACAGGAGATGTCATCAGTAAAATGATGTCAGACTGATGATGGTGGTGGTGGTGGTGGGGTGGGGGTGGGGGGAGTTGTTATGAAGTTTTTCTAAATCTGCCATGAAAATGTTGATGAAAGATCAATGCTTCCTTTGAATATAAAGTGAAGCCTGTCTTCAAAGCGCACCCCAAGGGATGACCAAATTGTGGTCTCTCAAGACAGGTGGTTTCTCATAGGAGGTATAAGTAACAAGAAAAGTACTGAGCAAAGTATGCTGAAAAGGTGGTCTTTCAAGGCAAGTGGTCTCTCACTGGAATGGTCTCTGAAGACAGGGAGCACCTTTATATTAGACATTTTCTCGTATAAAATCACTTTGGCTCATTTTGCTTACAAGGTATAAAAGATTCAGACCTGAGTAATGAAACTAAGCCCGAATGTTTAGTAGGGGAAAACCTTGACAACATGTACAAATCAAGAATGAAAGATGCAACATGCCTGTGGTGAGTGGTGTGCAAGCTGTTACCCAAACTTCCTGCCTCTTTATGGCTGCTGAGCCAGCTGTCTGGTGGGTTGTCTGCCTCACTTTTGTGTATGGGAGCCTGAATGACTATTTAATATTATTTTGTTCTTGAAATGTACGCAGTGAATTATTTTTGCAAAATTTGCTTGAATGGGGAGCATGTCCCAGGTTTTCTCCAGAAGGGTTTCACACATGCAGTACTCGTTCCACCCATGTCATCAGGTAAAATCTACTGATTGGAAACACAATACCCTCCCCCTGATAATTCATTCCTGGATTCCTGCCAACTAAAGCATTGATGACTCAATTCACAAATTTCCATAAACTTTTAAGTGTTTCTTCTCATGAATCTCTTTTCATAATATGTACAAAATGGCATGCTTTAAGGAATCAGACAAATTTCATGGACATACATTGGAGGTTCTACCATTTTTCCCTCTTTTTCAACAGTTTTTTTTTTTTTTTTAAATTCTAATATTTTTGGTGGTGGTGGTGGTTGTGGGAGGGATAGGTGCAGCCCAGAACCATCTTGGTTCTTGTGACTTGTATTTGTGAAATCTTTATCAGCATGATGCAGTGTCTAACTTCAATTTTGTCCTTTGCAGAAGCATATCATCACCCTAAAGCTATTCAGAATGCAGCCAGTAGTCTCAATTCCAGACCCTGGCAGGGTGAGTCTTGCTCAGCAGGGTGCAGTTACGGCGGCGTACCGAAGGTGTGAGGGCCTCCTCCGGAGGTATGCCGAGGCAGGCGAGGCCAAGGGTGAGTACAGAGACTTAAGATCTGTGATGCACACATGTAGCTCCCTGTCCAAAACTATCTGATGAAGGAATGAAGTAGAACCAGTATTTAAAAAAAAAAAAAACTGTCAAGTTTAGAACTTGATTAGCAGCCTGGTTTGCCAACATCTCATCAGCTGTTTAATACCACAGTTATGTCCAATTGATCCATTCCTTGTTTTTTAAAGTGGGATTTACATTTTCAACTTCCTTGAAGGATGATGGACAAACATTGGTCAAACCTGTGTGGGTTTCAGCCAAATTAGTTCAATAGGTCATGCATCAGTGAGTAGATCAGCTGACTGACAAGTCAGCTGAGCATAGTATTGAACAGGTCTGCATCAGTCATCCATGTGTCCGTGAACACCTCATGTTTTACTTCTCAAGGCAAAAAGGATCTGTCCCTACTGATAGGTTACACAATGATAATTTCATGTTCAAGGAATTTTTATTTTCTGGAGACATGGCTTGTGATTGACAAGTTGAGATTTATTTTTGAACTTGCCTTTAAGATTGGGTGTGATGACAGTTTGATCAATTTTACAAATTTTTAGGGTATGCAGACCTATTATTAAACAGCATTCTCATGTGCTCCACTGTTTTCAGAGTACGGACTGTTTTAGAGAACACGCAAAGAAATTATTCTTGCATTTACAATGCACAAGTTTGCATAGTGCCAAATTACCACTCTGAATTTAAGTGTTTGTAAGTTAATGCAAGCAAAGAGTTCCATTGATTCTATCAACCTTAGAGTACCACACACACACACACACACAAAGACTGCTGGACTATGAGTAAACAATGTGTGCAACTTTAGCATCACATTTGGAATTGATTAGGAATCCCAAATAGTAGAATCTGAAGGCCAACTGTTTCAAATGGAAGTTTCCAATTCTGTCAACAGATGGCACTGCATGTATGTAAACAAAGCGTTGTGGCCTACATCGAAAAATTTTAACACCCCAAACTGTTTGCTTCAAATTTAAGGTATTCAAACACAAAATTATAGTTTCTTTTGGACAGATAAATGTTGTTCACACTCATAAAACAAACAAGAAAAACCCCAGTTCATTATAAATTGCTTGATGGAGCCTTGTATGGTTGGTGCTGAAACTAACACTGGTCAAAGATTAAAATGCAGCCATCTGATTGGCTGTTGCCCACTGCCCATGATAGAATGTAAAATTGCATACAGACAATTCTGATTACTCTTTGCCCTGGGTGGGACTTTTTCAGGAGTTGAAATCTAAGTGTATATTAAGATCAGCTGAGGACAGGCTGTAACATAGCCCTCTTGTTTTGACATGGAGTTCCAGGACACAAAGACCATTTGACCAAAAATACAACAGCATAGGTTTAACAGTTGCAGGAGATATTTTATTAGAGTGTATTATTGAGTTTGATGAAAGATTTCCTTCATAACATATATGCATGTCTTAGAGAAAGTTAATTTCATATTTAGATGACGGGACAAACCCTAGCAACCACTGTTTATTCATGTGCATAAAGCCCATATCACGTGATGAACAAGTTGATATGCAAATATTGACAGTTAGCTATACTGACGTAGATTTTTTCTAATGTTAGGTTTCTAACGTAACTTTTACGTTACTTAAGTTGGCGTCACCTGAGGTATAAAAGGCGACGTAATAATCTGTTATTTCAGTTCGATAGCTGAGTTCATCTCAGCTTTACCACTGAAGCTTGTCACTCAGAGGAGTCCAGCTTAGGACGAAACCGGTCTGACATTTAGGCTTTGTGTTCAGAAGGAGCAGGCATTTTGCTGTTCCATACACTTGCCCAGTATTCACTTTACATTTATATTTAGATGGTGATTCATCCAATATAGGCAATGGATGATTTATAAAAGATATTTCAGATTTGGTGATCAATGCACTATTTCAAGTCAAATGTCATGTATAGGTGAAATAGGTTATAAATTTATGTGGCTTTTGAAGTTCTGAATTTTCAACATTTTTGCATGGATAAAATTGATTAATTATGTCTGTGTGTGAACACAGACATATTGTTTTACCCAATATTCTTTCTTTCTTTCTTTCTTTCCTATCTTTCTTTCCGCCAGATTTTTGTTTCGTGTTAAACTGAGACACTGTGCAAGCTAGAAACTTCAAACTTTGCATGGTTATAGCACCTGCAGTGAAGTTTCGAACATCATTCTGAATAGTCAAGATTTTGAAAATTATGGAAATTAGGGCAATTAAAAAAATTCAATTGTTTCTGACTTCCAAAGTATTCATCCGATTTTGATGATGTTGGACCCAAATTGTAGATATTGTAACACTGCACATTTTTGTAATTTACATGTGACCTCTAAAGGTCAAAGGTCAAGGTCATTTGTACGTTTGAAATATTCATTCAGCCATAACTTGGTCAATTTCCATCCAATTTTGATCATGTTGGACGCAAATTGTAGCTACTGTAACACTTCACATTTTTATAGTTTACATGTGACCTCTAGAGGTCAAAGATCAAGGTCATTTGGACCTTTGAAATATTCATTTAGCCATAACTCGGTCACTTTTAATCCAATTTTGATCATGTTGGGCTCAAATTATAGATATTGTAACATTGCACATTTTTGTAATCACATGTCACCTCTTAAGGTCAAAGGTGAAGGTCATTCAGACCTCTGAAATATTCATCCAGCCATAACTTGGTCAATTTTTATCCAATTTTAATCATGTTGAGCTCAAATTGTATATATTGTTTTGATGATGTTGGACTCAAATTGTAGAAATTGTAACGCTGCACATTTTTGCAATTTACATGTGACCTCTAAAGGTCAAGGTCATTCCGACGTTTGAGATATTCATATAGCGATAACTATGTCAATTTTCATCCAAATTTGATCATGTTGGGCTCACACTGTAGATACTGTAACACTTCACATTTTTTCATTTTCATCTGACCTCTAAAGGTTAAGGTCATTTTGCCTTTTGAATGTTTCATCTAGCCATAATTTGGTCACCTTCCATCCAATTTTATCAATGTTGGACTCAAATTGTAAGTGTTGCAACACTGCATATTTTTGTAATTGTGCAAATTTTTCACACACACAGACAGATTTGCTTTCAAGCAAATCTTTCTTTTCTAGTTAAGATATAGTTGAAGACGTAGACAGTGATTGGATTGGGTGTGGAACATAGTGATTGCATTATGCTTTTTTGATGGGGGCAGGGGTGGGGGAGGTCAGAAACTACATGGAAGATATGTCTCTGTTGCTCCTATTTGTAATAAGCAGGCTAGACTATTCCATTTCTGTAAGTTGGATGTTAATGATGTGATATCAGTCATATATGGTTACTGTTCAGCTGTGAAGATGTAGATGTCACTCTGATGAGGGTAGCAGTATTGTTAGACATGTCACAGGTTGTAGGGCTGTGCCCTGGCAATAATAGGAGATATGCATACTGAGTTCCTGCCCCAACTACATACTTGATTGCTTATTCTCACTTGGTGAGCTATTTCCAGATATGGGGCGGTACCTGTGGGGACAAGCCGGATGTTAATAATATTTTGGAAATACAGAATACTTATTAAAGGCATATGGAAGTTTTTCTTATATATGGCTCGGGATGTACTAGAAAAATACTAGTTTGGCATTTGTGAACTAAAATTGCTACAAAAATGCTAATTTTGTGAGAAATGAACATATGGCCCTGTCTCTGACAGTGATGTGACCCACACGTCCCCCTGTGAGCGCCTGGCGTCAAACCCGTGCTTTGTGGCGGGAAATTAATATGCATACGGCGTATTAGTGGCACTGACACTGACAACCAAGACAAAAGAAAGTAACAGTATTTCATGGTGTAAAATGTGAAAGAAACCAGGCATTTCCCCATTTCAATATATACATTTCTACATTTACAAAATACAGATTGAAATATTTCTATCATTTACAAAGTTTGCAAATTGTACTCAAACATCTAGTTGTTTGTTTGAATTGCATAAAATTGTGGCTTAAAAAAAAAAAAGGTCATAATGAGAAGAGCCCCTAGCAGACTTATAAGTTAAACTCATGGACAGTTCTTTAATTTATTGCTGGTTCTAAGCTATGGGTCGGGGAACCCTGTCAATGATTACATGGTATTTCATGTTTTATCATGACTTGTCAGCCAACACGTGTATTGCTCTATGACCCAAAACATGATAAGAACTTTGGGTAACATTTTTCATCATTGGGGCTGGGGGGTTGTTCCTTTTGACTGATTGGTGTCTGGGAGATCTCTCTCCCCCCCCCCCCCCCCGAAAATATTTGCAGGGGTGGGTGGGTAGCAACTTTGTTCCTGAAAATGCCACTGCATGCAGGCAGCCCTGGTTTGGATTTAGCAAATATGCAAGTCCTACTAGAAACTAGCATCTTGCAAATTTTAGTTTTGAAACTTTGTGAAAATGAACCATGTGGATGTACATTAGGGGCAATTAAAATTTTAAAAGCTCCATCTTCCAAACTATTGCAGACAGACACAAAATTTCAAGGTGCATGTAGAGGTTTGTGACACCTGCCAATATAATGGACAGTATATGAAAGGTGGAGAATTCTGCTGGTTAGGGGCATTGAGAAATTTGAAAGTGGAATATCTCCAAAACTATTATAGATAGAGTGCCATTCCAACTTCTTACAAGTTTATGACATAGTTGCATCCAGTGAACCATGGACCAAAGTTGTACAATTTTAATTTATGCAAATAAGATGTAACACAAAATTGAAATCTTGAATAGCTTCAAAACTATTATAGATAATGGTGTCATTCAAACTTCAGCTTATAAGTTTGTGACCTGGCCACATCCAGTGAACCAAGAACTGAAGTTGTAGCATTTTAATTAATGCAAATTAGGCTAATGCACAAAATTTAGATTATGTTGAACAATAGCAAAGTGTTGCATTTCAAACTGTTGTCATTTTGAAGGCACCTAAACAGATTTACCTTGAAGCAAATGTTCTTTTCTAGTTCTTTTAATGGCACCCAAATTTGTCCACACAGAATCTCAGAAACTGCTGCACCTGCGATCACCATATTTGGCACATAGATTCACCTACCAGTGAAGCTGTGCACCTGGGTATTGAATTGGCATGTTGTTCATAATTATGCAAATTAGGGGCAGTTAAAATGTTAAAAGCTTCTTATCTTCCAAACTATCACAGATAGAGATGCCATTCTTACTTCAATTCTTAGGTCTATGATGAATCCCCATGCGCTGAACTGTAAAGCAAAGTTGTAATATTTTAACTTTTGTAAATTAGGCACGTATGCAAAATTTAAATCATGAATATCTTCCAAAACTATTATAGATAGAGATGCCAAGCCCATTTCAATTTACAGGTTTGTGATATAGCCCTGTCCATTGAGCAGTGAAGCAATGTTGTAGGATTTTAATTTATGCAAATTAGGTACATATGCAAAATTTAAATCATGAATATGTTCCAAAACTATTATAGATAGAGATGCCTAGCCCATTTCAATTTACAGGTTTGTGATATAGCCCTGTCCATTGAGCAGTGAAGCAATGTTGTAGGATTTTAACTTATGCAAATTAGGCACATATGCAAAATTTAAATCATGAATATGTTCTAAAATTGTTATACATAGAGATGTCCAACTAATTTCAATTTTTGGTTTTGTGATACAGCCGTATCCGTTGAACAGTGAAGCAAAGTTGTAGGATTTTCATTTATGCAAATTACTTACATAAACAAAATTTAAAAATTTTGACAAGTGAGCATATGCTATATTATAGACGTACCATTGAAATCTATTACTAAGTACTTAATTTCAGAACCTGCAAATAATTCCCACTCTGAAGTCTGCAAATCTGTCTTTGTCAGAAAATTAAATGCAGCATGGCAAATAACCCTGGCCTTGAAGGCACCCAGAAGGCATCTCTTATCTGAATTGCTTTTGAATATGAATATTCAGATAGCTGAATATGGATGAATAAAATGTGTGGTTTCATGTTAACTTTTGCTGCATAAGACAAATTGCTTGATATGGGAACAAAATGTACATTTTTTTGTATAATTCACCTTAGTTTTTTTGCACAGCATTGCCATCTTGTGCCAATTTGAAGTCAATTTCACAGACCATTTATTTATTCATTAAGTTTGTGATTTTAGCGACTAAAAAGCCCAGTTTTGGAGCTGACATGGTCAGTTTGATAAACTTTTACCTTTTAGTTAATTTACAAATATAAAAATGGGTTATCAACAAGAGTAAAATTTGTCTTATTTATGGAGGGAAATAGATCATCAACAACTCCTAAAAATTTTGCGGTGATCTGTGCTATTCAAAATGTGTATGTTGAAATACAAGACTCTGGAACATTTAGGAGAACTATAAAGTAAAATTCATAAGTGTTCGTGGCTCTACACTATACTTGTAGTATTTGTAAGTTGGTGAAGCAAGTAGCTAATGTTGTGTATAAAACCCATGGTATTTTATGTTTTGTAAAATTGAATGTTACCATAGTGTTCTTTGGTAACTCTTGGGACATTTCACAAATGAGTGAAATATACATCATTTGGTTACCATGGTTACACTGCTGGACATTGTGTTGTCCTACTAACTTCAACTTGTTCTCATTTTGAAGGCACCCAGATTGATTTGCTGTGACGCAAATCTTCTTTTCTAGTTCCTTTCTGTATTTTTTTCAATTTCACAGACCATTTATTTGTTCATTAAGTTTGCGATTTTAGTAAGTGAAAAGCCCAATATTGGAGCTAACATGGTCAGTTTGATAAACATTTACCTTTTAGTTATTTGACAGATATAAAATGTGTTGTCTACTGGAGTAATTGGTATAAATATATAAAATGTCATTCACTTCCAGCATACTATAGTTTTCACAAAAAATAACCTCAGGGATATCAGTTCTGGAAAGTCTCTAATAAATTGAGAACAATGAAGATAACAGCAGTACATACACTGGAGACTGAAAGCTGAATGAAGGAATACATGTAACACATTTTTCCACAAGTTAATAGAGCAGATTGGAATTTCAATTGAATTCCACTATAATTCCATTCAGGAATATGTTTTTGCTTATATATATGTGTGTATGGCATGCACACTTGGATTGTGGCTGTTGCTTAATTGTCCCCCGCCACCGAAGGTGGCAAAAGTGGACATAGAATTAGTAGGGATAGGGTCTGTCCGTGGATGCTTTGGTGACTCTGAAATCTCTTTGCTGTCATTGTTGGGTTTGATACTTAGGAATATGGGTCATGTTTTTCTACATAAGTGTATCATACTAGAGACGTCCGTTTGTCCTTCCGTCCATCCAGAAGCATATATCAAGAACCCTAAGGGATAGAATAATGAAATTTATACCAGAGATGCATCATGCCATGGGCATGTGCACTGTGTATTGTTTTTTACCTTGAAAACAGGGCCCAAGAACATATCCATTTTGGTGTGTCTGGCAGCATATCTTTAGAACCCTTAGATAGGTAGAATAATGAAATTTATACCAGAGATGCATCATACCAAGGGCATGTGCGCCATGTATTGACCTTGACCCATTTCCAAAGTCACAGGGCCCAAGAACATATCAATTTTGTGCATCCAGACATGCTGTATACATTGTATAGCTTTCTTCTGCATAGGGGGACATAGAGTTAGTAGGCGTAGGGTCCGTGTCCATCCATCTGTCTGTCCGTCTGTCCGTCCTGGAGCATATCTCTAGAACCTTAAGAGATAGAATAATGAAATTTATACCAGAGATGCATCATACCAAGGCCATGTGCACCATGTATTGCTTTTGGCCTTGACCTACTTTCAAGGTTAGAGGGCACAAGAACACATCATTTTTTGTGCATCCAGACATGCTGTACACATTGTGTAGCTTTTTTCTGTATATTGTGGCTAGGGACATAGATCCTTTGGATCACTGTGCACTTGTTGTTACATGTGATGCACTTATGGAGGACCCTACAGTCAGCTGCTTTGAGCACTGCTCTCTGTTGTACGCCCCACAGAAGCCAATGGGTGACCTGTTGCCCTCATCACTGCCCCCACTGTAGGGGTGGCCAGACTGGCTTGCTACCGCCTGCTGGGACACCTAGTTGTTGACCCTCGTGATGTTCAAACTGGGGCCTGTATTGCAAATTCTGCATATGGCTGTAAAATGAATACCAGACTTCCTGTCTAAACTATCTCATCTGCAGGTATGTCAGATCAGCCATCATTTTGATTCTAAAGCCCTGTCATATGCCAATGCACCTCTGGTGCCAAACCTGCCGCCTCACAAATTGTGGGGCTGTATTTAATCAGTACCTGCACCTGATCAGATGCCTACTCAGATATAAACTCATGAATATTAATATTAGCATGGCATCCCTCCACTCCCCTATGGTTTGTATAGCTTCTTATGGTGCTTCCCACCAGAGCCTTTGTTGTTTACAGTGTTTACTTGACCTGGATTTGTCAGGGTTGCTAAGCAGCTGTGATGTCACAGCCATGGGGAGGGAATTCTCTCAGCATGTGGCCATGTTTACATATCTATAGGCAGACATCCATTGCTCAGCTTCTGCAGTTGGCCTGTTTTGTGGCAATAAGATCTGTTAATTCAATAAATGCTCCTTTAGCGTTGAGAGATGTACAAGGCAACCTGAGAAGATTAGCTGTCATTAATACCCTCCTGGTCAATCCTCATTGAGTTTAGCAAGCCTGGTTACTGATTTAATTGACAACCCCTTGAGGCTGGCCAGATGGCACTGACTGGGCATGTTGCAGCTCAATTCCCACTAGAGGACCCTTGAATTTAGCCCCAGAGCACAGATAAGCACCCTCAGCTTGGGGGTGGGGGTGGGTGGGGGTGGCTGGGGGAGGGGGCACCATGCTCAACATTTCCATTACAGGCTGTGGAATTCAAATCTGCCTCATCCCATGTCAAACTACTGGCATTCACTGCCAAAATATTCTTAAACCACGGCCAGGTGTCTCTGCTATTTGTGCTGTAGCTTTGCTTACTGAATTGGGTACATGCTCCATCATTATGGCCCTCTCCTGCTTGCAGAAATGTATTGCTGTGACAAGAATACTTTGATTACCATGCAGGTCTGTACCAACCGTCTACTTCATGAGTCCAACCCCCTTAAAGGTACACACTGTCATCAAGGTGACAATAATTTGTTACATGGGAACATAAATTTTCAGGAAACTGGCCTGATTGACTTTGCTGTCCACCCATTGTAGATCTGTATCTGTGGGTGCTGCCCCCATGACAAACAACAGCCTGCATCCATTACTGGAAATTTGGGTTGTGGCTGCTTTGTCCTGGAGCAGGAACAAATCCACACGTTCTGTCATGTTGTCTGTCCTCCATGCACTAGGCCCACTGGCACATAGCATCGACTTGAGGAGGAGATCAGTGCGAACTAAGCCCCATGCAATCGTTCCAGACAGATGACCCATGGAACACCATTCAGCTGACTGAATAAAGTTTGGTATTGTGACTATGGATGCACAGCCAAACCAGTTTGGGTCTCTACTAAAATCTTGTTCTTGGAAACCGTTTGGCCAATTGCTTCAAAATGAACAAACATACACCCCCCCCCCCCCCCCAAATCATAACTGAATTTTGTAGAGTGATTATTTGAAGAAAACGCAATAGAGACACACCCAAGGTACATCCCTACCAAGTCTCAAGTGAATCTAGCTGATGATTTGGTGAAAGTAGTGAAGATGAATTAACCATTGCAATCCTCATGGACACAGACAGGAATCAATAAGAATGCATGCATTAAACAACTGAAAAGTACCCAAACTCTCAAAAAGTTCATAAAATTAATTGTAAAAAATGCATTCCCTCCTATTGGACAAATTAAAGACGTTCGGTACACTGGTCAAAAGAATTCAGAAATCTCTGGTTTTTGGTGTGAACCAAGATATTGGCATTTGAAACAAAATGCAAGTAAAAAATTGGCATGTCACGGTGCTACTTTTGTCGCTAGGTGGCGCTACATGTAAGGACTACAGAAATTTGATAGCAAACATTATATATGTGGGTAAAAGCAATAAAAATGAATTAAGGATGCAAAAATATGCATAAAATAACTCAGTATGAGTGTATGCAACATATATCAAGCCTTTTAATAACAAATATGTAGACAAAACATGCTGGAATGTGACTTTAAATTCATCTCGTCTTGCAAAAATGTACAAGTGCTCACATTATTTTTTAAGTTTGAAATAGAAAAATATTTGCAAATCCCTGAAAAATTGTAGGGGGTTTCCAAAATATACACTGATTTCATTGATTAACAAAAATAGATATCATACGGTGCTATTTTTTCCACAATTGTACAAAGAATTCATGCATGTTGACTTAATTTGTTCTAAGTTCATAGGTACAAGGTATCCATTCATTGTCTAACTTCGATATCATATCAATATACATGTATGTAGCTTAAATAAACGGCAGTACGTCCTTAACTTTATATTCCAGTCATAAAAATACTTCCATAGTTTTACTGAGAAGAGGCAAACATTTTAAGATTCTCTCCATAGTGCAATACAGCAATGTGGAAAAAGAGGTAAAAATAAGAATATCAAAATTATAGTTGCCTTAATACATTGTCGAATGGTAACACAGGCAGCACATTATCAAATATGCCTGTGCCACCTTTTGACGCTGGGGTATTACTGTGGTCCCCCCCCCCTAGTTGGGACAGCGTTTATCGTACCACATTCACAAGAAATGTAAAGTACTCTGGCCAAGGCCAAGCCATATCGTTTTCTGATTCTGTATTTTTGAGGGACAATGTTTTTTTATTTTTTTTTACATTCCTCGCATACAAGATTATCAGCTAGTACACTTAGTTCCACTATTCTACAACCTTCGTCCCAGTTATAACTGTCAGTGTTTACATGTGCATGTGGCATTTGGGGGGTGGGCGTGGCACTTTCCACGGTCGCTTGGTCAGTGTTCGCTGATTGTGTACATGCGTTTTGGTCTACTACTGCCGTGTTTTGACGTATTCTGTCTTGTTTAAAAGTATTTAGTCCTTTGTTTTGGCATTTGTTAACAAACCGCCCATTCTTTTTCATTTTCACGCTTCGTAAACAATCCATATTTCTCAAACGGAACTGTGCAAAATAGGAAAAGCGAACAGCAGCTAGTGCCGGTATCGACAAATACCAGCTCTAACTGTATAGAGGCATTGGACCATAAATGGTTGCGCATATCGCGGTGTACCGAACGTCTTTAAGGTCTAGGGGTTCCCAGAAGTGTCTATGCAATGTCAAAGCAATAGGCCAAGTGTTTTTTTATAGTTGAAAGTCTTGCTATCGCATTGAAAAAAAGAAAAGAAAATAAAACAAAACAAAAAAGACAACCCCCCAATTTTTTTTTTTTTAAATTAAAAAAAAAAAAACAGACAAGAAAGGGTATACCTATATACCTACATAATAGGTGTGTTGATAGACTGCATCTGAACCTATCCCATTAAAAAAATGGTAGACCTGTATAATAAATTGTATATTAAACTATCCCATTTTAAAAAGAAAAAGAAAAAAATTCAGCGAAAAGGCATATATACTAAACTGCATATTAAGCTCTCTCAGTGAGAAAAAGAAAAGAAAAGTAAAAGGTTGATCTATAATAAACTGCTTACTAAGCTGTCCCATATTAACCCTTAAAGGGTCACGTTATTTTTTATAGCAGGGAAAATAAAAGTGACAATTTTCATTGAACACGGTGCAGTGGAAACAGTTTTCTTTGAAGCAAACCAAAACTATATATCATTGTGATGGCTGGAATGCCAAGTTTCATTATGTGCAATAAATTGCCAATAGTCACGTGACTGGTTGCCATGGCAACCACTTTAATCACTCATAAATGGCAAAAAATCATTAAAAATCTGCTGAATTAGAGAACAAAGTATCTCTTCATTTTATGTGAAGCACCCTTCTCTCCAAATATGCATGGTATTTGGATAACTGGAGATACAAACTTTCAGTAAACTTCGAAAAAAATATGGATCACATGACCTGTTTCCATAACAATGGTTTAAATGTTGTTTGTACTTGGCTAGAAATTGGAAAAACTGCATTTTTACATAGAGCTGCAGAACCAGTAAGAGGCAGCTACTTTACATAATAGTCACCATAAGTATTCATAGATTATGTTTCAGGTTACATATTCTGCAAGAAATGACAGAAATAAAATAACACTGCTGCATCTTTATGAAAAATTTGTGTTTTCTCCATTTGAATATGTTGCCATGGAAACAAAGTGTGATTCGATTCACAATTATATATATATATATATATGATGCCTTATACCAATATTTAGTTTGCAAATATGGATGAGATGCATGCATACAGTGTAGATGCAATCATAGAGTTATTTATTTTAATGCAAAAGGCAAAGTAGGCCTTCGGTATTGGCTGCCTATTACAATCTCTGAGACAGACAACAATATTATCATGTATCTGTCTGCTACCATGCTCCTTTCCTACTCCCCAAATTGACTGAGTGCAGAGAAACCGTTTAGGTTGGAATGCATGGTTCCATTACTGGGCCAAGGCAAAAGGTCATGTTCATAAAGTTTATTGATAAACACAGGTTACACAGGGAAACAGACTTGGGGATATTTGGGAACAGCAGGCGCATTGACTCAATGACTGCGTAACTGATCAGCTAAATGACAATCTATGCCTATGCCTTTGGGACCCAATGTGGAGCCACATGGACCATGCATTGTCCACTGATACGCTTGACATCTGTGGGCTCCAGCCTCATTATTAACAAAATACTTACATCCTCACACCTAACATCGACTTCACTGTCCCTCTCCTCTATATAATCCCACCATGCCCACTCCTGAATAAGATAAATAGCCTGGGCACTTGTATGTAATTGACGGACACCTGCAGCTGAACTGGTGTTGGATGCTGCCCTCTTTGTGACATCACGCACCTCAAGGGAATCACCAGGGGAATCCCCTGAATGACAAGCAGAGACGCTAGAGGGGGCGGTATACATAAATAGATCGATGTGTTTCTTGGAGGAAACACAACAGCTGTCTATGTCAAGTTTGGTTATGGCTTATGAGTTGTTTACACAAGTAAGGCCAAGCAAGTGTTAGCCCAGCATAAAATCACGTGATTACCGGCTTTAACGACCGGTCTGACTGTTTAAGGGTTAAAAGAAAAAGACAGAAAAGAGAAAGAACTGATAGACTTGTACAATAAATTGTATGCAAAGGTATTCCATTCAAAAAGAAAAGGGACTGATAGGGATGTGTTTAAAGTACCTATTAAAGCTATGCCATTAAAAAAAGGGGGGAAAAAAGAGAGCTGATACTAAGCACATACAATAAACTGTACATATAGCTATCCCAGTAACCCTGTTCCCCTTGAATTAAGACTTCGGTCAACAGCTTTCCTTGGCAGTCAAATTGTTTTCATCACTGTTAAAAGTATTTAAAAACAATGAAGCAGACGACATTTGAGCACCAGCTGCTTTTCCATTTCACCTTTGAAAAAGTGCTGTGCAGCAAGTGTACCCTACAGAGTTGGATCAGCTGTTATTATATATACCGTATTCATTCCAATAGTAGCATTCTGCTGTGCTAATGCAAAGATTGCCTGGAGCAGACATGGTTTTTGCAGAGTTTTGTGATGATATATCGTAAAGGAAAGCTCTCACAAATTGCCATGCACAGGAGGAGGGGGTTACAATGGGGTTAACTAAAAATGGATGATGATGATGACAGCATGCTTAAACATTGTACAAGTCGTATTCAGAGTACTTGAAAGGTCAGCAAAGGTGTGTACCACATAACTTTATTCTGTTGCCTTGCATTTATGCTGATTAACCTGATAAGGAGTCATTTTCTGTGTTAGAGACCATGTGGACATCTGGTGCACAAATGAAATGTATTGTATACTAGGATTCTGGTCATTTTGTGCCTCATTCGTTTGATCAGTGAAGTGAGAGTTCCAAAGGGAATTCAGTATGGTGTATAAAATGTACAGTTTTTGTTGTGAGTGTTAAAGGGATGTCACCACCACATATTTCTGGTAGACATGTCACTTAATTCTACCATGACATCCAGATGCACTTTAGAGACTCTGAAATTGCATATCATAGGCTGATGTAACAAAATGCATTGTAGTTCAACATGCAAGCTCTGAGTCACTGTTAACAATCAAAAAAAAAAAAAAAAAAGAAAACCAAGAAAAATATTGTGGGACACACCTCTGACCTGGTGGAGTTGAGTTAATTGACAATTCTGATAAACTTGCCTGTCTTTATTGACTATGGTCATTCCAAAATAAGACCTGTGTCTAGCAGGGTTATAAATCAGGTGAGGGGAGCATGGATTCAGCAATCTCTGATTGCATCTTAATTTTTCTTTTATAGAGTCTCTCTGCATGACGGAGACTCGGAAGCTACTTCACTGGCTGATGCGACCCAGTGGTTCCCCCAGAGGACGTGCTGCATACGATGCTCGCAAGAAACCAAGCTGGGTCCCTGATGAGCTCTTCAAGAGTCCCACAGCCAAGTACTCCAATGGTCGATACAAGATGAGCAGGCGAGTTGCTGAGGACAACCTGCAGGATCTGGTGGCCGTGTTCTACCAGACGTTTCCAACGATCTACGACGAGGTAAGAGTTGCAGTTGAGAGGAATGGGCATCAGATGCCAGCTCGGTATCAGGTACAGGTAGGTCCACCTCCAGAGACCCCAGGTGAAGAAACTCGACCCCCAGCTGCAAACCAGACGCGACCTGGACGACGACCAGTACGACCACGACCTCCTTGTGTTAGGTCCCATGCAGATGATCGATACCGTACTTGTAGGGGGGAAATTCCAGACAGGCATAAATGTGGCCCCATACAGCAACGCCTAGCAGAGCTTGCAGCCTTACAGGCTGCTGTGGTAGAACCAAACGAGCAGGTTGGCCTGGTGGGCCAAGTTTTCCAGTCAGCACCAGATCCTGCTGAACAGGAGGACCGTGACAGGTCCCGCAGGGGTGATCGGGAACGCTCTCGCTCATCATCTCCCCTCTCTTCCTCGGATGAGCAGGGTCGAGATGGTGGGCGTGAACGCTCACGATCTCCCTTGGGGTCCCTTTCATCCTCGTCTGATTCAGAGTTGACAATGGTTAGCTCTCTTTCGTCACGGTCTCTCCTGTTCTCGCCAAGCTCTCCATCTTCTGCAGAGCAAAGTGACCGGGATCGGTCCTTTCGGGGTGATCGTGAACCTTCATGCTCATCATCTTCCCGGTCTTCTGTTGATTGCTCTCAGCGGCAACCATCAGAGGACCGAAGTGATGATGAATGTGAACGCTCACGATCCCCTGTGTCTCCCTTGATTGGTAACCCTACGTGGGTTACCAATCGACGGAGACGTGCACCGTCTCCCTCGTCTGATAACCCCTCGTGGGTTACCAAGCGACGGAGACGGGCACCATCTTCCTCTTCTGATAGCTCGTCAGAGGTTACCAATGGAGAGAGATGTGCACAGTCTCCGTCAGCTGATAACCCCTCGTGGGTTACCAGTCGACGTAGACGTGTACCATCTCCCTCCACTGATAACCTCCAGGAGGTTACCAATCAAGGGAGATGTGCACAGTCTCCATCAACTGATAACCCCTCGTGGGTTACCAGTCGACGTAGACGTGCACCATCTCCCTTGAATGGTAACCCCCCACGGGCTACCAGTCCAGAAAGATGTTTTGCTGTCTTGGGTACTCGTCTTCGGGTGCCGCCACTTGCATCTGTTTTCCCCATGCATGAGAGGAGATCTGTTGGGATTCCACCATCAGGCAGGCATCCGCCAGGTGGTGAAATCTCAACAGGTGCGCCTCCATCTGTGGGGAGAACAGATGCAGTGGCGGGAAGAGGAGTGCCCTCGGCATCCCGGGCTACTGGAGGGCGACCAGGCTCTCCACGACCTGGCAGGCTCTCCATGGCCCGGCTGTTCACTCCAAGAGTGAACAGCAGAGTCACCAGTTTTAAATAGAGTGTTTCATGTTAAACTTTGTAGTCTTATAAAGTTACTGCTGCAATATTTACAGTTGTTGCCATTCTTGGAACACACACATAATAGATTATTCTGCTGCTAGCAGAAATTTGTTTCTTCCTTCCCAAAACTGTGAACACTTCATTAGTGGAAAGTTTGTTTGCTATTCAACAGTTTTAGGGACACATGACAACATGCACATAGGCACCTAAATTCCTTTGATTTAGAATATAGGTACAGTTGCTTGCAATGTTGGAGCTCCCAATTCGGCAATATTGCTGTGTTTTATCATTAAATTCTTCTCTCAAACCCAGTGTTTTATGTATTATCTTCAAAACTGGGAGAATATATAGTTTGACTCAATTTCTACCAAATTGAATGTACATTTAGTGGCACCACTGTAACTCAGCCTGAGAATCTTCCTCTTTTCAGAGGAAATCCTCTTTTCGGTGAGTTTATTTTGAAAAGTAAATCCAGAATGGTGTGAAGTATGCAAATATGCAGAGATCTGCAATTAAAAGTTGTGATAGGGGTCATTTTCTCTCCTTTTACAAGTCGCCGGTTTCATCCCATGATTGACAAGAAGCCATGGTCAATATTGGAATACTAGAGTACATGCATGTTTATGATTTTTTTTCCAAACCTGTTTCCTATATCAACTCAACTCAGCCCGAGACTTATTTTGGATTGAATTTATCTACCTGAGCATGGGCTGTTCACAGCAAGGCCCTCTTGTCAAGGTATTTACTGGTATTCCATGTGGCAGCATTTCAATTACTGGTGACTCTGGATGCCAGACAGTTGGCACATGTACAGGACATGTGTCACAGGTGTTGCATTCAGCATACATGTATTAACTATGTTTATCAACCATTGGATCTTGGGGCTCCAGGGCAGCATATGTACTTTGTTAAAACCAAAGTTTGTGCTGATTGCACATATACATGGAAAACGAACATAAATACTTTGTACTTAATTTTTTGTCTTGCTTTTGAATAAAAAAAGAGAGCTGGGGATTGTGTGCCCATTTCCATTCAACAGCATTGTCATTCTATGGATCCTGAAATTTGTTTGCCAAAGGTTCTGATGTCACCACTGGTCACGTGACATCAGAAGGACAAAGTCACAGACGTCGACTTTTCATTTCACTGCTGTTGAAGGCTTAGTTGCAGACTTTCCAAATTTGTACTACATGTGGTTCCATCTGATTTTTTAAATGTTAATCTTATGCCAATATTACTTTCTATTGTCATGATAGTGTAATTGGCACTCGGTAGCATTTTGATGAATTTAAGTCATGTTGTTACTTAAATTCGACACATTTTGACAATTGAAATACTTTGCAAGACGAGTAATCTACATGTATAACAATAACTTGACTTGGGACACTCAGCAGCAGCAGTAGAAATGACCATACTGAAGCAACTTGCGACACATATTTTGAGAGTAACTGGCAAGTTTGACTGTGGCATATGAATTTCAATTACATTTGATTTGTTGGCATGGGATCTGATGCATTTTTGCTGGAAATGAGTATCTTGGTGACCCTCACCTAACGTTCCTGAACCAGTCTTGTATATGTTACCTAAATATATTGCATTGAATTTTGACTTCTTTCTACAGAGGTAACAGCCACAGACTGGACCATTTCATATGCTTATGGGTGCCATGAACTCATCTTTTGTGTCCAAGGCTTTTGTTTTCCTTGGTAGGTCATGCCACAATTTAATCATAATTAATGCTGAATTTTTGTGAACATACTTGGGCTACAAGTTTTGCTTTGTTTCTTTCAATTAACCTGTTAGCACACTTCGTTTTGAACACATACCCACTAGCTTCCAACTGCTTTACTGCCCTTGGGTAGTTCTAGAAGCTCATAGACATTGTTTTCCATTAATGACTTCATCTCCTTATCCATGGCAGCGCTCTATTCTGCCTCATTTCAGCCTGACAATGCTTCCTTAACAGTTATTGGGTCACTCAGTTCATCATTTGGTCAATTTGTTACCTACTCCATAGAAATTTGTAGGGTGTGTCTTTCTCCGTGACCTTCATAAGACCAGCTCTGGTTCATCAGCAGTTTTCTTCTCATCACTCCAACACACCAACTGGATGTATCCCTTTTTTACTTCTGTATTTGGCACACCCTGTGGCATACCCTGCTTTAATTTGCTAAAGATGACATCTCTACTGCAGAAAACTTTCTCTTGCTTCATATCAAAGCAAAATTGTCTAAACAAGATGATTAAATGACGCAAAGGCCCAGCAGCCAAAATGTGGGTTAAGAGGAAATTCGTCCGACCGGTTTCGCCATATGAGCGGCTAATCAGGGACTGGACATAACGGTTAAACCTTCTGCTTATATACTGTAGTGTCAACAAAAGGCGTTATCGTACTACGGTGACGTCACATGCAGGCCAGTTGGATTTATGTGCCTGGGGAGTCCACCCACCCGTCTAATGACGTGATGGTCAGCCGCGTGAACATTACACGCGACATATGGTTATGCTCCCTACCGGTGGGGCATTGTTGATAGTCGGTGGGAAGTCCCAGTGGTATCCGGGGATCCCGTCTCCATGCAAAATTTGGTCATTCATGCTATATGATAGAGAGGAATTCAGAAAACTGTAGGGGGATCCTGGGTGGAGCACCCTTTGTTAAAAATGCAGAGGGACAGTAAGGGGTGTATTCGTGTCCTGCTTCCTGTTTTATTATGTTTTAGCTGTTATGCCATAAGGACTAGTGTCCTTGCTTATGGGAAGTAATCCTCGTGCATGGGGAAAATGAGCATAGAACAATCAAGATTTAGCACAATACAAAGCGAATATGTTCATTTTCCCATTACATTGAGACCACGTGGTTCCATGGTCCAAAGCTGGTGAATCCAATGGTATTCTCTCTGTAACCTAAGTGCTAAGGCTCTTTTCAGCTTAGGTGGTTATCTGAAAGTGTTCTAAGATTTGTATTTTCAAATCCGGGCCTGTGTGGTCACTTTTGGCAAAGTGTCTGTCAAGTGGTTGTAGTACATCCTGTCTGTTTATGTAGTAGAGATGTTCTCTTACTCTCTCCATAAGTGTACTGGAAGTTTGGCCTACATACTGTTTGTTGCATGTTAGGCACGTCAGGAGATATATTAGGTTGTTGTGTTTGCAAGAGGCACCTTGTGGTGTGCTGTAGGTACGTCCCGTTGTAGTGCTTTAGTGGTGCCAGATTTGTCCATCATGGGACAGTATCTACAGTGTGCAAGGTTGCAGGGATTGAGATCTGTTTTCCCAGCTACCTGTGGCGGGAGACGTGTGGGGGGATATTCAATGCGGGAGTGTACCAGCATGTCCTTTAGGTTGGTTGACCTGCGGAAACCAACTACAGTTTGTTTGTCACCCAAGACTTGGCCATATCTTGAGGCTCTGATTGTGCCCCAGTTGTTCGATATGATTCTCTTCAGTGGAGGAATTGTGGGGTGGTATTTTGTGATCAAGAATATTTTGTTATCTTGATTTTGGGTATTGACTGGTCTTCTGTGGTGTAAGAGTGTTTGTCTGTCCAAACCTCTCACTTTGTTGGAAATTCTTGTCAACAGTTGTTGTGAGTACCCTCTCAGGGCATAGAAACACAAGATTCTTTCCGAGTGGTGTTAAAAATCCTGGGTTCTAGTGCAGATTCTCTTGACCCGTAAAAGTTGGCCATACGGTCCGGCCGTTTTGCAATGTTTCGGGTGGGCTGATCTGAAATGCAGATACATGTGTGTATCTGTGGGTTTGGTATATAATGAGGTAAACAATTTGTTATTCTCATCAAACTGGACTAGTGTATCCAGATATGGTAACTTTATCCTCAATGATTCTGCTGTGAATTTAATTGTATGGTGGCAGGAGTTTAAGTGAGTGATAAACTCCTGGAGAGCCGTCTCTCCAAATGTCCATATACAAAAAATATCATCAATAAATTGCCACCACACTAAAGGTTTCAGTGGGTGGGACAGGAGATGGTTGTCCTCTAAATTAGCCATGAAGATGTTGGCATAGGACGGTGATACCCTTGTGCCCATGGCTGTGCCGCTGACTTGTAGATAATGATCACCATTAATTTCAAAGTTGTTATAGCTAAGGACTATCCGTAACAACTCAATCAAATCTGGGGTGCCGGGTTTCTCTTCAGGGTCTCTGTTTCGTAACAAAGCCCTTGCCGCGGATCGGAGGCCCTCCGCTATAGGTGTATTTGTGTACAGTGAAGTTACATCTAAGGTTACTAAGATGGACCCTTCTGGTAAGGGAGGGAGTGACTCAATTTTGTTAATGAAGTCATTCGTATCTTTTATGTAACTCGGAATTTTCTTTACTAATGGTCTGAGAAAGAAATCTACCAGGCCCGAGATTTTCTCTGTGGGGCATTCATTAGCACTCAGGATTGGTCTCCCAGGTGGTGGTAGGATGCCCTTTTGTATTTTTAGTAAAATGTAGAAGCAGGGTAAGCGTGGTTCTTCTACATACAGGAATTCGAAAGTTTCCTGGGTGATAGACTTGTTATCTACCATGTCTTTTAATACAGATACAGTGATGTAATCCGTGGTGTCCAGGATCACAATAGCTGAACCCTTATCTGCCTGTTTGATGGTAATGTGTGGGTTGTTTACCAGTTCTTTAAGTTCTGTCTTTTTTCCCTGGTTAAGTTGTCCTCACCTGGGATGATAGGTGGGTAGCTCGCTACCTCATGCCTCACAGTTCTACAAAACGCTGTGATGTTTGGGTCACCTAGGTGAGCTTCACTTGGTGTGAAAGTACTCGCCTTTTTAAAGGATTTATGGCTGAAAGGCGCATTGTTTGTCTCTTCAGTCGTGGTGGTTTGAGTGTTATCAAGGGAATGTTGGGGGTAATCATTTGTGTCTGAACCCTCATTGTTGGGAACTGTTTGTTCCCTGCTGAAAAAAGCCTGTAGTTTTAAAGATCTGAAAAACCTATCCATATCTTTGCCTACTTCCCCCATGTCAGGTTCCCTTGGAGTAGGAGAGAAAGATAAACCTTTGCTGAGTACACTTTTCTGTGGATCAGATAAAGTGTAAGAAGATAGGTTCACTACTAAATTCTGAGGGATAAGCACTTGTGTGTCATTCTCATTGATATTCGAATTATTGACATTCAAATCTGGTGGGTGTATGTACTCAACTTTACCGCTGTAAGACTTGAGCGTAGAAAGGACTTTACTTATCCCAGGTGCAGGTGTTGGGGGTATATCTCTGGCTGCTGTGCAGTCCGTATGTGTAAACAAATAGTCATTTGACTGATCCGAGTCACTTGCACGGTCGCTCAGTGTGAGCGATAATAGATGATTGTCCAATGTAAACACTAACGGTTCAGTAACTGTAGAACTGGTAGGTTCCAATATAGGTACCTCAAACTCTAATGAACTGGAACTGGAACTGGAACTTAAACACGATAAATTTTGGCACCCTTCTAGCGTCTCCCATGCCGGAAGTTGCGGCCGCCCCTGCCTCTGGTTGGGTACGGCTGTTGTCTGTATTGTGATCTGTGTTGGGTTGGATTCGAGCGAGAGAGACTTGTCAACAAATCTGTCAGGGCTTCTGTTTGACTGTGTGTCAAATTGAGTCTTCCTTGACGTGGTTGTGGTGATCTGTGGGGTCGAGGTCGGTACGACGTGTGTCGGTATGTCGACTGGCGGTTGGAAGGGCGATCTTGTTGATCACGTTGGTGTGGGGTAGGAGATCTGCCGGGTCTGCCACGACACAGGGCTCCCTGACCTCTGGGTTGAGGTTGTGTTCTGTTTGGTTGGTTTGGTCTGTTTTGGTGTCCCTGTCCTGTGTGGGGCACCTGGGAAGGCGTGGTGGAAGGAGATCCCCTCCGCGACCCGCTCCATTGAAAAAAAAAAAAAAAAATTGTCTAAACCCTTTTGTCTCAGTGCTGTAGCCCAGGAGAATACACTTTCTTAGTCTTTGAATCAAATTTCTGTCTCTTATCTTTGTTAATGTGACTGTATGCAAGACAATCAAACACTCGTAGATTCTCAAGATTTGCCTCCTGATTTCTGCGTGCCTCATAAGGTGTCATGTCAGGAACTGCCTTGGTTGGACTGTGATCGTAGAGATACAATGCTGTTGACAGCATCTCTGCCCAGAATTTCTGTGGCATATTCGCATCTGCCATCATTGATCGCATTGTTTCGTTCTCTCTGACACTCGATCCATCTTGCGGTGTTTTTGGAACTGTCAACTCATGCTGATTACTTTCAGCTTTTAAATAACTAGTAAACTCTGCTGATGTATATTCACCTCCACTGTCAGTGCGAAGTGCCTTCAATTTGTGCTAGCTCTCTTGTATTTTCTACTAATGCTTTCCACTCTAGACAATACTGAAACACTTGGTCCTTGGTCAAGTATATAAACCCACATGCAGTGGGTCTTGTCATCAATGAACATCAGGATATGTATTCAACTCCAATTAATGATTTTCATTCTTTTTTCCATATACATCACTGTGTACTAATCCAAGCAGTTCCCCAGCTCTCTTAACATAAGCTGTTGGAAACAGATTTTGATGCTGTTTGCTTTTAACACATAGTTCACAGAAGTTCAGTTGTTTTTGTGGGATCAAAACCAGTCACTAATCCTTAATTGTTATCCAGTTTTCATAATCTCTGTTTTCTCAGTTGACCATATAGTGACCATGCCAGACATCCTCCTTGATGACTGAACCTTGGCTGTTTGTCGCAACACATGTCTTTTGTTGATTAACACTTTCCCAATCCAGGCAGCACAGACTTGTTCATCTCATTGCCATGGCAATAATATGTTGCTCTGCATCTGAAATAGAACCACCAGTTTTGCTGAACTCTGTAGTTTTCCCAGATTGCATTGCCTTTGATACATTAAACAAGTTACAAGACAG
This sequence comes from Hermodice carunculata, assembly GCA_964020975.1. NCBI lineage: Eukaryota > Metazoa > Annelida > Polychaeta > Eunicida > Amphinomidae > Hermodice > Hermodice carunculata. The sequence goes on along the minus strand of CAXHWN010002163.1, from coordinate 129,166 downwards.
CTTGGGCACATACAACACATCATGTAACTTGTACCCTTTGAGGTTTGAGTTTGGCAACCTCGTATTCACCAGGACCACTCTAGATCCCATTGCCTGTCACCACATTGCCATCTCCCAGTTTAACTTCCAATAGTTTGTCCAGATTATTAACAGTTCAAGAAATGACTTGCTAACATTGTACATATGACATGTTGCATCTGAATCTACCATCCAACTGTTCAGATGGGTGGTTGCATTAGAGACAAAGCATGCCTGACCATTGGTCCTGCACACTTACTAACTGAATTATTGTGGTCCCTTCCCTTGTATTCTGCTGTTTTTTTCCTTACATTTTCTCTATCTGACTGATGTCATGCTCATTATTCGAGAGCTCTGTCCAGTTAATTTAACATGCCCAATCTTTCCACAGTGATGGCATCTAAACTGTGAAGGACCCTTTTTGTTTCTCTTGAGTTTGGCTGTCATGGCAGTTTCACTGTTTGTATCTGCTTGTGCTCATTCTTTTCATTTCACCTCTTCATACCTTTCAGTCATTATTTCCCTCCTTGGTACCTTCACATTTGCATCTAGTGCTGTTACCAATGTGTTGTAGGAATATGGCAAGCTTGCCAGCAAGGCTACTACTTGATCTTCCTCCTGCGTTGGTGCCCCAATGACTAACAGTTCTTAAAAGATCTCAGTCATCTGCTTTATGATTGTGTTCCTTAAGGGGATTTACAGCTTTATGTTTCAGCACATTCCACCTCTGCCGCATTGATGATGATAACTTGTGGGCCCAAGTTTTCCTTTCAAAATGATGTGCTAACTTCTTCTATACCACTACTGGGTCCACGGGGTCATCTCCCCACCCCACCCCCCACCCCCGATACAGCAGCAATGGTTTTAGTGTCAGAACAATGGCAGCCGCTGCCTTGTCTTTCCTACCTCTGAATTTTGCTGCACCAGCTGCTACAGGAGGAGCCTCCTTAGTTTCGATCACAAACATATCTTTCATCAGGGTCATCCTACACGGCACCTTTCTCGTATATGCAGCATAATTTGACCAATTCAATGGTACAATTAACACAGTGTTAGCTTCAGTTGTCATGGCCATTGTATGGTTTCATATGCACAGTCCAAAACCACTTCCTTCAAGTTCAAACAGAACAACTCAACAAATTCTCCTGGAAAATGTACTTAACATGTTATTTTTTAGAGTACAGGTACCATTTTTTCCCTAATGTTAGGACATACATGTACATTTTTTTTAAATATGCATAGCCCTCCCCACTTCCTCCCCCTTCCTCTTGTATCTAATGGTTGGTATTTGAATGTGCATCTTTTTCAGATGAATTTACTTGTGAGAGAGCTTGGTGAGGCAGGCTAAGTGATACATAGCTGATCTTATAGGATTCATGTAGCTGAACTTATAGGATGGGTTAAAGTACTGTTATTTTTACATGTAATAAGTCTGTCAGCTGCTCATTATAAATAAGTGGTTGTGCAATGAAATAATTATATTGCTTATCTTGGCCAAAGAATCAATGACATCTAAGATCCTGATAGTCATTTGTTCAGTACAGCATTATTTGATATTTTAAGCTCAGCTGACTCCTCAGTCAGCTGAGCTAGTGGATGGGCAGCAATCTGTCATATGTGTCCTTCTGAAGTACATCCACAATGTCATTGTGACTTTTGACAGATTGTCAGCCAGATCAACAGGAGTGTGCATCTTTCTGTCGCTTTGTTCATTCTTTGTATTATCATGAACTACTGCAGACTCATGTACATGAACAAAATCATTTGCAGTTATCAGCACATCTATTTAAGTATGAGATACGCTATTAACATTGCAAACTTGCAGCATAATGCATGTCAGCTATGAATTTTGAGTCTTACTTAATTGAATGAAAATTTAATATGCATGAGCCAGTATACCGGCACACAGGTATATCTGTTGAATATGTATAAATTTGTCTCAAAGAGTCAAATTTCCTGCAACACTTCCATGCCATCATCAGTACCCAAAACCTGTCAGCCAAATTCCATACTCTCCATGTCCTTTGCTGTCACTGCCTACCTTGAAAATACATGTATTAATAATAATGATAATAATGATAATAATAATAATAATAATGATAATAATAATAATAATAATAATAATAATAATAATAATAATAATAATAATAATAACAAAACAACAACAATAATAATAATACCCTGACACTGATTTTTTAAATTTCATTTTTGTTTTTAATGGTATCAAAACATGTTCAACATATAATTTTTGAAGAAGGCTATACCAGCCTGGATTATACCAGGATGTGTATCCTTGATAGCAGCTTATTGTCTCAGCTTAATACGAACAAGACAACCCACATGAATGCTGGGTGTTCTGCAAAGATTAGCAGTTTGGGTTTTTTTTTGTGTAACTTTTCTGGTCTTAATGCTGGGAGCTTAACATTCCATCATCAGACTGGGGTTGCCTGGGGGACAAACCGCTTGTCATTCAAAGGGTTGCAGTAGCAACAGGATGCCAGATGGGGATCTCTTGTCTCATGTACATGCATGTTTACAAAATTATTTACTGAAGTCACCACTGGTGGCAGCACCAGTCAAATCCAAGCCTTAGGTGTGACATCTGTCAACTGCTTTCCACATTGTGCTCAAGTTACACACACAAGTTTCTGTGGCTTGTTTCTGGGATCCTTGTCTTATATTCTGAGACAAAAGACTCCATTTGCGTACTGCCAGTCTGGGATAACAGTGTGCAAATCCCCATAAGTTCTTTATCGGCAGAATTGTCACCAGAGGGCTCTAGTGGCTACTCACAAAAGAGCATCTAGCTTCCTCTGCAACACTGTGGACTTTGGATAAAGCAAAAAAAAAAAAAAAAGGGGGGGGGGGGGGTCATGTAACCCAAAGCTGCAACATGTGGACTGTTACATGTGGCCACATGCATTGAGACCTGCCTTCAATGGTAAAGTTATGGTGGGCATGTAGGATCCTAACCTTGAGCCTCATATGCACAATATTGGCTGGCTAAATGTCTTGCATGTAAACAACATTTTTAAAGTCTCAGTTTCTTGTGCCATGGGGTGGTATGATGTCTGTGTGTCCTTTTGGTTTTGTTTGGTTTTGTTTGCTTTTGTTTTTGTTTTCGGTTACACTTGATGTGTCTGTATTGCATGGATTTGTTTTTGTTAGCCTGTGATGGATAACTGTTGTGTATGGAGGGATAACTAATGCATGATTACACCAGTAAATCATTGAGGTTGGTTGGTCAGCTGTAAGCCAAAATAAACTTAGTCTTTCAGACTGGACCTTATGAAAGCTTCAAATGCATGTGTCTCATTTGTGTTTTATTGTTTTCTTTAATGTGTGTATTGTTGGAATATTGGGTGGTACCTCGAGGTACATGCCCAGCTAGAGTAACATTTTCTTTACTGACTTGGAAAGATTGCATCTCGCAGCATATATGTTATTGGAAATCTTGCATGTAAAGGAAATTTTTGAAGTCTTAGTTTGTTGTGCCACTGGATGGTATGCTGGCAGTGTGTGTTTTTTGTTTATTTTTGTTTTAAGCTACATGTACACCTGGTGTGTATCAGACGGGACCTTATGAAAGCTTCAAATGCATTTGTCTCGGTTGTCTTTTATTGTTTTCTTTAATGTGTGTATTGTTGGAACATTGGGTGATACCTCGGGATCAAGAACAGTTTGCTTTGTTATAGTTCAATGTCTGTATGTTTTTGCAGCTATTTTGCAGAGGTACATGCCCAGCTAGAGTAACATTTCCTTTACTGACTTGGAAAGATTGCATCTCGCAGCATATGTTATTGGAAATCTGGCATGTAAAGGAAATTTTTTAAGTCTTCTTTTCTTGGATGGTATGTTGGCTGTGTGTGTTTTTTGTTTATTTTTGTTATAAGCTACATGTACACCTGGTGTGTATCAGACGGGACCTTATGAAAGCTTCAAATGCATTTGTCTTGGTTGTGTTTTATTGTTTTCTTTAATGTGTGTATTGTTGGAACATTGGGTGATACCTCGGGATCAAGAAAAGTTTGTTTTGTTATAGTTCAATGTCTGTATGTTTTTGCAGCTATTTTGCAGAGGTACATGCCCAGCTAGAGTAACATTTTCTTTACTGACTTGGAAAGATTGCATCTCGAAGCATATGTTCTTGGAAATCTTGCATGTAAAGGAAATTTTTGAAGTCTTAGTTTGTTGTGCGACTGGATGGTATGTTGGCTGTGTGTGTTTTTTGTTTATTTTTGTTATAAGCTACATGTACACCTGGTGTGTAACAGACGGGACCTTATGAAAGCTTCAAATGCATTTGTCTCGGTTGTCTTTTATTGTTTTTTTTTAATGTGTGTAATGTTGTAACATTGGGTGATACCTCGGGATCAAGAACAGTTTGTTTTGTTATAGTTCAATGTCTGTATGTTTTTGCAGCTATTTTGCAGAGGTACATGCCCAGCTAGAGTAACATTTTCTTTACTGACTTGGAAAGATTGCATCTCGCAGCATATATGTTATTGGAAATCTTGCATGTAAAGGAAATTTTTGAAGCCTTAGTTTGTTGTGCGACTGGATGGTATGTTGGCTGTGTGTGTTTTTTGTTTGTTTTTTGTTATAAGCTACACCTGGTGTGTATCAGACGGGACCTTATGAAAGCTTCAAATGCATTTGTCTCGGTTGTCTTTTATTGTTTTCTTTAATGTGTGTATTGTTGGAACATTGGGTGATACCTCGGGATCAAGAACAGTTTGCTTTGTTATAGTTCAATGTCTGTATGTTTTTGCAGCTGTCTTGCAGAGGTACATGCCCAGCTAGAGTAACATTTCCTTTACTGACTTGGAAAGATTCTCTCTCGCAGCATATGTTATTGGAAATCTTGCATGTAAAGGAAATTTTTTAAGTCTTAGTTTTTTGGATGGTTTGTTGGCTGTGTGTGTTTTTTGTTTGTTTTTGTTATAAGCTACACCTGGTGTGTGTTTCGGGAGAGTATCCACCATATCTGATATTGCATGGATTTGTTTCTGTTACCCTGTGAGGGGTATCTGTTGAGTCTGGAGGGATAGCTGATGCATGATTACACCAGTAAATCCTTGAGGTTGTTTGGTCAGCTTTAAGCCAAAATAAACTAAGTTGTTCAGAATGGGAACTCATGAAAGCTTCTAATGCATGTGTCTCATTTGTCTTTTATTGTTTTCTTTAATGTGTGTATTGTTGGAATATTGGGTGATACCTCGGGATCAAGAAAAGTTTGCTTTGTTATAGTTCAATGTCTGTATGTTTCTGCAGCTGTCTTGCAGAGGTACATGCCCAGCTAGAGTAACATTTTCTTTACTGACTTGGAAAGATTGCATCTCGAAGCATATGTTATTGGAAATCTTGCATGTAAAGGAAATTTTTGAAGTCTTAGTTTCTTGTGCCACTGGATGGTATGTTGGCTGTGTGTGTTTTTTGTTTATTTTTGTTATAAGCTACATGTACACCTGGTGTGTAACAGACGGGACCTTATGAAAGCTTCAAATGCATTTGTCTCGGTTGTCTTTTATTGTTTTTTTTTAATGTGTGTAATGTTGTAACATTGGGTGATACCTCGGGATCAAGAACAGTTTGTTTTGTTATAGTTCAATGTCTGTATGTTTTTGCAGCTATTTTGCAGAGGTACATGCCCAGCTAGAGTAACATTTTCTTTACTGACTTGGAAAGATTGCATCTCGCAGCATATATGTTATTGGAAATCTTGCATGTAAAGGAAATTTTTGAAGCCTTAGTTTGTTGTGCGACTGGATGGTATGTTGGCTGTGTGTGTTTTTTGTTTGTTTTTTGTTATAAGCTACACCTGGTGTGTATCAGACGGGACCTTATGAAAGCTTCAAATGCATTTGTCTCGGTTGTCTTTTATTGTTTTCTTTAATGTGTGTATTGTTGGAACATTGGGTGATACCTCGGGATCAAGAACAGTTTGCTTTGTTATAGTTCAATGTCTGTATGTTTTTGCAGCTGTCTTGCAGAGGTACATGCCCAGCTAGAGTAACATTTCCTTTACTGACTTGGAAAGATTCTCTCTCGCAGCATATGTTATTGGAAATCTTGCATGTAAAGGAAATTTTTTAAGTCTTAGTTTTTTGGATGGTTTGTTGGCTGTGTGTGTTTTTTGTTTGTTTTTGTTATAAGCTACACCTGGTGTGTGTTTCGGGAGAGTATCCACCATATCTGATATTGCATGGATTTGTTTCTGTTACCCTGTGAGGGGTATCTGTTGAGTCTGGAGGGATAGCTGATGCATGATTACACCAGTAAATCCTTGAGGTTGTTTGGTCAGCTTTAAGCCAAAATAAACTAAGTTGTTCAGAATGGGAACTCATGAAAGCTTCTAATGCATGTGTCTCATTTGTCTTTTATTGTTTTCTTTAATGTGTGTATTGTTGGAATATTGGGTGATACCTCGGGATCAAGAAAAGTTTGCTTTGTTATAGTTCAATGTCTGTATGTTTCTGCAGCTGTCTTGCAGAGGTACATGCCCAGCTAGAGTAACATTTTCTTTACTGACTTGGAAAGATTGCATCTCGAAGCATATGTTATTGGAAATCTTGCATGTAAAGGAAATTTTTGAAGTCTTAGTTTCTTGTGCCACTGGATGGTATGTTGGCTGTGTGTGTTTTTTGTTTGTTTTTTGTTATAAGCTACACCTGGTGTGTATCAGACGGGACCTTATGAAAGCTTCAAATGCATTTGTCTCGGTTGTGTTTTATTGATTTCTTTAATGTGTATATTGTTGGAATATTGGGTGATACCTCGGGATCAAGAACAGTTTGCTTTGTTGTAGTTCAATGTCTGTATGTTTTTGCAGCTGGTACATGCCCAGCTAGAGTAACATTTTCTTTACTGACTTGGAAAGATTGCATCTCACAGCATATGTTATTGAAAATGTTGCATGTAAAGGAAATTTTTTAAGTGTTAGTTTCTTGGATGGTATGTTGGCTGTGTGTGTTTTTTGTTTGTTTTTGTTATAAGCTACACCTGGTGTGTGTTTCGGGAGAGTATCCACCATATCTGATATTGCATGGATTTGTTTCTGTTACCCTGTGAGGGGTATCTGTTGAGTCTGGAGGGATAGCTGATGCATGATTACACCAGTAAACCCTTGAGGTTGTTTGGTCAGCTTTAAGCCAAAATAAACTAAGTTGTTCAGAATGGGAACTCATGAAAGCTTCTGATGCATGTGTCTCACTTGTCCTTTATTGTTTTCTTTAATGTGTGTATTGTTTATTGATACCTCGGGATCAAGAACAGTTTGTTTCAGTTCATTTTCTCTATTTTTATGGCTCTGTCTTGCAGAGGTATATGCCCAGCTAGAGTAACTAACTTGGAGGGATAGCATCTCACAGCACGTATTATTGAAAATTTTACATATAAATGGAATTTGTAAAGTCTTAGTTTCTTGTGCAGGTTCTTGTTACCAGTGTAAGTTTACCAAAAGGTCCTGTTGTTTTACATGCAGCATTTTGGATGTGCAGATCTGAAATGCAGACACAGCTTTACATGTATATATGTGTATCTGTGGGTTTGCTAGACAGGGAGGTGTACAGTTTTAATTATTATTGTTGTCAAGTTGAACAAGTGTGTCAAAGTATCGAAATTTGATATGAAGAAATTTGATTGTGAATTTATTTGTATCATGGCAAGAATTTAAGGGATCAAGTGACAAAATTATGGAGTTTCTGTTTCCCCAAAAGTCCAACTACAAGTTAAAAATATCATCAATTAATTGAGACCAAACCTGAGGTTTTTGTGGAGAAGAGAGGAGATGATTCTCTTCAGTCATGAACGGAATAACATAAGATGCCCTGGTCAACGCATGGCTGTACCATATTGTACTAACCGATGAATGAAGATCACCATTGAATTAAAACTTGTTGTGGTAGAGTACTCAAGCCCCAAAAGACTCAAGATATCATGTATGGCTACATGGTTTCTGTTGAATGCAGTCTCTGTTGTTGTGTAACAGTGTCTGTTACAAGATGGCTGACAACGTTGAGGCCACTGTGTTGAGAGCGCTTTATTTTATTAACATTAGATGACAGTAGTGTACAACATGTAAGACAAGACCAGTTGATAACTATTGAAACATTCAATGTCAATATTGAACACACAGCTCCATATTGCCCCCCTTGCTAAGCTTGTTGTGGGCTTATCTCCTTTCCTCTCGAGTAAAAATGATCATAAAGCTTGGAAGCTTTGAGTGATGTCCATTGTTCATGCACAGACCTGTTATGTAATAGGTCAGCGATCATTAATGTCTGTATATTAATATTAAGATTATATGGAAGGATGTTTAATTAATGAGTGATTACATATTTTAGTACTAGGTAATTTTATAGAACCAATGTTCATCATTGACTTGAACTGATGTGGTCTGCCTAGTAATACAAGTGTTGTATGATCATGCTTTTGCATGTATTAAAAAAAAAGGAGTAAAAAAAAGGGAAATCTCAATAACATGTTGGTTTTTGTTGTTTCTTTAGCACTGTCTTTAAACATGCATATGTCAAAGATGCATCTTAACATGGGCAGGCATTAATGTGGACTACGTTGTGCCCTGTTGATTTTGAGTGTTACTGTTACTTATCACAGTAACAAGCTGGCGGTATGATAGCTCTACCACTGATGTGACTGATTTTAGGTGCATTGGTTGCCTGGATGGTCTGCTGTGTATCTGGAGTTTGGCTTGCCACCAAGTTCGGCATATTGTTCATGCATCTATTGTCAGTACTTAGTGGTTTATTCACAGCTGTGGTATTCACCTGGTCACCACTTACTGCATATGTTTTGTTCATTTTCTATGTATTAGTCTCATTATGTGAGTTGAACATGGTCTCGTCTCACACCAGTAGGTCCTCTTGGTATCTTGGGCTGGGGCTTTCCTTTGTCTCTTTTATGTCTTTCCTGGTTCATCCATAGACCCCATTGTCACTGGTACTGACCAAGTAGGGCCTCTGCTGTCCAGTTTTGGCAATTACTGCTGGTTGCCACCTTGTGTCTTTATGTAGGCGTACACGCACTCACCCTCTTTCAGCTTTGGATGGGGTACATGTTTTTACAGCTGTCCTGTCATAAGCTTGTTTTTTATTTGCTCTGTTTGTCTGCCAATGCATCATGCAGACTGATGGTGATGGGTTAGGCGTGAGCTGTACTTGTGTGATTGGTACAGTGGTTTTGGTTCTGACTGTCCCATTAATGCTTGAGTTGCATTGCCAAGTTTGTCATGAGGCAATGTGTTGCGCCACTCTAGCATTGCTAATTGGATGTAGGACTTATCCATTTTACACTCTTTGATCATACGCTTTACAATTTTGACATCACTTTCTGCAAATCCATTGCATTGTGGATATAGTGGTGATGAAGTCACATGTTTAAAGTGCTGCTCCTTTGTGAACATTGTAAAGTCTTCACTTGAAAAGTGTCACGCGTTATCCATGGATAAAGTGTCAGGTACCCCTTGTCTTACAAATTGTTTCTTCATCCATTCTATTACAGTTTGGCTTGTGATGCTTTTTGATTTCTTGAATTCTGCAAACATTGAGTAATAGTCCACGAGTACAATGTAGTATTCTCCCTCCAGTTGGAATGAATCACTGGGCAGTCACTGCCATGGCCTTGTCAGAAACTCAGTGTGTACCATTTTGTCTTGCTGCTGTGGTGGACTGCATTGAAGACAGATGGTGCATTGATCACACATGTCAGCCACCTGTCCATTCATACCTGGCCAACTAAATGAGTTGCACTTAATGTGAAGTCTTTTCTTTCCCCATATGTGGCCGTGGCCATTGGATCTGGGTTAGCATGTCCTGTCTCATTGCTTATTGTACCACCAGTCTTTTTTTCTCTGAACACAAATCCATTATATACACTTAATTCATATCATACTGTCCAATAAGGGTGGATTTCCTCTGCCACATGTTCTTTTGTGTGGCCAGCCCTGTGCTGTGTAATTTATAAAGAGTTGCATTGTGTAATCTTTGTCCATTCATTTTTGAAATTGCTGTAGTCTGATGTTGCTGATAGATATGTCTTCTAATGTGTGAACTAGTAGGTCACTGTCACTGTTGGGTAGTACCACCTTGTCCTGTGGTGCCTGGCTCAATGAGTCGACTATTGCTAAAGTTTTAACTGCCTTTCAGATAACAATGAAATTGCATTTCTGCACTGTCAGCGTAAGTTTTTTAATCCTGGGAGTGCAGTGCTGCAGCTGGTGGCTTCTTGTGTATGCATTTAATTGGCCGATGGTCAGTTTTTTTTTTTGGCCATATATGTATTCATGGAAGCATTCACATCTCCATTGTAGTGAGAACATCTCTTTTTCTATTTGTGTGTGCCGAGTCTGTGTGTTTGTCAGTCTTCATGATACATAGGGCACTTAGCGGTCATTTTGATTTATGCATGCAGCTTTGAATGTCGAGTCATATGTTGGCTGGTCCAGATCCACTCATCTTTTTGCATTGTGTTTAAATGTCGTAATAGTTTTGTCTTTTTGGAGGCATTTAGGATGAACTTTGCCACACAAGTGATCATCCTTCGGAATCTGGCTAATTCTTCTTTGTTTCTGGGAATCAAGTACCTTTGTATGGCCTCCACCTTGTGATCTATCTTTATTCCCTCATACATCAGTATGAATGTGTATTGCGAGTATGGTGTATTATATAATCACCAGCAAATCTTTGCTGTTCAGAGCAATTTTCACCTGATAGAATGCTTGGCTAATCAACTAAAAATTATAGCACCTATCAATTAAACATAGCACCTTCCAAGTTCACCATGTTCACTGCAATTTCGTCTACCGTCTTGATGGGATAATGCTCAAGTAGTATGGTAGTACTGCATGGGGCTCATGTCAAAGTGTCTTTATCATTATTCAAGTCCCTTAGGTCTGGGCAGACCTGCAAATTTCCATTGGATTTTTTCTACATGCAATGACCATTGAATTTACCCATTGTGTTGTGTGTTCAACTGGCTGTAACACTTTGTGTTCACACAGATTGTCGAAGGCTTTTTTCAGTTTGATTTTAGGGGATGAGGTATGCGTCTTGGTGGGTGTACTACAGGCATAGCACCTGGTCTAAGCCTGATATCCAACTCCCCAGGTAAACAACTGGCCCCTGAACACATCCCGATATTCTTTTATAACGTTTTGCACATTGTGTAATGACTCCACCACGTCTGTGTTCAGGGTGTACAGTTGGTCCACTAACTTGGACTCCATGCATGATGGCAGTCCCAGCACTGGGGTGACATGAGCATTGATGATCTGAAATTCAACTGGGCTGAGCTGTTTTTGTGTTCTGTGATCAATATGCACTTGCTCACTGGCTTTAGAGCCATGCAGAAGTAGCCAATAGGTTATGTTCTATTATCATTGCACACTATCCCACTGGCTTAGAGCTGTGCTGAAGTAGCCAGTCAGTCTTGTTTTTGAGCTGTGCATCTTGTCATTTGTTTTTCTCAAAGTATAAGTGTTTTGGGAGAGTATTTTTTCTGCTATCAATGTCTATTTTGAAAGTTACAGGCATGTAATTTATGAAGAGATTGATTTTCCAATCAGTTTGTTTAGTTTCACTCTGTGCCTGTGTCTCAATGGATTCCATCACCAAATTTTCAAAGTCATCACATTGATGTTGTTCCAGGTTGCATGTCCTCAGTTCCTGGGTCACAAGTCTCTTCTATCGAGTGCACTGATCCACAACAGCTTGTGAAGTGACTATATCCTTGGCAGATTCTGAGCTGTTAATTTCTTGCGGGGCAGCGCCCCTTATAGTGTCTGGTGTGTCCACATTTGCCACAGGGGTTCCTTAACACATGAGGACGATTATGTGCTGGTTGGTTAGTTTAGCCACATCCACAACTGGTCCCATGTCCCTGGCCTTGCATGACCTCTGCTCCCACGACTTCTTTGGTGGAATTGAGACCACCTTGTGGTCTCTTGGTTAATGCGTGTATCTCATTACTGCCACTGGCACCTGTGGATGTGCCTAATCTCTCAAAGTCTTTCTGTCTGTTTCTTATAATGTCGGAAGCTGTACACAATTTTTTTGCCTTTTCTAGGATAAGGCCATTTGTGGCTGACTCGTCTATTAATTTCTGTCCGAGTTTCCCATGTGGTTTGTATACACCTGTAACTAGTTGGTCCCATATTGCTTAATTGCTTTCTTCTATGCTGGTAATATTGCAATTTACTGCCAGTTTATGCACTTTAGTAATGTACTGGGTGGTTGACTCACCTTCAGCTTGCCTATGATTTCTCTTGGTGAGATTATACATGCTCTCTGAGTCTTTTGGTAAATATAGTCGGCACACTTGTGCATTACACACTTGTGCATTACAATTTCAAGTCCCTTTCAAAAATAATTGGCAGTAAAAGAAAATATTTTAAAGCTCATGCCTTTTCATCATTTTAATTTATGTGCAAAGATGGCTGGTTTATCCATTTCTTACATAGTTTGCATGGAAATTCCCTCCTGTAAGCAAATGCAAATTTCTGCACACTTACCGATGCACAACAAGTTGCTAATATACTAGTAACCAGTTATTTTAAATGATTTACTGGTAACCAGTGGCAATTCTACTGCTTGAGTATATGTGTTTAGAAGTTTGAGCACAGGACTGTCACAGTCCTCTTGCTTGATGGGGTTCACACACTTATGCCTGAATTTTTACTTGAATAGATTTGTGACGTAGCTGATGTTTCAGGATGGTCTGTCATTTGATGTATGTCATACGTCCTGCATCCATTGTTTGTCCATCATCTGTCATTCTTTCAAATTAACAGATCTGACTTTTGCTTGCAAACTTGTCAAACATGGTGGGGACATACCTTGGGTGTATCTCCGGCAAAGTTGTCCAACAGGTTATAGTCCATTTACTTCTTTTTTTTTTTTCTTTTTTTTTTCTTTTTTTCGTTTTCTGTTTGTATAAAATGTTTAGTTTATCTGTGGAGGAATCTCTCCTAACATTTTCTCCTCAGAAACACATGTAGCCAATTGTTGAATTGCAGGTGAATGTCTCTGGGTACCCTAGCTCTGACCTTAATTTGTTCAGCAGGTGGTGCTGTGAGTGTTAGCTCTGCTGAGCAAAGCTGATACAATCTGTCTGCATCAGTCATCTGCCTGTTTCTGGGACAAAATTACTTCGTATTGCTGCATGGTTGCTTTGATTTTTCACACAGATGTGCCCCAGGTGGAACTTTATTAAGTTTGCAAAGAAGATGATGATGATGATGATTGTTCTATTTTTATGGCAGTGCTTTCATTTTTCTTCTTCCTCTTAGACTTTATTTGCATTTCTGTATTATGAAGTTACATATGTGTGTTTGGAATGTATATTGATACATGTATATCTGGGTTTCCTTCATGATTGGTACGGTACAAATCTGCATGTGTGGTCAACACATGCGTGGTCCTGGTCCTGGTCATGACCGACGGCAGGAGTGGGCGCATCCTACATATGGATCTTGCCTGATTGAGGGAACTGGTGTCACATTTTATGACAGTATGTGATAGTTTGCCCACTCCATGACAGACTGATGACAGACGAGACACGGGACTAGTTTAAAAACTTTGTTGCCAGAGTCAAATGGTTTTTGTGTGTTAAAGTGACATCGTAAAATTGAAATTTTCTTGAATTTCAATACAAGATCAGAATATTTTCAGGAGTTTTTACTCATTGTTTATCTCTCTGGCTGGGGTGGTTTTGGATGCCTGGGTGCTTGAAGTTGTGGAGGTGGCCACCTGTCCTGGGCAGGTTTGACAACATACTTCAAACATATCATCGCCGTCTTGTGTCATATCCTTCTGTGGCAATGCAAAAACAATGTAATTTTTGGCTGTGAGACATTGTGACTACAGGCAAATCACTGTCACTTTTCTTAGTGATTCAAATTGTCAGAAATTACTATTTATCATATTTAATGTTTGGTTTTGATATTAAACAGAACATCATATTTTTGATGGTTCAGTTTTAAGAAATTAGGTGTGGAAATGTAATTTGTTTCTTTGCTGACCAAAGTTTGATATCAGAGTGCCAATATGTGAATGACACTTGCACAAATAGTATATAGTTTCCTAGACCATGTAGACGGCAATAAAAAATATCTATGATACACACTTTTTAGCATACCGAGCTTGACATCTGAAGCACTTTCAGCTCAGCTGTTTCTGTTGCCTCAATTCCAATGAGTAGATTGTTGGAAAGCTGCCGGAGGTCGCCGAGCCAGCTCGCCTGATCACCATGTATCCCATGCCTTGGATGTGAGACTCTTGGAGACCTGATGGGACTTGGTTTGGTAAGTTGCAGTTGTGCATCTGTATGCATGCACGCCCTCTGGATGGACTGCAGGGTCCATCAGTCAGTTGGGTAGGCCATGTAACCTTTATTTGTGGAACAGATGTAAATTCAGTATGACAGAAATGAAAAAAAAATTTATATTTTGGACATCAGTATTTAAATTTTTGTTTGGCATCACTATTTTGGCTGCAGTCGATTTTATTTTGATAGGTATTGTGTAGATTAAATTATTTTAGCATCAGTGAAGATTTAGTATTTGGCATCAAAATGCATATTCCTGTTTGACTCTAAATTTGTTTATTTATTTTTTTGGTTCTAATAAAATTGATGCTAAAATTTCATGGCCTACCCTATGGACTAACTTCCGTGTCTCCTGGAGTAGATGGACTTCTTGATCTCCCTGCACCGTATCTGCACTCTGCTGACCTGGACTCACTTGACCTCTGCTTGGATGACAATACGTGGAACTGCATCTTCATTTTGTATGGTGTATGTGTGAGTGGGTGCATGTGTGAACATATGGTTGTATGTGTGCTTCATGTCATTCATTAAAAAAAGAAGGAAAAAATACCAAAAAAATATAAAACACAAAAATTAAAAAAAAAATATAAAATAATAAAAAAAAAACTAAAAAAAGTGAATGCATGTTGATTTGTTTGGTTGGAAGCTTGAATGTTGTGTCTGCCAAGGTGAGCATGTGTAGGGATGCCAGAGTGTGTGCCTGTATGTGGATGTTTGTGTTTCTCAAAGTGAGCATGTGAAGGGATGCCAGAGTGTGTGTGGGTGTTTGTGTTTGCCAAAGTTAGCATGTGTAGGGAGTTCAGGGTGAGTACATGTGTGGTTGGTGTCTAGGAATGTGTGGAAACAGCTGGATGTGACACGTACAGGCGATGGTTAACATTGTTACTGTTCCAAGTACTTTGTGATATTACATGTCAGGTCTAAGACATACAAATGACACCAGTCACTACACTGAGGCATTTTTGAGTATAAAACATTGGCAAACTGTGTGTGATGGTACTGGCAAAATAAATATGAAAAGTACTGTCTGCAAGATTTTAAATATAACAGCGAGGCATGTATTTATACAATTTTGTGCATGAAGATTGCATATTTGCCTCATCAAATTTGATGAATAACAGGGAAATTCGTTTTTTTTTTTAAATTCAAAAATAACAAAATTGTTTTTGTTTTGAACAGCTACAGCCAAAAGTCAAATTGCATGATTAGCATTTGTTTTGACTATGTGTTGATCAACTGAGTGGTTTTGAACTTTTCAAAAATAATGTTTCCAACATTTTGCCTGTGTTGAACTGCTTCCCAACTTTTCAAAGGAGACTATAGAAGTGAAAATGTCAAACTGAACTTTTGTTTTGTGTCTTTGAGTGTTTGCTTTAAAAGAACTTTAATTTTTGATCTGTTAAAAGATTTGTCATTGCTTTTGTGAAGAAATCAGAACCCTTGTGGAGGCCCTCAGGGGGAAAACTGAAAAATCTGAATTTTGAGGCAACTCTCCTTTGAAAGTTTGTCACACCACTGTCAAGCACAACTCAGTGGTAGTCTGCACACAGGAAATTGCCGACCACTTCTATCATAACCCAAATGCTGATGACATTGAATGAAATGCAGCGAAAGAAAGTGACACATAGCTTCTCAGTCTGCTGTCAGATGTTTTAATGAAGCAACAGTGGGCGTTAATATGTTGGCTCAGGATTTTTGTCAATGAAACTCAGTGTGTGGTCAACTTGAGATGATCAGCATTCCTGGTAATGTGTTACAATTCAGTGGTCAAATTGTCAGTTAACTCTGTTTGTCAGCAGATTTGTGCCTTGGCTGACAAGTCAGCTGAGTGTATAGTATTGTCCGTCATCCATCCACAATTCACATTTTGGACTTCTTTTCTGAAATCATCAGCAAGCTTCACTCCAGACATGGTGGTAATGTACCTTGGATGGGTCTCTACCACGTTTGTTCAAATGGTTCCTGCACCATTGATTTTTAGATTTTTTTATGATTTTTTGGGGGGAGGGTATTTTTTGGGAAAATGTTAAAAAATCTTCTCCAAGCTAATTCGTTTGAAATTACATAGGGACACTTCTGGGGACCTCTAGACTTTAATTTGTTCAAGAGGTGGTGCTGCCATTTTTCTCTCTCTCTCTTTTTTTTTCAAATGAATTTTGTGTGTTGAGGCTATTTTGGAATTCCTGTCTAAAACCATCACTAAGATTGTTCTGAAACTTAGTGGATCTTGAGGGAGGGGCAAACAGAGCTGTTCACAAATTAGTCATACTGTGGATCCCTGATTTATTACAAATTATTTGTTGGCTAATGCATGTAATCCTATTGATTACTATGTTAGTCAATAGGATTGCAATGGAAATTTACATTTTCAATTTCTTCTAGATAACCTTAAACTAGATTCACTTCAAACTTGGTGGGAATGTACCTTAGGTGGGTCTCTTCCAAGTTTGTGCAAATGGTCAGTCACGCTTAAGTGATTTTTATATATTTTTTATGAATTTTTTGTTCAATTAAAAAAAAGTTCTGAGAAACCGGACAGCTTATTGCTTTGAAAATGCGTGGGGACACATGTAAGTCAACAGAGATTGCAACGGAACTCACATTTTTACTTCTGCTCAGACATCCTCATCCCCTTAGACTAGAGTGGGACTTCTTATGGGTTGAATGTCAAGGTCAGCTGAGGATGGGCTGCATGTTCACACAGCTCTCTTGTTTTTAAACATTTGCTGTAAAGGCAATGTTTTCAAGATTTGTCTGTTTTGTAAGCCAAACCTGCTGTAGCCATATAGAGCTCTTCAATGGAATTGTGGGTGCATTGTGGCCAGTATATGGAAAATTGTTCAGTTACATGTGTGTACCCAAAGACAGGGCTGTGGTCACTGCATGGTCACTAATTATGTGTGGGTACCAACCCAGACATTTTGTTTTTCCAAGAATTCTTTCTTTCTGTCTGTCTGTCTGTCTGTCTGTCTGTCTGTCTTTGTTTCTCTCTTTTTTTCTTTCTCTTTCATTCATTCAGTTGTTCGTTCTTTCTTTTTCTTTTTATATTCATTCTCTCTCTTTCTTTCTTTCTTTCTTTCTTTCTTTCTTTCTTTCTTTCTTTCTTTCTTTCTTTCTTTCTTTCTTTCTTTCTTTCTTTCTTTCTTTCTTTCTTTCTTTCTTTCTTTCTTTCTTTCTTTCTTTCTTTCTTTCTTTCTTTCTTTCTTTCTTTCTTTCTTTCTTTCTTTCTTTCTTTCTTTCTTGTGTGTACCCAAAGGCCAGGCTGTGGTCACTGGTCACTAATTCAGTTTGTCCTTGCATAATGACATCATCATCCCACTGGGCTCCTGATAACCCATGGTAAAAATGATGTTAATTGGAGTCACAAAAGATAAATACATGTAAGCTGACAATAGTGGAGGATCTGCAACCAAACTTGCATTCCACCAGTTGTAACTCTGGCCTGGGACCTTTGCACAAAGTTAGCACAGAATACAGCAGGCTGTGTAAAGGCCACCTTGGAAGTGACCAGATGGCCTGATAACCCTGTCATTAATTTTGATCTAGGTAGTGTGAGGGAACAAGTGGAACTGATTTGTGATGGATAAAAGGCACTGTGAAGTGATTGGTAGGCCAGATTTTTCATTGAGAAAGTGAACAGTGAAATCACCATTGTGCCTGATTAGTTACAAAGAAAATGACATGAAATCAGTAGACTTGATTTGTCATTGAGAAATGGCACTGTGCAATAACTGTTGCACCTAATTTGTCATTGAGAAATGGCACTGTGCAACAAGTGTTGGGACTAATTTGTCATTGATAATTTGGCACTGTGCAATAAGTGTTGGGCCTAATTTTTCATGGAGAAATGACACTGTGAAATAAGTGTTGGGCCTAATTTGCCATGGAGAAATGACACTGTGAAATAAGTGTTGGGCCTAATTTGTCATGGAGAAATGACACTGTACAACTGGTGGTGAAGCTGATTTGCCAGAGAAATGGCACTGTGTCTCATTTGTCATTGAGAAATGGCACTGTAAAATCAGTGATGGGCCCAGTTTGCCATTGAGAAGAAGACTATGAAATCACAGATATACATGTAGATACACTTATAAGATTGTGCAAAGCACATACTTTATGACTGCATGTGCAAGGCTTAAATATTTAATTCTGTCACAAAATGTTCTTGAATCTTTCAATTCTGTTGCAAAATATTTGATGACTGTTTAAACAGGCTGCATGTCCCGCGACAGTATAGACTATTCTTTTTACTGTATATACCATTGTCTTGCTCATGCAATGACAGTTCAAGTCCTACTGGAACATTTAAAATCCATACATGCTGGCAGGCTGTACTCAAGTGACAGACCTGGTCAGTTTGGATGGTAGGCATACTGGCTTTTAATAGCACAAAAATGGTAGCTACATGTTACAAAATTGGGAATCAAAATTCAGCTCTACAAAGAAGTAGATGCCATACAAAATGCTGAAGATGCCAAATGGTGGAGCTGTGTGGCTACAAGCTGTGGAAAGGTTGGCTCAACGCTGGTTCTTGCGTGATTCCCACATGCAACTGTGGTGTTGACGTTTGTCTGTCCTGAGCACTGCTACCTTTTAGTGCCACCACTGTGTGAGTATTGACATTTATGGGCTTCTATGTTTATGTTGTAAAATCTAATGGGACAAAACTTCACAAATTAGAGTTAACAACTCCTTTTTATAAGTACTTACTTGTATGTTTAATACAACTCTACCATGTACCAGCCGATAATTGTCAATGAGCATGCAAATGTATTTGAATGAATGATGTGACTCATAAACATGATAATGCAGGGGTACATCATTTCATGACCTTTGGGTAGCACACTTTAAATGTAGTTGGCACATTGTATAATTCTTTATGCATGTCAGAGGCAATAAAGGTACAACTTTATATGCTAATATACCTACAGATGCTAAGAGAGATTGTGAATGTTGATCAGAATCTATAATTAAGGGATAGTTCAACATTATCATCATTTTTTAATTAGTACTTAGGGTACTAAATTTCATGACCCCCTCCCTCCCCCCAAATTAGTACTTTAAAATGATGATTTTCCCCCCAAATCATATCAAAATTGCACAAAACAGGCCAAAAATTGACCATCATTTTCCATATCCTGTGAAAGTGTACAGACCCATTTAACCCCCTCCCCCCTTGCGTACTGTAAGTACTAATTCAAAAATGATGAAAATGTTGAACCATCCCTAAAAGGATGTGGTCATGAATGTGTTGATGGGTACAAAGGGAGTCACTTAAGCCAGAGCTGTGGGAAAGTGTTTGGAGGGCAGAGTGTCAGATGCTTAAAGAGCTGACCAGATATTTAACTTTCACATTAACCTCTACCACAATGTTTTCCAGTGTGTCTCTAGTAAATGCAGAAATTCATTTTATGTACATCTTTGTACTTCCTCAGACAATTTCTTGAATGGCCATGAATTTTTCAGTCATCATCTGGCCTGGGTAATATACCGTACAACTGATGGGACTTACCAGCCAAAGCCTGCTGAGTGTGACCAACTGCATGATACCCATTGCAACCGCACCTCAGCGTGACTGAATGCTGAGCAAGATTACCAACCTCTCCCTGCTTCATGTGACCAGCTTCAGGCTGATGCTAGTATTCAAATGTCTTACTGGTAAGTGGACTTCAGAGATGCCTTCACATGTAGAGACAGTCTACATACATTGCTGATATACATGTACCTGTTCGTAGCCTTTTCATCCAAGCTGTCAGGAGTGAAGTCTAAGCAGATCATATGCTGTGGTACCTCTTGCATATTGCCACTGTCATGGAATGCCAAATAGGTTTTGGTGATAACACTTCCAAGTACGCAGGATTCAATTTCTTTGCAGATGCAAATACGCTTGGTGACAAATTGCTGTTTTTTGTCATAACTTTTTAGCTCGCAAGATGGATAATTTCATGCTTGCCCTATGAAGGCCACCTGCCATTATCGACCCTTTGCCTTTTTGAGAGCACTCTGAAGACTCTTTAATTATTATCTTTGTTAAGCGTATCTGCATTTCAAGCCCATCTGTTACATGGGATCAGCTTTTGATGGCAGCAGAAGTGGTCTCAGCAAGCATGTACCACTGTGCCCCACTCATACCTGTCAACATTCCACACCTCAAATAGGGAGAGTTTTATAAATTTGAAAAATCCATGGGGGAGGGGGGGGTATGTATTTTAACAAAGAATATAATAGAAAATACTAAAGATTGTGCAGGAGATTCTATCAAATTTGCAAAATTTTGCACGTAAATAAAAAAAAATGGGGGTGAAAAGCTGGGAGACTCCCACCTTATGGGGAAGACTTGACAGGTATGCCCACTGAGTAGCTGATAACTAGCATGTACCACCTGTACACTGCTGAGTGGCTGATAACTAGCAGATACCACTGTGCCCCATTGTGTGGCTGATAACAAGCAGGTACATCTGTGCCTCTCAGATTGACCAATAACCTGCAGGTACCACTGTACCCTTCAAAGTGACTGGTAACTAGCAGGTACCTCTTTGATCCTCTGAGTGGTTGATAGCACATTTTTACTGGATGTCTGTGAAGCCAGTTAGTTGCAGTCAAGGTGATCAGTTCTAACTTGCTGCAAGGATACGGCTGTGGTAAAAAACAGCAATATAATGACCAGTGGATAGTTCTTACTTCAGGGGTACCAATGTGGTAGCAAACAATAATATAGATAACTCGACTTCAAAGGTACCACTGTGTTAATGGACAGTAATATGGTGACCAGTAGCTCTTACTTTAGATGCATTTTGTTGCAGTTAAGTACTGATGGTGGAATGTGAGAAAACAATTACCTTTCATGACTCTGTAGGGAAGGGTGTGTTTGTCACTTCTTTTTCAGTATTTTTCTATTTTTGCTCGTCTGACTTGTGGAATACCCAAACATATGTTAGACATTCTCACACATGCTGTTAGCTTACAAGACTCTGTTATTGTTGACAGAAGTAATGGCTACATACAACAGGCATTAACTCCAGATTTATATAGAAATTTACAGCTGGTGTGGATAGTGATGATAGAAATGTCTTTAAAGAAGAGCATTATTTAGGGAAGAACCAATTAATCCGAGAATATTGGCATAAACTATCACCTTAATCTGGATCAATGATGTGCTTGCAGGTTAGCAAAGCTTAAAGTAAATACTGTAGACAGCCTGATTGAAATTAAGAACCACAAAGGAGCTCATTTTGGTATGTGATGGTTATTCCCATAGAATTCCTGTTTGACAGATATGCAACAAACCCTCCCTGACCTTCACAAGGACAGCTATACTTTCTCTTTGAAGCAAGAAGGCCTCCAGCATCTGATTATATGGAGACAACTGGTAGGATATCAAAGTCTACATCTTTCCCAGGGTTTGTGAGCTGATTACAAGGCAAGTAGCCCTGGGTTTGCCTTGAAACCCTGGGTATATGATGATCCAGTCACTCAGCACTGTTTTGTAGGGACTGAAACCATAAAGAATGCAATTGATATTGATACCCGTTAATTTAGCCCAATGTCATTGGATACAGGATACTTTTAGTGTTTGGCGAATATTCTGGGTATATATATATATTTAGAAAATTTCATGTGGGAGATTGCACGCAAGCACAATCTTGAATGAAGTCTGGCATTCAATTTTTTAACGATGCTTTGCAAATGTGAGAAAACAGCCCAGATATAAACCTGTACAATTAACTTACCTATAATATATATATATATATATATATATATATATATATATATATATATATATATATATATATATATATATATATATATATATATATATATATATATATATATATATATAAGAGGGTTACCCAGTTAGTGCTAGAAGCACTAATCTACCCCAGGGCTCTCTAGTATAAGAACACAGAATGTTGATACAAAAAGATTTAGAACAATATTTATTATTTGCTCTTGGCAATCAACACATTTTGGGGCTCACCAGTCCAGATTATTTGTCAGTTGTAGCTGTTGTACAGAGGTCAATCTTGTTTACACACCCAATATCTCATGGACTACACTGTATTTTCATGGATTTCCATAGTGGGATTCTTGAGCTCTATGCATATGGGAAATTGGTCATGTGCTGATAATAGAATTTCCCATGATGGCAGCAAGCTTCCCTAGTCCTCTCAAGCCATTTGAAGATAGCAAGCTGTAGAGTTTGGAAGGGACCTTCATTGGCTGGGACAGACCAACATGTGGGCTGCTAATCTGGAGTCAGGATGGTGGCAATTAATTTCATGTTCTGGGCTCAAGGTTCAGGGACTGGAGGGAGATGGGGTGAGTGGACAGCACAGCAGCTTCAAAATGGGTGCATATACATGTAGGTGCGTGGGTCTATTCACCTGCCCGTCCCAGGAGTCCTTTTAACTAACAAAGCTTTGATGGCAATATTATGACAACCAAGTCCAACAAGTAGCACAGATGTGCCATTTGTATGTGTAGAAAGGAGATTGACCCTTATTTCCCAACAAAGGCTAGGCAGTTTCAGAGAAAATTTTTATAAAATTTGGTTCTTCTAGGAACAACTTGACCACTGTCTCTGTCTTCACAGAGGTCCATGACTTCACAATCCACTGGCAGACCAGTTCAACAGATTGCTTTTTGATGTTGCTGCTCAGTGCCGACTCCTTTGGGCTGCTGAGGATACACTTGGACCACAGCTCTCTCATTGCAGCTTTGAACAGTTTGTGTAAAAACACATTCGGAGGCTGTAGCATGAGGTCAAATCGTCTGGGATCACATACTGCAATATCTGTTCTGTGGCCCGTCTTGATTTTCTTCTTTGATCTTGTGTACCAGGTGAGTGGAGAGCCAGATATAGACCAACAGTGCTCTGTTGCAGAGAAGTGCTCCTGGTCTCTTGCTTCAAACTTCTCACAACCAAAGCCACCTGCCCTCACTGTCCATCCATTCCTTGGGCTGAATGTGCACATCCAATCTGGAAGGTAGTTTTTCTTTTGGTATTGTCTTTCTCCTCTCAAGATAACCATTGATCTCAGTTTTGTTCCATTGGCTGTTACAGCAAGCACCACTGTAAAGTGCTGCTCCTCACTCTCCATTGTGCAGGTATTAATAGACCTTATACCAATGGGGTCAATGAAACATGCTCCTACATCAAATTTATGCCCCCTGTCACACACGCACGCACACCACAGAGCAAACTGAGGTTTGTAAGTGTTGAAGTGTCGTCACCCTTATAGGGTGACAGGATGTTTAATAAAAATATCAAAAATGTAAATCTACATTTAAAGCAAATCCATACATAAAAATGTTATGCAGTAAAACCTGTTTTGAGAGACCACCCCTAGGACAGGCCAAAAAGTGGTCACATAAGGCAGGTGGTCTCTCAATAGAGGTGCAATAACATGGGAAAGATAGCAAAAGGGACATGGTAAACCTGGTCTGAAAAGGCAGGTCGTCTTTCCTCACAGTGGTCTCTCTAAACAGGTTTCACCACTGTAGTCCTTTTTTCAGGGGGGGGGGGGGGACTGGCTCCATATAGGCCTTGACATATGCTAATTGAACTAAAATAGTCTTCCTTACCTGGGACAGTGAAAGTCACTCCAGGCAAAACTGGTCCAGGCTGGGACAGCAACAGCCTAAGCACAAAATGCGAGGTGTCATTGTATAAACCTTCACTCCCTCAACAAATCTGCAAGTACATGTACTTGTTTCACTTGAACAGTGACCATCCAGTTCTCTGTAGTTGACACAGATTCAGTCTTTAATTGTTCATAAACTTGTTCATGTAAATGTATGGTCCATATGTGTGTTCAACTCATTGTTCAAAAGAGAAACACAGTCATGAATTCATAAGTCACTGAATGTTCAATGCACTTGCATCAGTGTTTTTGCCAGCCCTCCTGAATCTTTTGGGAGTCTCCTTAAAATTCAGGCATGTGTTGTCTGTGCTCCCAACTCCCAAAGTATCCCAAGAATCACGAAAATTACCACAAATGTCAGTCTAAATAAATAATGTGGTAAATTTTAACAAATCTTCTTTTCACCGTGACATTTTCAAGGCAAATTAAGCTGCTATGCCTCTTGCAGCTACAGCATGTTTAGCACTGATGCCACCACTCAAGCTTGAATCCAAGCAACCCTCACATGCCATGAAAATGCATATTTTGATGTCTTTTTTAAACAAAAATTTCCAGGGGACCATGCTCCTGGACCCCCCTATGAGGACCTCTCAGCTTACGCCACTGGCTGTTTCATAATCTTCAAAAAACATACCTCCACCAGGTTGCCAGCACTGTTGCATTCAATAAAAACTCACACTACATGTAAATGAAAGAAAAAAGGGCCACATGCAGTCTTGTTGCAATAATAAAAAACAAAAATGGGGACCACCAAAAACATACAATAACCTCTGTGAAACAAGGAAACAAAATTAAAGAGACAAATTTTGAACAGTCCAGTCTATTATTTCCTAAGCCAGTTACATATTACGGGTGTGTATACAGGTGGTGTCAGGGACACAAGGTGGGTGATTTTGTGAAAATAAAATGGAGTTTTAAAGAATTGCTGCCAAAATTGTGAAGTGTAACCCACTGAAACAGAAACTACTTGTTGACCCACACCGGGAAATTCTTGGAATGAAGGGATGCTCTGATTGGTCAGTATCCACCAATCAGAAGGATGGTAACATCACTGTATTGGGTGCACGAACTTCATCAATCCTTAGCCTTGATTTAGCCTGTCATTGGGGTCTCACACATATTGCCAATCAGTGATAGTGCATAATTGTTTGCCTACCTCACCCTGATCACATATGAATGAAAATCAGTTATCGTACTCTTGTGGTGGGCTAGCATCATCTGTGCAAAATGGATTCTTGCTCTTAGTGAGGCTGTGGTATTTCACAAACTGAGAATACCAGTTATTGGTTGCCTTGAAATCTTACATCTTTTCTTTCACTGCAACGTGCATGCAGGTCTTGTTGTCTAATTGCAGATCTACTGACAATGTGTCCATCTTGCCTCATTTTTGTGATCCATGTGTGCAGCTTGAGAAATTTCTCTGGGGTTGACCACATCCCTTGCTTGAGCCCACATTTTGGCATGCTTGCTACTTTACATGGCTTCCAGGGGGACCCATTTGCTTTCTCCAGTTATTGACCAGCATCTCATTTACTCCAAATAATCTCTCTGTGTGTCTGTTTCGATGTTGCTCAGCGATAACTTTCGGCTTGAAGGCTGCATGGTACTTCTTGTTCTTTCAACAGTGCCTAGGACTGGGCATTTTGGTAGAATCTGAAGCCTTTCTCATGTCTGGCATTAATTGTCATGGGTTGAGTTGAGCTGAGTCAAACTTGAACATGACAGCTAGTTGTGACAGCAGTCTTGACTTGTGATATACAGCTGTACTGTATTTTACCTGCCCTGATAATTAAAGCCCCTCAGCAGATAAACCGTTGGCATTGGCTAATTCAGTCAACTGGTGAAATTCCCTTGTTTATTTTACTTGAGCCCATTACAGGAAATGTTATCACAGTAAATATGGAAACATTAGAACCAAATAGGTCCTTGACGTCAAGCTGCTCCACCATGTTTGCTCGACTTGATATGAGACAGGGGCAGCCAGAGTGACCATGAAAATAAAGGAAAAAACAGCTGTTCGATTTGAGTTGATTAAATATATAAGTCAGTTTAGCTGCTTCATTGCCCCCGCCCCCCCCCCTTCTTTTTAACAGCTAGACTCATCTCCTAAGTATCAGTTGCATGTGCCTGATGAGCATGTCTTTTGTCCCTGTCACATCTGAAAGAGGTAAAACTGAAGTTACATGTCTGCAGTCATTATGTCACTTTGATGAACATTGGAAGCCATTCACTTTATCGCTTGATGACCATTTGCAGCCAGACATATTGTCTTATTAATGTCATTTCCATCTCATTTCATGGTGAGAAAGTTTTGTATTGGGGCCTTGCATCATAGATCTTCAGTCTAAACATTTGTAGCTACCTTTGGCATCATGTCCCTCAGTACATGTCTGCATTAAGGACAGGTGGGCTCTCACTTGTCTGTGTGTCGCCCAAGCTGTATTCTGCTGAGCCAATGCCATGCTTCCAGGGTCAGGAATGATAAATGTCACCACGTCAGTGTCAGTCTGTTTGGACTAACCATTTCCTGGTTGCAGTAAGACCTGAGTCAACAGCTTTTCTTCAGTTAGGTACAATGTACTCAACATGTGCAAAGAAAGCTGTTGACCTGCAACATGCTACTGTGATGTAGGTCTCAGCTACATGTACAATTCTCAGCAAAAATGTTTTCTGTTAATTGTGTGACAGGAAGTGAATGTGAATACAAGCATTGAAGCCATTGACAAATTTCCATGCTCTTTTGGGTGATTTGAGCAGGAATTAAGCAGATGTAAAAGACAAACCTGAAGAAATATTGATGTACAGGGACTCAGATGCCCATCTATATAGTCTGTATCAGACATTGGAAAGAAGCCATATATGTTGTGTCATTGTTGGTACTCAGGGATCAAGTCATCATTCTTTTCATTATCAGCACATGTACTGTGAATATGTTTATTTTCATGTTTTTTTTTGCATTTTGGACCTTTCACTGAGACTTCAAATTGGAAGTTTAGTTTTACTTCCAATCAATCCCTCTTTAAAAAATTGTTTTCACTGTGTTTTTAATTTCACTATTTGAAGCATAAGCGAAACAAGCAAAATAAGGACTCAGCAAAATTAAATGAATTCACAGTATATTGTGGCTTGATGTCATTAGTGTACATGCTTTAATACTCTTCATTTTAATTGAGTGTAAGAAGTGGCCATTGTGCTGGATACCTCTAACACACTCTCATTAATCATAATACGCTTATGAAGCTAAATTTTTAAGTAAGAGTTGTTGGTTTGGCTGTCCATTCTTTTAATTGGCAACTGATAGCAAAATGCTACCATATCAAATGTTTATGGCAGCTAAGCCTTATATTGTATGGGTGCTTTTTGATTATTTTCTTTGACTAATGATGCTACTTTATTAATTAATTAACATTCAGTAAGTGCCTTAGATTTTCTTCTGGCCATTTCTTAGTACCTACTTCAACAAGGCCATCCAAAGTATTTATAAAGCACATACATGTAGCTCTTGCATGCTAGGTATGCTGTTTCCAGTGAAGCCTGTGGTAAGTTAGCTTGAGGCTGGGTGACACTTGCTGGACCATGTGCAGTAGAAAGACACCTGTACCTTTAAAGAGCATGCAGGTTTTTTGTTTTTGTTTGTTTGTTTGTTTTTTTGGCCTGACACAGTCTTTGAAAGTAGGCTCCAAAATCCTCAAGAATCTAGTTACTGGATCAGCTCAATCTTCAGATCTTTGTGAATCTGTAATTATTTCAGTAACCAGAAATGTGACAGTCTTGGCTGTGAAGTGACTGGCAGACCATATATGCTTCACCTGTTGTGGGGTGCTCATCAGCAGCTTATTCCCAGATGTGCACAACGTAGCAACACAATTGTTTCCCCTCATCATAAATATGGAAGCATTTTCAAATCCCTGCCAGTGCCTGATGAAACCTATCCAAGGTTGCAACGTGTCGCACATTTGTTATTACTACCTTGGCTGCTTGCCTTGTCATATTTGCTTATTTACAGGAACATTTTTGTCCCGATACAGAGGGACATGTTTCATGATTTTGACAGAAGATCCAGAGACACAAATTCATGAACCAGGTCATCCATCACGGTTCAGATTTCTCTACACTGTGCAGACAAAGTGTTCACAGTCTGTGTTGATCTCACCAGCCAATGAGTATGTTCTTGCATTATGTCCACATGTCAAGATCCACAATACTTGAAATTTACACCAATCTTTTATTCTGTTATGTAAAATCAGTCCTTTATACAGAGCTTTCGATAAAACATGCACTCTTGCCCCCAGTTACCCTGGTAATCACATCGTGTCTCAACTGTACTGTATTCAAATGGGATGCTTGCCTGTGTTGCTGTCTTGTGATGCCAACCTGTGTAGCTGTCCTGTATAGCTGTACCCTGTAATGCTTGCCTGTGTTGTTGTCCTGTGATTGGCTGGAGGCTCACCCCCAACAATCCTCTGACCCACACTGCCCCTCTCCTGTGTGAACTACAAAGACAGATTTTTCTACTTCACCCACACTAACCACTGCTACTAACAATGAGAATCAATTCATAATTGATGAAAATTCTCTCTTTCACGAAGCATATGAAGTTCTTGCAAGGAAGTGTGTATTTTGGTCACACTGATTTAAAGAAACATGTCCATGATTGTGAGCTGTATTGTTTTGTACAGATTTATGGTCATGTCTTCTTTCCATTGACTGTCAACCTGATAAAAATGCTCTTCAACCATCGAACAACACCTTGGCTTTTGTAAAATGTTCTTGCTTGTTGTGCATGTAAAATTATGTTCAATGGAACAAACAACACCCAGCAATCTAAGCACCATAAATAATAAATAACAACAAGTGAATAAATCTTTTTAAGGAGAAAAGGGAGTGGCCTCCCGTGATGTGTTTCGGGCCCTGGGTGGCACTTCATCAGGGGGCGGGATGCTCACTCCAATTTATTCTGGTCTGATATACAACTTAAGTGCTGATCAGAGGCTTGGTTTTCTGGAGAATCATACATGTGAACTTTCCAAATATAGTCTGCTTATTGTGATGTCAATGTTCATTTCTGTCCAGCTGGGGCGTTACAATTCCTATGATCTTTACTGATTTTGTATAAACTTATTTATGAGCACTTAAAGAAACATGTATCAAATGAAGTTATTTCAGTCCTGTTTAATCTTGTGCTAATAAAAGTTCTTATGAATAAATAAATAAATAAGTAAAAAAAAAAATATATATATATATATATATATATATATATATATATATATATAAGTGTGTCGATCTGGTCTTGTTTCCTCTTCTGTTTCTTGGTCCCCCTTGATGTATCAATGTTCTAATCCATCCTGTTGTATTGTCCTGTGACCTGTAAAGGACAGAACAAGGATCAGCCAAAAAAAGGGGGGAGTTGGTGACCCTTCATCTACCTCATTGCATAGATATAAATTGTTTCTTAGTACAGGTATATCCTGTAATATTTTCTCATGCCAAATGAGTGAGGCAGTCTGTTTCCCACATATTCATTAAGATATCTTGGCCTAAATGTTATCATGTTTCTAGTTATCTGGATTTCCCTTTTCCAGTGTTCTTTTGTGGCAGCTTTAATTTGTTTGGCGACTACTTTAAATTTGACTGTTGTCAAGTCAGTTGCAAAAGGTCTGCGGTATTTGGTCATTTTCATTGCTGCAGTCCCTGGTTGATATCATATATACCTGGCTGTTGGAAATCTACATCATGGGTCCTGAATTGACGTCTGTAATTGTCCATCCTTTCGTATGTTTTATGGCACACACTGCATGTAAGAATATGATCATCTCTGTGTTTCGTAATTACTGACATGTCTGTTAAGTGACTGCTTGTGTCAATATTGTTTCTCACAAAAAATGCACTTTAATATCTTTCTGCCCAGGAGTTTAGGCCTGATGGAGTTAGCGTGTTGAGCGCGTGAATTCAGGGGGCTTTGTGTGTTGTGCATATTATGTTGTCATGGCATGTTAATTTTTGTATGCCACATATTATGACCTATAAGACGGGGCAAGTGGCCTCGATGGAAGGGGTACAAGTTCTACCGATTTCATTCAAATGAACTTGCCAGAAACTAATGCAAAACTGCCCATATATATATATATATATATATATATATATATATATATATATATATATATATATACATATATCCACAGGTAACTTTCCGTGGTCAGGCAATACACGTGCATTGTGCTGACGTGAGGACAGGGTGTGCATTGGCTGTGATTGGTTATCACAGTCAGTCCATTTCAAATTGCGTGCTTGAAATGGAAGTTCTTTACAAATAAGGAAAGGTAAACAAGTAGACCCACCGGGTCACTTGGTTCACATGTGTATTGGGCTTTATGATCCAGCAGAATTTCCCTTCTATGGATGCCCTAAATAGGGGCAATCAGAAAAGAGCTGATGCCTTTTCTGAGCGGGTAGATGTGTGGTTTTCCTCCCATATATACACACAGTGTGATATAAAGCTATGAGGTACTGTTATCATGGGTGAATGAGCTACGACAATACAATTTTTTTTTTCATATATTATGACGTTTGAATGTGGGCATTGTTGTAGGTGCAACGAAATAGATTTTGGCTTTTTGTCTTTGATGTCTTGTCGGTGTCCATAAAAATTTTTTACAAATGATTGTGACGTCTGACCTACGTATTGCTTATGGCGTTTGGAACATTCTATGATTTATATTAAATTTGTAGAGCGACATGTGATTTCTTGTTTGATGATGTATTTGATTATGGTAGTTGTGCTTATAAATTAGTTAGTTTTTATCATATACATGTATGGACAGGCCACGCACTGATGTCCACATGGTCTGTCACCTGATCTTGGTTTGGGTTTATCAAAATCAGAGTGGACTAGTTTAGCATGAAGGGAGGGTAGTCTTTTCTAGCAGATCATGTGTGTTTTGTTATAACTGTGGACCGTGTCCGTATGTTGACTTCATATTGGCAAATATTTGTTAATCAGAGCAAAAGAGATGGGGTTTTCCGACTTGTGTGTTACTACAAAGTTGATTATGTCTGTGTTTGTGGCTGTGTGCCATTTCGGTGCAAGGAGCATAGCATGTGGCTGTGCGAAAGTGCGGGAAATGGCTTCCTGTATTATCTTGGGTGGGTAGCCACGTTTCACTAGATTGGTGGTGATTTGTCTACCTTGTGCATGGAATTCATCGTTGGTTGAGCATATGCCTCTCATGTGTAGTGCCTGGTTGTACGAATTGGAACGTTTTTGGTGGGTATGGGTGGCAGGAGTTATGAACTGGACAGAAATGAACATTAACGTCACAATAAGCAAACTACATTTGGAAAGTTCTCATGTATGATTCTCCGGAAAATCGAGCCTCTAATCGGCACTTAAGTTGCATATCAGACCAGTAAAAATTGGAGTGAGCCTCCAGTTCCCTGATGAAGTGCCACCCAGGGCCCAAAACACATTGGGGGAGACCACTCCCTTTTCTCATTAAAAAGATTTATTCACTTGTTATTTATTATCCATCATGCTTAGATTACTGGGTGTTTGAACATTGAACATAATTGATAGTAGGCCAGTCCCATCGGTGCAAACCCTGCATCTGTGACAGATCCACCTGGCCATCTATTTAACCTTTTATGTTTCAGGTGAGTGTGTTGTTGACTATTTCAACATGTTTTTGTACATGTACAAGATAGGTCCTACCTTTAAGCTGTTATAAATGTTGACCAACAGTTAGGTGACATGCTAGGCAGGCTGTCGTTGAAGTGCACTCATTAGGGATCGCATATCTGTCAAATAGGAATTCTATGGGAATAACCATCACATACCAAGATGAGCTCCTCTGTGGTTCTTAATTTCAATCAGGCTGTCTACAGTATTTACTTTAAGCTTTGCTAACCTGCAAGCACATCATTGATCCAGATTAAGGTGATAGTTTATGCCAATATTCTCGGATTAATTGGTTCTTCCCTAAATAATGCTCTTCTTTCAAGACATTTCTATCATCACTATAAACATCAGTTGTAAATTTCCATATAAATCGGGAGTTAATGCCTGTTGTATGTAGCCACTACTTCTGTCAACAATAACAGAGTCTTGTAAGCTAACAGCATGTGTGAGCATGTCTAACGTATGTTTGGGTATTCCACAAGTCAGACAGAGCAAAAATAGAAAAATACTGAAAAAGAAGTGACAAACACACCCTTCCCTACAAAGTCATGAAAGGTAATTGTTTTCTCACATTCCACCATCAGTACTTAACTGCAACAAAATGCATCTAAAGTAAGAGCTACTGGTCACCATATTACTGTCCATTAACACAGTGGTACCTTTGAAGTCGAGTTATCCATATTATTGTTTGCTACCACATTGGTACCCCTGAAGTAAGAGCTATCCACTGGTCATTATATTGCTGTTTTTACCACAGCCGTATCCTTGCAGCAAGTTAGAACTGATCACCTTGACTGCAACTAACTGGCTTCACAGACACCCAGTAAAAATGTGCTATCAACCACTCAGAGGCGCAGAGAGGTACCTGTTAGTTATCAGTCACTTTGAAGGGTACAGTGGTACCTGCTGGTTATTGGTCAATCTGAGAGGCACAGTGGTATCTGCTAGTTATCAGCCACACAATGGGGCACAGTGGTATCTGCTAGTTATCAGCCACACAATGGGGCACAGTGGTATCTGCTAGTTATCAGCCACTCAGCAGGGTACAAGTGGTACATGCTAGTTATCAGCTACTCAGTGGGGCACAGTGGTACATGCTTGCTAAGACCACTTCTGCTGCCATCAAAAGCTGATCCCATGTAACAGATGGGCTTGAAATGCAGATACGCTTAACAAAGAAGATAATAATTAAAGGGTCTTCAGAGTGGTCTCAAAAAGGCAAAGGGTCGATAATGGCAGGTGGCCTTCATAGTGGGTATACACCCTGCAAGCATGAAATTATCTATCAGTCAAGCTAAAAAGTTATGACACAAAACGGCAATTTGTTACCAAGAGTATTTGCATCTGCAAAGAAATTGAATCCTGCGTACTTGGAAGTGTTATCACCAAAACCTATTTGGCATTCCATGACAGTGGCAATATGCAAGAGGTACCACAGCATATGAACTGCTTAGACTTCACTCCTGACAGCTTGGATGAAAAGGCTATGAACAGGTACATGTATATCAGCAATGTATGTAGACTGTCTCTACATGTTAAGGCATCTCTGAAGTCCACTTACCAGTAAGCCATTTGAAGACTAGTGTCAGCCTGAAGCTGGTCACACGAAGCAGGGAGAGGTTGGTAATCTTATTCAGCATTCAGTCACGCTGAGGTGCGGTTGCAATGGGTATCATGCAGTACGTTGGTCACACTCAGCAGGCTTTGGCTGGTAATTCCCATCAGTTGTATGGAAGAACCATGAACTCAAATTGATCATCGATGTATGGTTAATTTCTTAATTTGTTTAGCTACATGTAAATCTGTTTACCTGGTAAATTTAGCAGTTTAGTTTTGTTGTCCTTCCATATCCTGTGACCTTGGTACATCTCTATGCTGTGCCCCTCTGTAATAGTAGTTACTCTTACCTGGACCTTGAAGGCAAACCCATGCAGGGCAGAGATGCAGACTTTGATGTGCTGCCCACTGTCTACATCTGCTAATTAATCACATCAGGCTGGGTACTCCCTGCAGGATGCTGGCTGGAGGCTTCGTCTTGGTCCTGAAAAGAAAGTTTTCCATTTTTGTCAGGGGTTAGGGAGGCATCTCAACATATGGTGCAAGTCCCAAAATCCCAAAACTTGTTTGCGGCGAGTAGAATAAGATAAAAAAAAATTAAAAAATAAAGATAAGGGCAGAGCAGCCTTGGATAGTTTCACACACTAAAACATATTTATTTCTAAAGTGCCATGGATAGGTATGAGGCCAAGGGGACTGCCACTGGAAGTGGGACATTTAGGTGTAGATGCATGGGCTTAAAGGGCAGGGTGGTCATGGTGTTCCTGAACAGTGTACAGCACACAAATACTGTGCAGATACACCAGGTCAAAAATTTATGAGGTTTATTATTATCATGAATAATGAATCATTGCCCCTTTAACAGGATTCAGCAATTCTGTTTTCAGTGACATTTAACCTGGATTTCTGGCTTAAGATGACATAAAGAAAAAGCACAAGCCACATTGTTGCAAATATTTACAGGGCATGTTCTTGGGCCATGTCAATTTGGTCACCACCTTGAGTCAAGTAGTGGCTGTTTACATACACAGTGGTACCTACCAACTTGAGTTGAGTAGTGGCTATGAACATACATTGGTACTTACCACCTTGAGTAGGGGTTGTTAACATACATTGGTACTTCCCACCTTGAGTAGGGGTTGTTAACATACATTGGTACTTACCACCTTGAGTAGGGGTTGTTAACATACATTGGTACTTAATTACCACCTTGAGTAGGGGTTGTTAACATACATTGGTACTTACCACCTTGAGTAGGGGTTGTTAACATACATTGGTACTTACCACCTTGAGTAGGGGTTGTTAACATACATTGGTACTTACCATCTTGAGTAGAGGTTGTCGGCATACATGGGTACTTACCATCTGGAGTTGAGTGATAGTTGTTAATATGTAGAGTGCCACTAGTTATTTAAGATCACCCTAGTGGCATCAAAAGTAGTATCATATGGCAGATGCATAGTCTTAAAATAAAGCTGAACTAATTAGAAAAAGTGACACCTTGTATCATGGTCTATCACAAGAAATTGTCTTTGGAGAGGGTACCAGTGTATTGTATTCTATTGCTTCAATGCCATACAGTGAAAACTGTTTTGAGAGACCCGCCCAGAGTAAGCCAAAAAGTGGTCACATAAGGCAGGTGGTCTCTCAATAGAGGTACAATAACATGTGAAAGATAGCGAAAGGGACATAGTGAACATGGTCTGAAAAGGCAGGTGGTCTTTCATCACAGTGGTCTCTCAAAACAGGTTTCACTGTATATTATACAAAATTATGATTAGATGTTTTGTTAGACAGAAGCCAACACTCAAGAGTCTTGGGGGCTATGCTATTGTGTTGCCGCCCCACTAAAGACTGTACCCAGAAGAGGGCCCTGACCCATGCAAAGCAGATGCAGTGATAACTATGCACAAGTCACTCACGGCCATGGTTGAAGGGGGAAATTACATACGAGTTTCATGAGTTTCCATATGTGGCACACGGAGTACCTGTCAAGCTCTGTCTGCACTTTCTGGTCTAAATCGAGTTGTTTTGATTGCGAAATACACATGTAAGACCACATGGGCTTTGTGTCAAAATGTGCTCCATGATGGCGACGGGAAGCGGCTGGCGCTGTTGCCGGGGCCTGTAAGTCATTTTCATTTTTTCCGGGAAACTATAATAAATTTTGTGCACTTATGGGAATTTTTTTTTTCTCATGATGGAAAACAGCAAACTTCGTTGTTCAAGTGACTCTTTATTTTACATCTATATGGTCATCTCCCAAACGAACATTGTGGGTGATAATACCAGTCCCGGAGCTGCAATGCGCAGTTTCAATTGCCTACTCTGCCAAAATTTATGGGCCATTAACAAGGAAACAATCAGCTTATCACTTAACAGATTGAAACACAATGTGCTTCGTCAATTACAAGGCATCGTAGGCATTGTAAATAAAGTTTCGAGCATAAAATCATACAGTCCCAGATACCGCAGCCTTGGGCGAAGCAAACACAATTTGGAACTTGCCGTTTCTGATCCCATCATGGCAATCAACATCTCCAGCATAGGCAGCATTGGTTCCACAAGTTTTAAGTCTCTTTACTTGGTCCTTCATCAGGGCAATTAGTGGTGAAATCACAATGACAGTACTGTTTTTCTCAAACATTCTGGGAAGGTAAGAATAACACAGTGTTTTGTCACGTCCAGTTGGCACACAAACAAATGTGTCCTGGCTCTGCCCCGTGACTGTCCTCATTGCTTCCCTTTGAAAATCTTTAAATTTAATGCCACTCCTCTTTTCAGTTGCAGTCACTTTTTTCTTAAATAAATCTTTATCCATCTTGTAATACTTGCTGAAGTTACGATTTGAGAAAGCTAACGTTGCAATACACAAATGGCATCCTGGTGACCAAGTTGGTGACACAATTACGATTTGCTTTATGCTTACGAGGTAATGAAATCACACCCCCAGACCATACCTGCGGGTGATTTAGTAGCCCGGCTGTAAAGGGGTAAACACATTGTGAATGTCATAAAAGGAGCTGATTGGGCAACACATTATTTTTTTTTTTTTTTAGTCAGAGAAAATAACTTTCTCTTTCTTTGCCTTTTGTCTCCAGCGGGGCCCGCAGCCTATTTTGCCCACCAGGAGACAGAATGATACTGTCTTATGTTCTGTCAGGTTATGGAATTGAAAATGTCATATACATAATTGGATTCTGACCACTACTTTATTGCAAGGGAAACTGAGGTTTCCTTGATTGTTATCATGTAAGCTACCAAACCCATGATCTTACTGCTTGACTTCTTGATCATAAAAATTTCATAATTTGGCTTTTCTGCAGTTGATGTTTCAAACATCAGGTGTATGTTGATCTTATACTCTAGTATTGCTATTTGAAGTGTATTGATTGCACACAGCAAATATGAATGGAATTTGTGGAAGACTAAATCATGAAATTAACCCAGATTAGTCACGAACATTTTTCCTGATAAAACAAATGGGAAAATGAATGAATTTGAAAAATTTAAATGTCTATAAATTGGCTAGATGATCAAAGACTGTATGGCTAGATGAAAGACTGTATAAACACTGCATACCACAGGTAAGGGACAATCTTGTGTATTTTTAATTTTCAAGATTTTATGCTTGGAGGTCAAATGCAGGATCCCTGACTGTGGCATGGTTCATTTCTGATTTGTATGTTTCAGTAATATTATTTCCATTGCCTGGAGATTCAGACACCCGATAATTTCCCTGAAAATGGCAAAAAAAAGGTTGATTTAATTTAATGTATCCAGCTTGTTAAAAGATCATGACAGGTATTAGTCTCAGGTCAGGGGGAAGGGGTATAAATAAAAAGAAAGTTTGTTTATCTAGGGAAACCCTGGACTTTTTTCGTTTTTGTTTTTTATTTTTTGTTTTTGTTTTTTATTTTTTGCTTTTGTTTAGTTTTTATGTCTGGATTTGTTTTGAAGGTCTGGGGCTGGCTTTTACAGTTTTTTTTCAAGGTCAAGGGCTGGATTTTACACATATAAGTGATCAAAAGGTCAGGTTGATGCATTGGCTTAAGTCATGGTAATGGTGGTTTTGTGGCCCATGGTTACTTTTAAAGACTAATCAAAAAGTTCCATATAAGTATGGGGTTCCTTTTGGTCCTGTTAATTTGGACCTTGAATGACCTTGAAAGGTCAAACTGACATCGGCTTATATCTTCATAACAGTGGGTCCTATTATTTTTCATTTAAAAATTGATGACTCAAGAAGTGTGTGAATGAAGACTTTGTTGAGTCACTGCCAAGATTCTTCAAATGGTTATGCTCCAGGGATTTTAAGCTTTTTTTTTTTTTTTTTTATAAATTTTTGCTTTCTGTCTATTTTTAGGGGTGGGGGGTGGGGTGGTGGCAAAATCTTAAAAAATCTCAATCTCAAAAGGTAAGTATGGGATACTAGACTAAGTGTACATGCCTGTATATGACATTTTCTTGTAAACTGTGAACTCGATCCACTTAAAACTTGGTGGAGATGTACCTTGGGTGAAGATGACTGTGTAACAGCTCAGCATATATATGGGCTGCTAATGCCCTGGAGCACTGGCAAACTATCGTACCTGTTATGGTAGACATTTGGACAACTCAAAGACAGAAGTAAGATTGTGGATGATGGCCATGGTTTATTTTGGAGTTCATTTACCATACTAACTACTTAAGAACACCACCACTTTACACCAGTGACAACTCAATACTGTATATTGCCACTGCACAACGGTGACAACTCAATACTGTATATTGCCACTGTACACTGGTGACAAACACAAAGATAATATATATGGCCACTGACTCCCCAGTGACAACTACTAGCTACTCTATACATGTATGTATGTACATGTCAGGACTGATATCTTAAGCCAGAGTATGCCAAACTCATAACCAAAGACAATAAGCAGATGCAAAACCAGCCAACAAAAGCAAAAAAAAAAAAAAAAAAAAAAAAAGAGGCAGGCAGCTAGCTCTATTAGAATTTTGAAGATAGCTTATTTACAGAACTACTAGATAATACACCTGGCTCAAGGTCTCCAAAACATGTAAATATTCACCACATTCCACACGAGATGTGACGGGTAAACCTGGAACAGCTGGAACCTCCCAGTGCAAGCTGGGAACCCCCCAACAATGGTGATCAAGCTTATTAATATTTAGTGCTCAATTTCAATATAAATAATTATTTGAAGCCAGGCACTTTAGGTCCACTACCAGCAAGATACTAAAATTAAGACTAGAAAAATTTGATTTGCTTGTTGGCAAATCAGTCTGTGTATGCAGAAAACTTTAAAAGATTGCCTATTCAGTATTTCTTTAACTCCTGCAACTATGTTTTTTTCATGCAGCTATGTCAAAAAGTTAAAGTTGGAAGAGCACCTCAATCTATAAGTGTTTTAAAGCTATTCAAAGATTTGAATTTTGTATACTTGCCTAATTTGCATAAATCAAACTGCTACAACTTTGATTCATGGTTCATGGGATGCAACTATCTATCAACTGAAGTTTGAATGACACCTCAGTTCATGATAATTTTGAAATTATTCAAGATTTAAATTTGTTCATTCACCTAATTTGCATAAATTGGAATGCTACAACTTTGGTTCATGTTTCATTGGATACGGCTATGTCACAAAACGGCAAATGAAGTTGAAATGACAACTCTAGCTTGAAAGTTATTCAAGAATTCAATCTTGTGTATTCATCTTATTTGCATAAATTAAAATGCTACAACTTTGGTTCACAATTTATTGGATGCAGCGATGTCACAACCTATAAATTGAAATTGGATTGGCACCTCTATTTACAATAGTATGTGAGATATTCAACTTTTAAATGTTTCAAGTGCTGCTAGTTAGCATAATTGCTGATTGACTGCATGTACGCAGACAACCATTGTTCTGCCTATACTGCCTGCCTGTTGTGTGGCAGTAAGTGATCGGTGAATTTCACAAATTCACCCTTGTGTATATATGCTCTTTGACTGACTGAGGGAGATATAAACCCACTGGAACGAGAAGCTATCAATCATACTCATGGAGTTGACCAAACCTGGCTGAAAATCCATGTGATCCCCTCTGGGGCTGTCTTGCAGATGAGCTCTTCTGTGTGATGATGACTGCTCAAAGGACCCCCTACCCCCACTCCCACCCCGTCTACCCTGCGATAGGCTCCCCTACTGCATACACACCATTACCCTTTCAAGCTGAGGTATCAGCACCACAAAAACCCAGCTGGCATGGGCCACATCACGGTTGACAGTCAAGGTATTGCTCCTAGCATCTTGTACCTCTGCGTTGCTGGCGCTAGTCACTGTCACATTTTTCGGGCGTCCACGTTTGGCCTTGGGCTTTGCTGCTTCCGCTGCCACCAGAGTAGCAGCTTTGTCTATTGCTTTTCTCTTTCCTTGCCGCACACAGCATGGCTCCTCTATCAATCTTTTATGGGCTTGATGGCCCTTGTCTAAGTACTACTAACAATCCAATTGTCGATCACACCATTGAAAAATTGTCCCAAAGTCACCAACGTCGAAAATCCATTGTGAAAAAAAATTACTTTGCAAATAAATTACTTTCACGCTGAGCTAAGCTTGAAGAATTCCAAAGTAAACCAAGCAAAGTGAGATCTCCTGCAGATCAATGCATCACAGTTTTCAGTAGCCAAGAGGAAACTTTAAGATGCACATGCCATGTGGATGCGACTATCATTGGTTACTTCAGGATGATGTTAATTAACCATGCAAATGAGACACAGACTTAATTAAT
Source organism: Hermodice carunculata (assembly GCA_964020975.1). Taxonomy (NCBI): domain Eukaryota; kingdom Metazoa; phylum Annelida; class Polychaeta; order Eunicida; family Amphinomidae; genus Hermodice; species Hermodice carunculata. Next base: position 89,147 of record CAXHWN010002163.1, on the reverse strand, counting down.
TATGCAATAGAGCCTGCCTTGTACAATTACACCTGGTGTAACATGCAGGTACACCAAGTAACATTCTGGACTTTTGTGCTCTTGCAAATCAGTTAGATCCAGCTTTGGGAGTCCAAAGTGACTTTGAAATTGCTGTTTCGCCTGGCTATGTTCTCTCAGTGGAGGTTGGACTCTGCCAATTACCAGTGGTGACCAGCCAGGCTAGCCATGCAGGCAGGCTATGGCTGCTACCCAGCCTGTTGTTCAAGAACCTGCAACACAAGATATAGACCCACATTGAAAATACCATTTATTGTCTCGCCAGCATAAGCTGTTGGTGAGACTAAGCAGTCACTTTCCGGACGTCTGTCCATCCGTCCGGACGTCTGTCCGACCATCCGACCATCAACAAAAAACTTCGGAGTGGCTTGAAGTACGCTGGGGAGACATTCATGCCCCCAGGCATGACTCTGGTGTAATAAAGTTAATTAACTGAAAAGAAAAAAAGATCCAAACTGTAGTCAAACTTTCATCTTCTTTCCCAAAATTAAGTGTAAGAAATTAATAATTATATGCCAAATCGTAAAATTCAGTTTTCTGTTTTTGGACTTCTGGTCTTGGCTAAGGTGTTTACAACTTCACAGTTTTATAACATTGAAATTTCCAAGTATTGGGAGTTTCAGATATTTTACAGAAATTCAAAATTGGCTATAAATTGGCTAGAGAGGGCTTGATATACTTGCTAAAATTGTGCATGTCATGATTTCACTTTAAAAGGCTGAAAGATACATCAATCGTATTTGTTTTGAAATATTTTCTCAGAGACTTGCAGTAATCCCAACTTCTCAAGTTAACACCACCACTGTTCATCAACAGTAGACAACAGCTGAAAACATATCTCATAATTTTATCAAAACAGCAGTTATTAATTTATTGTTAATATTTTACATCTATTCATATACATATTATATACTTTAAAGTTAGCAGTGCCTGGTTCTACCTTGATGTTTGGTCTGGGAGTGTCGCTATGCTCTTGACACTTTAACACAAGTGAGTTGTAGACAGCAAATCTCTTGTCACCGGTCAGTATTAGAAGAGAGTGGAAGCGTGGATTATGACTAGGGCTGCAGACTGCCACAACTAAAACTCAATATCACCATCAGTGTATCTTTTCTTATGATCTGAGTACAGTGGTCCCTTTGTATAAGGCCCCCCTGAAGAGAGACCTCCCCTTCTAGAAAGGTCACTTTTCCAAGGAATCAAGTATGGGATTTCCATAATTTTTTTTTTTCTTTCTTTCTTTTTTTCTCCATGGAAGGAAGCAGACAAATTTTCACCATTCAACTGTCCCTCCAGGTGGGACAGCAAACGCTCCTTCAGTGGAAGAACAAGGCTCACTGTTGGCATGTGTGCATCACATAAAAGTGTAGTGAAAGTGTTTATATATATATATATATACTTTATTTATTGAGGGTGGCCCAGTTAGCATTTCTGCTAATCTCCCCTGCGGCCCTCAAGGAAAATTTGTACAATATATTTCATACACATGTGTAACAAGAACAGCCTAGCTGACAATCATTGCTAGGTTACATCAATTCAAGCCAAATTATCTAGCAGACAACAAGTAAGTTGTACAGTTCCGTTTAAAAGCATCCAGTACATGTCTTTGCATTTTTCACATCTTGTGGCAGCTGGTTCCAGATAGTAGCTCCACTGTAACTTAGGGACTTCTTCAGTATTCCAGTTTTGGGTTTTTTCAAATATAAACAGTCATTTCTAGCAGATCTTAAGTCCACTGAGTGTTTAATGGCTCTGGTATCTGTATGGCCTGTTCTAGTACTGTAGTGTCCTGCTCAGACAGTGTTGGCACATCACTCAAGTTTTAAAGAATGTCTTCATCCATGAGGACAGCCATTACTGCTGCTTGCTGTTCTATATAACATTCTAACATGTCAAATGCTGAATTCCAGCAAGTGGAAACGTCAATTATCAGTTTATGAACTGGCAGGTGAAGTGACTCCTGTTTAACCTTGAACTCATCCCATATACTATATGGTCACAGGTCTTGGTCAGTGCCAGAACCACCGACTTAAGACTATAGGCATGTTAGTATTTGAACGAAAGCTCTTTTAATGAAGAATTTAAATATGCAATTGTTGTCTTAAATCTGGGTAAATATACACAAAAATCAGGGACTGGCATGGAATGAGTTAACAGAGGTGTAGTTGCATTACTTCTATGGAAGTAAGAGACAATAATTTTCCTGACAGGAGCCGGAAGCCGAGCTAAAGTGTTTACCTGCAAGTCTCTGTGGCAGGCCAGGTTTATAGTGTGGGCGAAGCAACCTACATGTATATGTGGTCCCACGCATGGTGCAAGGCGCACTGCACATTCCATATTTTTGGCATCGTCAGTAACAATGGGAATTGTAAGATTATGCCTATGCAAATTCCACAAACCTGCTGCTTCGTGAAGGACTTTTGCTATATTTTCTCCAGTGTGAGATTCATTCAGTGGCCTTGTTTGTAAAACATTGTCCTTCAGCTGAAAGTTTCCATCAACCATGTGTGCTGTGATGTTAACAAAGCTGCTTGTAGCCCTGGAAGTCCATCCATCTGTTGTGATAGCTATGAGAGGACATTTACTCAGATCATTTTCCACAGTATTCCTGGCTTCTTTGTAAAGTCCAGGGATAACTTTCTGGGCAAAAGGTGATCTCTATGGTATGGCATACCGGGGCTCCAAAGTTCCCAACATTTGTTGAAATTCTGCACTTTCCACTACGGAATATGGGCGTAGGTTAATTCATACCCATAAAAACTCCAATGGATCTAGTAATGGCTTGCACATGCACAGAGTTTAATGACAGTCTTGTTTTGAAAGCGTCTCTTATCGCAAGCTGACACATGCTGGATTTACTACCGTTTGAAGCACCACTACGTCCACCCCCACTACGAGTTGAAGCTATTGTGCCCTCTGAACTAGTAGTTGAAGAACCATCTAACTTATGTTCAGTTTCCACTACTCTGATGTCAACAAATGGGTGGTGTCTCTTCATATGTGTAGCCATATTCATGGTAGATCCTACATGTGTACTTCATTTCAGTGTTTGCAAACACATTTGGTTTTGTCTGCAATTTTGACTACATTTGTATTTATCACTTTCCGGAATCCAAAATGCTTTCACACTGGTGATATCATTGCTGCTGAGGCTGGCAAAAGTAGCTTCACCACCACAAAATACGGGACGTTTGGCGGCTACAAAACAGAGGATCAAAAGAAACAGAGCATAAACAGTTCTATTTTCTAGGACAGAGGCTATGTGCATGTGCTGACCATGTAGGTTCTACCAAAACGAGGTCAAAGGAAGCCTTAATTACCCTATGTTGTGACTCAAATGCTAAAATATACTCGTAAAAAGTTGGAAAATGAAATAAATTTGCCTTTATTTTGTCCGTGTAGATGGTATTTTATCAATATAGATGGGACTTCAATGATTGCTACACACAAAGTCGGGGTATTTGTTTTGTATCGAATTGAATCGTTTTTTCTTTTTTTGGCTTGTACTGTGTATCGAATCATAAGCTAAATTCAACCAATGCATCATTTCACCCCTACTTGTGCATGTGGAGATTCCGTTCAAAGCAGGTAAGTAGGCCTAGGTCAATAGTATCATGTGGAAACTGGAATGCCAAGATGATAAAGTCAACAGGTCAACATGCACCTTGGCACCATCTTATTTGGTTTATGTGCCTGCATTTGGAACTGGCATGGTCAAGGGCATTATGGACTTAATGTTTTCTTCCAAAATTTCATCCCCTCACATCACTTTTCAAGCAACAGCTTTTAACATATTTATGTGGTATGCACATGAACAAGTTTTTTATTCCTGTCATCCTCAAAGCAGCTTTGCTAAATTTACTTGTTTATAAAGAAAAGAAATTTGCAGAATATTTTCATACATTTTGTCTACTGAATGCCAGGATGCCTTGGCTTTGTGGAGATTGTTTGCCAGTCCAGGAGCAGGACTCAACCTGGGATCATCCAAAAATGGGCCTGGACTAGACCGGACATGAATGAGGCTAGCTGGACTTAGATGGACCTGCCAGGCTGCCAGCTTGGTGTACACCAGGCCAGAATCCTGATTGCGGCAAATTTGTTTATGCTTTATGGTATACCGTGAAACCTGTTTTCAGAGACCACCCCTAGGGCAAGCCAAAAAGTGGTCACATAAGGCAGGTGGTCTCTGAATAGAGGTATAATAACATGGGAACAGACATAGTAAACATGGTCTGAAAAGTCAGGTGGTCTTTCATCGCAATGGTCTCTCAAAACCGGTTTCACTATATTACTTTTGATCACCAGAGGTTTACTGGTAAGAAGTGTTAATAGAGGAACTACTCTAAAGTCCTTATGCACAGTACATCATCCCAACGGAATACCATAATCAGTACTCGTTACTTGCATCAGGTTCACGGGTAACTTTTGTTTAATGGGGCAAGACTTTCTCCAGCTTCTTTAATCATACAGCAGTTGCTCAAATTCCTGATAACACCCAGCTCTGGGCTGCGTGAACTTTGGTCTGGAAATCAGACCTAGAATTGATTTTAAGCTTGGCCAGAGCCCAGCTACCTGTGCCTTAATTGTCTTCTTTTTAAGGGCAGGGCTGTCCAACTGGAGCATTGTAGCAAAATTTTGCTACAAAGCTCTTCAAAATTGCTACATATTTTTTTCCAAAGTAAGTGTTTCTTATGTAAAGAATTGAAAAAAAATGCTACAAGTAAAAAAAAATTGCTGCAGAGATTTTCAGCTGGACAGCACTGAAGGGTCCGCCCCATGGGGGCACCCTTTCTGTTTTTGGATTGTCTGTCCATCCGGATGTCTGTCCAGATGTGCATATTCTTGTAACCGCGATATCTATGGAATGCCTCCATGTATTTTGCTCAAGTTTAACAATATGCTTACCTTACCTGGCAAGATGGAATTGATTAGATTTTGGTGTCACCATGATCGACCTAATTTGAAGGTATGTCTTGTTTTTAAGCACGTGCATTCATGGGGCAGCTGGACTGGTCCTGCCTTGAAGTCTCTGAACACAGGGCCACACCATGGTATGATTACAGGTCTAGCTGGTATCTGACCTGGTCCAATTTTTCCCCTTTCGTTATGAGTTGTTTTGGTTTTGCACTTAGTTTGTCCCACAATATATGCTAGATAAGAGTGCTCTCATTTGATCTGGGGCTTCTCTTATGGTTTATTGACACAACACGATCAGTGGCCTGCCCAGTCAACCACAGGCTTATTGTGTGAGTGTAAATGGTGATGTGGCCAGATTTCAGACACCTGGACACAGTCCATGTCATTTCCTGTTAAGCCAGCCTGTTGCCAGTTTTGGCCAAGTAGGTAATCTTGTCACTGTGTGTCATGGTCTAATCTGTCAGTCTGTGTCATGTCCTGTTAGGTCAGCCTCTTGTCAGTATTTGTCATATGTCCTGTTTTATTAATCTCTTGTCACTGTGCCATGTCTTGTTAGGTCCGCGTCCTATCAGTCTTTGTCATGTCCTGTTAGGTCAGCCTCTCATCTTTCTTCAGCCATTTCTTGCATTTACCAGAGTATTGGAAATAATTACATCACAAAACTGCTTAATTGTAAAGAAATAAAAGCCAAATAAAATGACCACATACCTAGGAGATGCTGACTCCATCACACATAGGCACCGCAAGTTTCACTGCTGGTGTCCGTGTTACTCCAGCATCCTTGAAGGCATGATTGATCCCCTACATAACATCATTTTCCTCATGACTTGTTCCATGATGGTGGAGACACATCGCTGGCAACAGAGTAATTGCTACATTTGTTCTGAAGCTTTTCCACATGCCTTTTTGTTTGAATGTGTTCCTCAATGCGTTTTTGTCTTCCACTTCCATAATTAATCAATTCCCTGCAAAGATTGCAAAGAACTTTTCCTGCCAGATCAACTTTAAAATTGTATCAGCCAGGGGAATGTCCAAAGTTTTTCCAGTGACTTCGACAGAAAGCGTCTAGCCATTCCCATCTAAACTTGTTCTGTCAAGTTTTATCAATCTCCGGCACATATGATCTTCCTTCTTTCTTTCCACTATTTTGTACATGATTGAAGTGATAATTTGTGTTGATCTTGATAATAAATTCCAATGCTGATCAAATTAGCCACGATTTTCATTTGGGTCAGCGTCAATATGGATAAAACGAAAATCCACCACGATTGGCTGGTACACACTAAGGCATGGATAATTAGCCAATCAGGATTAGGTTTAAAATTACCATTCAGCAGCTCAAAATAACAACATGTCCGATATAAAATCATGACTTACATCGGACCCGGAGCTTGGGGTAGAACTCAAACATTTCATACCCTATCCCCACCCCCACCTCTAAAACTTTCTCAATGGTTTGCGACAATATCGACAAGTATTATTTTGAGCTCAGATTCTCGGAAATCTGCAGATCCGCAGAAAATCCTCAGCCCTGCTTGTTAAGAGGGCCTCTTGTCAGTCTTTGTCATGTCCTCTCAGGTGCAGCCTCTTGTCAGTCTTTGTCATGCCCTGTTATGTCAGCACTTGTCAGTCTTTGTCATGTCCTGTTAGGTCAGCCTCTTGTCAGTCTTTGTCATGTCCTCTTTAGTCAGCCTCTTGTCAGTCTTTGTCATGGGGTGTTAGGGAAGCCTCTTTTCAGACTTTGTCATGTCCTCTTAGATCAGCCTCTGTCTTCGGTCAGCCTCGTGTCAGTCTTTGTCATGTTCTCTTAGGTCAGCCGCTTGTCAGTATTTAACATGTTCTGTTAGGTCAGCCTCTTAATAGTCTTTGTCATGTCCTCTTAGGTCAACTTCTTGTCAGTCTTTGTCATGTCCTCTTAGGTCAGCTTCTTGTCACTCTTTGACATGTCCTCTCAGGTCAGCCTCTTGTCAGTCTTTGTCATAGCCTGTTAGGTCAGCCTCTTGTCAGACTTTGTCATGTCCTCTTAGATCAGCCTCTTTCAGTCTTTGTCATGTCCTCTTAGGTCAGCCTCTTGTCAGTCTTTGTAATGGCCTGTGAGGTCAGCCTCTTGTCAGTCTTTGTCGTGTCCTGTTAGGTCAGTCTCTTGTCAGTCTGTGTCATGCCCTGTTAGGTCAGCCTCTTGTCAGACTTTGTAATGGCCTGTGAGGTCAGCCTCTTGTCAGTCTTTGTCGTGTCATGTTAGGTCAGTCTGTGTCATGGCCTGTTAGGTCAGCTTCTTGTCAGTCATTGTCATGTCCTCTTGGATCAGCCTCTGTCAGTCTTTTTCATGGCCTGTTAGGTCAGCCTGTTATTAGTATGTGGTATGTTCTGTTAGTTCAACCTCTTGTCAGTCTTTATAATGGCCTGTTAAGTCAGACTCTTGTCAGTCTTTGTAATGGCCTGTTAGGTCAGACTCTTGTCAGTCTTTGTAATGGCCTGTTAGGTCAGCCTGTTATTAGTTTGTGTCATGTTCTGTTAGTTTAGCCTCTTGCCAGTCTTTGTCATGGCCTGTTAGGTCAGCCTGTTATTAGTTTGTGTCATGTTCTGTTAGTTTAGCCTCTTGCCAGTGTTTGTAATGGCTTGTTAGGTAAACCTCTTGTTAGTGTGTGTTATGTTCTGTTAGTTCAGCCTTTTGTCAGTCTTTGTCATGTCTTGTTTCATCAGTCTTTTGTCAGTTTGTGGTGTCGTTGGGTGGTTTTGTCTTTATGCCAACTTGCCTCTATTTTTCAATCAATTCATTCATTTACTTACTTATTTATTTTGCTAACCACATATATGTATACAGTATGTGGTACCTGCAATAAAGACCACCTCTTTGTGATCGACTATTTTTTTAAAGACTCCTGTACAGAGACTTCATGTCCACTAATGTCTGCATCCTGTCAAACTGATGGGACATTTGTTGAGGTATATAGAGAAATGGCAAATGCATATACCACCTGTCAAAACTGACATCACCATGGCTGGCCCATTGGAGTTCATTTGGAACATTTCATCTGCAGTCACCAAAGGAACTAAAAAGGGGACAGATCCGGGCCGTCATTATGAATTATGAAAGATGACAATAGCTGCAAATTTTATACAGGTACATGTATTTATGAATATTAAATGCTACAACTTTTGTTTTTTGGTACTTCACATGACATTAAGCTTATGGCTGGATGCAAAGTTCAAAGTCCAAATGACCTTGACCTTTGACCTTTACAGGTCACATGTACATGGCACAGTGTTCCAATACCCACAAGTTAAGCCCATTATGAACCAAATCAGATGAAAATTGACCAAGTTATGGCAAGATGAAACTTTCTAAGGGCCAAATGAAAGAAAGTAAGAAAGAAAGAAAAAGAGAATTCCTAGAAAAACAATATGTCTGTGTTGGCACACAGATATAAATATTAAACTGTTCAATGATACATGTTTTGTCAATATTGTGGTTATCATGTGGTGCTTCTTTCTATGTGGGGTTATGTGCAATGCGTTGACATTTATTTACTTATATTTCCAGGTCTTACAATTGACTTATCTGCATACTGACCCTTTTGTTTATGTAACCCAGCATGGGTTAGCAGCCCAGGGGTAACCAATTTTTGTTGTTGTTGCTGTTGTTGTTGTTGTTGTTGTTGTTGTTGTTTATGAACACTTGTCTTGCAACAGCATCTGACTGATCAAGCCTGTTGTAATCTTGCTTCAGGCAAGAAGCCACACAGAGCCAACTGGTGGCAAGAAAGGATACTACTGCATACTTTTCATGCATATGTATATTCACAAGTGTATGCTAATGAGATATCAATTGTCTTAGTATATAAGGCAGCATCCCGCATATTGTCTCCCCTTTGCTACTGTAACTTTGAAGACACTGGGTGTCCCCCAGATGCCCCAGCAAGTCTAAACAAAGGAATCACCAGCCCCACTTGTGGTTGTGAATATGAAAAGTTAAACTTTTCTTTTTGATATCACAGGTAAGTGTCTATTTTACCTTATCCACTTTATTTTACATGTTTTTCATCACTTTTGTAAGTTTTAGTGTCTCTGTAAGTGAGAGAGGCACAAATTAAGCACATGTTCACCCAACTTTTCCTTTGTCTGCAGGGGTAAGTGTCCTTGAGTGAAAGAGTGGCAAATTGGTTAAGATAGTTTGAACTAAGTGACCAGGTAAAGATATTTCACTTTTATTCCAAATATATGTATCACATTATGTATTTTATTCAAGTCTACCAATTGTACAGGATTCTGTGCTGTAGAGCTCTTTGTTTAAAATGTTAGGCCATGTGGTCCAAGTAGAGAAGAGTGAAAAGTATTGTTAATTGAATATGTAACCATTATGGCCACTTTTCCAAATTGAAAGGCAAAACTGGCCTCAAATATTGTAGTTTTGAAGATTGTTTTAAGTTTTCATATACAGTATGAAACATCATGTTTAATTCTGTTGTTTCATTGTAAAACTTAGGAAAACAGGAATCCTGAGAGAATTTTCTAGTTTTTATCAAGCAAAGTTATTGAAATCATATACATTTGTATTAAACACTTTTGCGAAATTCATCAAAGTAAAATAATGTAGTTCTGAAGCAGGAAACAAAGAAAAGGTTTACTTGTGTAGAGAAATGTGAGTTATGTTACTTGAGCAGCCCATGCTATCCTGTAAGCTGAGAGGCTCTGCCCCCCTCCCCCCTGAAAAATGCCTGGACAGGTGTTACTTCTCAGCTCAGACACAGGGCACTCCTTAGCTGGCTAGATGGTGCTGCCTCCAAGTGGCAGAGTTTTTAATTACTTTTGTAAATACATGTAGCCCCTTTACTGCTGTAACTTAGCAGACACTGGGTGTCCCCCAGATGCCCAAAGCAAGTCTAAACAAAGAAATCACCAGCCTCACTTGTGATTGTGAATGTGAAAAGTTAAAACAAACTTTTCTTTTTGATATTATAGCACCACAGCAACTTCCCACACACTTTGAACACCAATAAAGGCTGTTATATCTGTACATCACCTGATCTCTGTTGGTGCATATCACTGTAGAACTAAAACCCCACCCTAATAACCAGGTCTGTTAATTTACCTGCGTACCAAAGTGGTCATTGACTTACATTTACAAGACTGAAGGATAAGGCTGCAAGAGTAAATCACTGGAAAGGAGAAAGCAGGACAAATGTGAATCCTGCAAGTTATTTTTCCCTTGTCAGTGTGTAAATGTGGTATATGTATTATCAAATCATACATATTACCACAGAAGGTATTATGCACCACATAGCTAGCTGCTTAAATCTGAACATCTCATTAAATTTGAATCTTCCTATTAAGACCTCCCAAGGGACTGGAAAATGTGGTCTTAATAGGGAGTGAGCAAATTATACGGGGCTTGTGCCATGGTGACTGGAGGTTTCTGGTGGATAGTCCGACCGGTTTCGTTTGTAGTGGAACTCATCAGGGACTGGTGAATAACCGTCAGGAAGCCACTTATATATGTACGGGTAAGGTTGCATAATAGGGAGTGGTCTTAATGGGGGATATTACCTAAGTTAGGATAAACAAAAAAAAGGGTCCATGAATTGGTAGTCTTAATATAGAAATGGTCTCTTTATAGAGGTGGTCTTAATTGAAAATTCTACTATACACACTTGTAATGGATTTTTTCCTGGTACTTGTCCAGAAAAAATGTTATAGTGCCAATGCATGTACATGTATACACATGCATATTGATTTTTCATTTGATATAACATTTATTTATTTTTTCTTTTCTAGGATAGAACAAAGGGACCAGCCCAGAAACTCAGCCTGTTTCTAGAATACCTAATGTGCTTGCTGACACATAGGCAAGGTCTTGACAGTGAATATCTTTCAGATATAATTTGGGATTTCCGCCACTCTTGTTAGCAGGGTGTTTTCATCATCACGGCCATGTTTCATGTATTTTGAGTTGAAGATGCCGATGAAGTTGCCCAGAAAGGAACAAGTTTGAAGTAATCTTCCAAAGTCATTTAAGTACTTTCCACAAGAAGGGCAATAACAGACATAATAGATGTACAGAACTTTTTATTCAGTGACCCATGCAGTGTCACCCATGAAAATCAAGCTACCCTGACCTTTGACCTGGTCAATGAGATGCTTGCCCGGGCCATATTTACTACACTTAAGAATAACAGGTACATGAATCCACTGACCACCAGCAGAGAACTTGCTGTGTATTGCCACATAATAGGACTGCTTTTGTTGTGTTGTTGCTACCTATTCTTATTTTAAAACATGTTTAAGGGATCATGTACAAAGAATTCCATTCCAAAACTTCGATAACCTGTCGGACAGGGGGTGGGGGTCTCAACACAAAAATCAAAATTTCACCAATCTATTGGAAACGCACATCTTATCACGTATTTTCGAACATAGCGGTAAAGCGACATCTAGTGGGACCCAGCATAAACCATCGATAAACTGCACTTCTAGGACTTCAGATGATACATTTTATCTTGAAAACAATTGTGCTGTGAGAGAAAATATCTTACAACCTGAAACATGCAAAGAAAATTTCAAGATGTGAAATAAACAGTGATTTTATTATCAAAATGCAACACGGAAAAGATGGCGATGGGCAATAATACAGGTTTTTATCTACCAATGTTTCAAAAGCTTCACTAGAGCTTCAAATATTTGCTTTGCTTTTGCAGTACTCCATTTTGTAAGTTCATTGACCATATTTTCACGAAATCCTTTCTCATGTATAAGCCTGAAGCTCCAACAGTGTGGAGCTATCTCCTCTCATTCAAGCTTGATCAGCATGTGTCATTTTGCAGTAATGCCTCAAATATGACACAAGAGAGCACACTAATCACTAATCAGTAAGTCTTGACAAGCATCACATGTATTCGTGCTATATGTATGTTAGATTAATACATGTACTTTTTGAGAAATTTTGGTAGCTTGGGCAGAAGGGTATGAATCAAGTTGAGGTTCAAAGGGGGTAATTATGCCTGTGCTGAGGTAACATGATTGGAGAGTGCCAATAAAATATGAGGCCCAGGATGCAAGGGGCTGTATTTTCAAAAATTTTGCTTCCAGAAAGGCAGATTTCGGCTTCATAGTGGAAAACAATGTATACTTTGAGCTGACATGAATATTATGAAGGCTTGTACACTGGCACCAGTATACACAGTGATTCAGTTGGAGTTCAACACTGTGTGCGCGCAATGATATTGCAAGTAGCACTACGCAGAGCTGGTTGCCATGGCAATTTGCTGAAAAATTTCCCATTCATGCCCTTTTTTCAAGTGTTTATTTCATGTAAAAAATTCTTATGACCATTTTGGTGTATAAAACATATATGTTTGTAATCCATTGAGTGAACTAGAAAGTGGTAGCTGTGTTTGTCTGTGTTTCCCCAGGTTGAATTACTGGCGTGAAACTGTAATAGTGGCAAGGCCAGGCAACACGGTAACAGGTAGCACCAAATTTACATACTGCTATCACCTGTAGTTTATTCAAGGACTGACTGTGAATGAAAGTGAAGACAAAATCAACATTTTTACAGTATAAACATTTTAAGAAGTGCAGTTTCGTACCAGTTATCACTATATACAGCATGAGCACTGCAAGTGACAGGCACTGGGGAGTGTGTAGGGAGTGTGCTGTTAATAACACAGACGACTGTTAAGGGTGCACTAAAAATTAATGCACAAAGTCTTGGGGTCTGATGAAGTGCCACGGAAAAGTTAGCATGGTACATGCATTCAGTGATCTCCAACAGATGTTATTTCAGAGAGAGACGTATATTGTGTGTGTAATTGAGTCCCACAGTATTTTTGCTGTCAGACGCATCAGTTTTTTGTAACTGAACTTTGCATCGGGTGAAATGTATTAATACAAAAAATATATGGTTCTCTGTTGTCAATTTGTCTGGTGACCACCAGGTGTCATTTTTGTACAGCCATAAAAAGAATTCTGCCGAAAACTTTTTTGTAATTTGATCAAAATGTAGTGCCTGGGACATAATCCATTCATAGATTGCATTTTCTTTACAGGTAGGATGCTGTGTGATTGCATACTTTTACGTACTTTTATACATACATATATATATATATATATATCTATATATATATATATATATATATATATATATATATATATATATATATATATATATATATATATATATATATATATATATATATATATATATATATAAATATATATATATATATATATACATATTTTTTTTTGTTTTTTTGTTTTTTGAACAAGGTCACCCCAGAAAGGGGAGAGTGCCAATAAAATATGAGGTCTAGGGATGCAAGGGGCTGTATTTTCAAAAATATTGCTACCAGAAAGGCAGATTTTGGCTTGATAGTGGAAAACAATGTATACTTTGACCTGACATGAATATTGTGAAGGTATGTACGCTGGCACCAGTATACACAGTGATTCAGCTGGAGTCAACACTGTGTGCGTGCAATGATATTGCTAGTACTACGCAGAGCTGGTTGCCATGGCAATTTGCTGAAAAATTTCCCATTCATGCCCATGTTTTTTGGTGTATAAAACATATGTGTTTGTAATCGATTGAGTGAACTAGAAGGTGGTAGCTCTGTTTGTCTGTGTTATCCCTGGTTGAATTACTGGCATGAAACCTTGAATGAGATATTTTAATGAAAGACGGGTGACAGATTACCTTTGATAATTCTGTGAATAAAAACAGGCTTATCATAAGCATCTCAAATCCAACACTTCACAAGATAAATTGATTTCAAAATCGAACATTTTAGATTTAAACACTGTTGAAATTTGTTTTGAATAAAACTGGTAGATCTTATGTGGGTTTAATCTCATGCAACATATCAATTGTCAGACTGTTATTGTGAATTTCTTTCATTTTTCAGATGCGTACTCAGAAAAATCCAGTGAAAGAACAACAAATAAATAAAACTGAAAAAAAAAATATTAAAAACAAAGAGGATAGATTAGTCTGCATTAGCAAATTGATATTTTGGCATTTAGAGCCTATGATGCAACAATGTGGGACAAGTTAATTCAGATTCAGTATGGAGAAGTGACTCTTTGGGGGACAAGTATTTTTTCCCTTCAGCTTGTCCGGGGACAAGTGGCCAATATCCTTCAAAGAAGGCCAAGTTTTTCAATTCACTTATGATGATAATTACCAATACCATATATTAGTAATTACATGGCTTGTGAGTGTTATACTATCAAGGCATGACAATGTATGGGACTGTCTCTCTCCTTTTTTTATTTTTATTTTGTATGGGACCCCCAATATTTATGCAAGGAGTACCCAAGAAAAATTAAAGATTAAACCTCAGGTAAAACCCTGCAAACGTTATTCATACAGGATAGTAATCATGGTAGACAACAAGAAAACAAAGTTGTTGCAGCCAACTTTATTAGGAACTTTTCACATGAATTCACCTAGCAGAGTGCACAAAAATCCCTAGAACAATTATGAAAGGTTTATTTGTACGTGAGTGTGCACAGTGATATTAGCAAAGCACTTAATACCAAGCCAGGTTTTCAGTGTCTGGTGCTCCACAATGCTGACGTGATCTTCAGCACTGTCATGATCCTAAGAACATTTTATTTAGCGCCAATTGTAATTATCTTCAGTCGATTTATCTCCAATGGTGCAGTTTACAAAAGGATTAAAACACACAGCCAGCTTGACAGAGAGGATTGTTTGAGCAGATAGAAGACCAAGAAACTGTTAGGGCCTGAGGAGTGGAGTGTCACAGCAGAGACCAGAAGAACTGCATTTGTGGCTATGCATGCACAAACTTAGCTTGAAGCATTTGCATGCTTCTTGTTGCTGTCACAGAAGGAAGCCAATCAACAGCAGATTGGAGAGGATCCTGGCTGATCACAAATGTTGGATTTCATATTCATGTTGACTCTCTTATTTCCTTTTATCTTTCAGATATGGCCAAATGAAAATGGAGAAGGTTTTTTTTTTAGCTCAGCTGACTTGTCAGTAGCTGAGCTTACCTTATGGTCCTTTGTTCATCGTCAACAATTGACTTCTTCTCCAAAACCACCAGCCAGATTCACTTCAAACTTGGTGGCAATGTACCTTGGGTGGATCTCTATTAAGTTTGTTCAGTGGGTCATGCTCCATTGATTTTTGGATTTTTTATGATTTTTTGGGTTTGTTTTGGGGGCAAATCTTTAAAAATCATCTCTGAAACCGCTCACCCAATTAGTTTCATATTACATAGAAACACTCCAAGGGACTCCTAGTTCTGAATTTGTTTACCAAGTGGTGCTGTGATTTTTTTCTAGTTTTTTTGTGATTTTTTGTGTGTGTTAAGTCTATTTTCGACTTCTCCAGAAGCCAAATGGTCATTGCTCAGACAGTAACCTCGCAAACCGGTGCATCCTAAGTGGAAACCTATGGGTGCCTGCCCTGATATTCCGGAACCCTGGCCAGTCCGAACGCTCAGATCCTAAGTCTGCAATATGCAAAGCCAGCAGCTTGGCCAGTCTGAGCGCTTGGACCGTAAGCCCGGAGTGCCAGCTAAGGCACTGGTGCCAGGCCTGTTTGCTGCCCGAACTCCAGGATCCGAGAGCTCAGGTGGTAAACGAAGGCATAGGGGACCAAGGAGGAAGACATCTAGAAAGGGGGATCCTTCCACTGCCAGTGGGCCTTTGGCCACTCCCGGCCCGGGCAGAACCCTATGTTACCCAGACAGTAGCACAGCAGTCCCTCTTGCACCTTTGGTGGCTTTGCTCTGGAGTGAGCAGTTGGCAATCCTGCTGGTCCCTACGTTTGAGCCAGGTACCCTGCCTTACTCTCTCGAGCAGCAGGTGGATCATGAGCTGTGTGAGGATCAGCCGTTGCATGAGGAAGCTCAGTCTACTTCTGCATTGGCCACCATTACTGTCGCCGAGTCAGAGCAGACTAGGTCAGCTGAGCATCTCGCTGCTTTTGCTTTGGGTAGGCTTTCTCTCAGACCTCTGGTCAGGGAGTTCTCTGAACTCCCTCTGGACCCCTCCTGTCAGCAGAGGCCTTCAAGCAATTGGAGGAGGATGCCCCAGGCTCTGTCCTTGCGGGGTCCTACTTCGACATGTCATTGGCTGCTTTGGGGTCTTTCCTTGAGGACCTCAATGGCTCCATTCAGATCGCGTAGGCCATGCAAGACTGGTTAGACCAGGCGACACTCCTCGCGACTTTGTTGTCACGAGCTGTTAATCACCAGGTGCAGCCTGCTTGCACCCTGGAGGCAAACCTTTGTTTGTTACGGAGGAACGCCTACCTTTAGGGTCAAAAGCTGCCTGATCTGATCTTTTGGAGAGCCCACGCGGGACCCCTATTCTCTGGAATTTCCTTGGAGGAGAGGTGATGGAAGTGTTCCGCTGGGCACAGGACCTTCAGGCCCACTTGGCAGACCAGGCACGATCCAAGGCGCTGATGAGCCAGTTTTGTTACTGTGTGCTTCCAGCTGGTTGGTGTCTGGTGTTCATCAGGCTTTTGAACCAGATGTAACAATGGTGTGAATTGACTGCTTTCCATTTGGGTGTCCTAAGGGAAATGGAAGGACAACAGCATGGACTGACAGAAGAAACTTCCCCACATTTGCATAGAGAGGTACCGTGCAATGCATGGGTGTTCAAGTATAACTGATCATCAGGAAACACTGTTTTGAAGCCTCAAGTTGAGGTAATTATATGAGAACTGAAATGCCGTTATTCAACTGTTTGTAAACATATTCTGCACATTCTAGAAGTGTCGGAGTGATAAGACGAACTATTTTTCAGTGGGCCAAAAGAAAATCCATATACGCTTGTGAAATTTGATGCAAGCTTGGTATGCTTCACATTGTATTGTGCAGCTGTATTTACAATTGAAGCAGCACAGACCAATCCTTGTCATAAAGAAAATGATGAAACGTCCACATCCAGAAGAATTGTAGCAAATGCATGTTGTGGTAATTAGAGATACTTTCAATTTTTCAGCTAAGCATACCAATAATATGTGCAGTTAAAAATGGCACTTTGGTTTGTTTGTTTGTTTGTTTGTTTGTTTTTGGGGGGGTAGATGTACAGGGGACAATGCAACATTTTCAGGATTATTTTCGACTGTTGTTTTCTTTATATATATATATATTCATAATATGGCTGTTACACTCATTATTTTTGACAGATCACAAAGTATTCTCATTTTATTAACCCTGCCTTTTTTAGGATTCTTGACCTAAGATTTAACTAGCCCTGTTTTCAGTTTAGTACCTACAAAAAATAAATAGGTTGTCCACAGGATAAGTGCTTCAGGAAGGTTATTAGTGCAGATTGGAATTATGTCTACATTGTACAAAGGGCCTGGAGGATAGGATTTCTTCAGTAAGTTGAAGTGTAGTGTGTTAAAATTTTACAGATGATGTACATGCCCTGACCATGATCAGTGTGCTGGCATGTGAAACAGCTGGTGACAAAACTGCACATTTTAAGTGCATTGTTCAGCATCAGGAACAAAGTGACTAATCCTCTACGAATACCCAGTATACATGTAAATTGAATGAAATTGGCAGGACACTGCATCTAATACCAGCATTGTGAACCACAGCTCGGCTGTTTTGCTGGGTACTTACTGAGACAGAATACAGCAACTGATCTTGCACAAGAAAGTCTTAAAGCCTTGGAACCAGGACTAGGAACGATACACTCAAATGCATGGTACTGGACTGTTTATGTTGAAAACTAGACTAAATTAGTTTTTAAGGGTCCACACCATGGGGGGACCCTTTCTGTATTCAGGTTGTCCGCCTATCTGGATGTCCATTTGGATGTGCACATTCTCGTTACTTGGATATCTACAGAATGCCTCCCTGCATTTTGCTCAAATTTGGCAATATGCTTACCTTACCTGGCAAGATCAACTGGTTAGACTTTGGTGCTACCATGACTTAATTTGTGCAAATGGCAGAGCCTTCAGTCAACACTTGCGTTGCAGGTACGTCTAGTTTAAAAAATGAAGAGCTACCCCTGTAAAGCTAAAAAAAATTACAATGTTTCAAAAACAAAACAAAACTTATCTTGCAAAGGATTTCCTGAAATAAAATGTGTTTATGCACCCATACAACTTACCAACTCAACACATAACTGATTGATATATGTCCAGGACCACATAGTCCTGGAAAATATTTTATTATGCCTCCCCATACAACAGGGGAACATATTGTTTTTACGTCCGTTTCTGCTGCTTCTTCTTGTTCTTGTTCTTCTTCAACACATTGTTGCATGCGTTCTGATGTGATAACTCAAGAAAGAATTGACTTGGAAGAAGAAATTTTTGTGAAGATGTGCCTGTATAAAACCTTGCTTGGGATTGCAGACGGGTGACCTTGACTTATTTTTCAAGGTCACATGGGCATGTCATCTAAAGTCAAAGTGGACGCAATAACTCCGCAAGGATTTGACTTAGGAGGTTGAAATTTTGCATGATTATGTACTATAATATGAGCTAGGTTGGAATTGCAGATGGGTGACCTTGACCAATTTTCAAGGTCACATGGCCACTTTTTAAAAATCATTGCAGATGTACTGGAGAAAGATTTGACTTAAAGAGGTTGACATTTTGTGTGATTGTGTTTCTATGTAAGACATTCGTAAGATCTTGCTAGTGACTGCAGATGTATGACCTTGACCTATTTTTCAAGGTCATGGCATTTCGTCTAAAATCAATGTGGATGTGATAACTCAAGAAAGATTTCACTTGTGAAGTTGAAATTTATATAAGACCTTACTTGGGATTGCAGATGGGTGACCTTGACCTATTTTTCAAGGTCACATAGGCATGTCATGTAAAATCGATAACTTAAGAAAGATTTGAGTTGTGTAGTTGAAATTTTATGTGAAGATGTTCCTCTATAAGACCTTGCTTGGGATTGTAGATGGGTGACCTTGACCTTTTTCAAGGTCACATGGCCACTTTTTCAAAATCATTGCAGACACACTAGTGAAAGATTTGACTTACAGAGATTGAAATTTTGTGTTATTAAGTTTCTTTGAAAGACTTGTAAGACCTTGCTTGTGACTGCAGGTGTTTGACCTTGGCCTGTTTTCTAAGGACACATGGGCATTTCATCGAAAATCCATGCAGACATGATAACTCCACAAGGATTTGACTTAGGAGGCGAAAATTCTGCGTGATTTTGTACCATTATACAAACTAGGTTGGGCGTATAGATGGGTGACCTTGACCTATTGTCAAGGTCAGAAGCACTTCCTTGAAGCTGCAGAAGCAATATGAAATTGTGTTATTATATATCTGTAGATGTGTGACCTTGGCCCATTTTTCAAGCTCACATGGGCATTTCCTTGAAAATAGTCCCAGATGTGATGTCAGAAGAATATGACTTAAGAGATTGAAGTTCTCTATGATTATGTACCAATATACACTATATCTGTAGATCATTGGAATTGGTATGCCTATTTATAAAAATAAGGGTGACAATAGTGAGGGCGCACAGGGAGACATTTGATTTTATGTTGGAAAATCAGCCTGTTCTTGTTAGCCATTAACTTGAATTGGCCATTGCCAAAGTTACCAATTTATGACCAGAAAAACTACACAACGCGATAAAATAGAAGAGCTTGTGGCCAAAGCCTAAAAACTTGTTAGGCTCATCTTCGTCATCTTCAAACAGAGTTGTGATGATGTCATTGACAGAAATCAAGTCATCTTGACTACATGGCAGGTCAGTGTTGTCTTCACTCAACTTGGGGGAGAAGGACGATGGGAGCTTAGTTTCCTCCTGCCTTATGAGGTCATCCTCTGAGCCACCCAGGTCACTGCTGATGCAGCACTTCAGGAAGGACAACCAGGGCAGGGATGATCTCTTCCTGTGCTTCTTTTATTCATTGACACATGGTTGCCAGATCAGGCTTTCTTATGCTGACACTGGGTGTATATGTGTGGTTGCCAGACATCAGCCACTTGTCCCACTTGCGTCACCTGTTGGACTTGGATGGCTTGTTCAGGCTGAAGTCTTAAGAGCTGCAACATGCCAGTCGTGCCTCCTGGTATGACGGCCAACTTGCTTGTCGACAGCATGACTCCATTTGGTGACACCTGAAGATGTCCAGCCCAAGCAAACTCTGCATGGTGGTGCCTGGGGTCTCCCTTCCTCTTTGTCCACATAATCTCGATCCAGTCATTGGTTAGGGCATCATCCATCCAGCCCTTGGGGTGAGTCCTTAGGATAAGACCTGGATGGAACTTCTCCTTCGGCAAAGTCTTGCACAAAAAAATGATGTAGGACAGCAACTTCCCTCCGTCTATGATATATGCAAGCCTGAGTGTCAAGCAGGACTTCTCATTGCATGTTGTCCTTATCATGATGGAATGGGATCCCTCAGGTGCAATGATAGTGTAGCGTACAGCAGGTCAAACGTCAGGGAGTCTGGCCTGCTTTGCTGATAGCTCACAGTTGGTACTCTCACTTGGTTCGCAGCTTGATAGAGTACTGCTGGAACTCCAGTAGCTTGGCGTCAAAGTTGGTTTGCAGCTCTGTGAGATTTGGTGTGTTGATGTATGCGCAGGTGATGTTGGGCCATGAAGCAGTAGCACCAGTTGACGCCTTGAAGCCAGCTGTGCTAGTTTGGTGTTTTTCCTTGCCAAGATATGGATGGATGGATGGATGGATGGATGGATGGATGGATGGATGGATGGATGGATGGATAGATAGATAGATAGATAGATAGATAGATAGATTTTATTCATATATACACAGTTTATAAAATACATTCAATGTCCATATACATTTCAAAAGCAAGTAACACCTGAGAGCACAAAAGGCGTGTTACAATAAAAATATAAAAATGACAGATGACTTCATTATCGAACCATGTACCATGAAATGGGAGCACTAGAAAGCAGAAGGCATGTAACCATGATGGACCACCACAGATACAATACAGCAATGGATGGAACATGAAGAAAAAGAAGAGCACCATAAGTAAGAAACATACGCACCATATGGCACTATGGAAGATTGGAAAATATGACTTCTGTATAGATATGAAATCAGGAAAATATATGAAATCTGTAAAACATGCTGATCTGTGCTATACAGTGTAAGTATTTAAAAAAAAAAGATTAGGAAGTTGAGAAACTGCCACCTTCTAGTGCTCCCTTCTCTGCCATATAAAGTTGCTTGGTTTTGTATTTGACAATGCTTAAAGATTTACAAGCTTTTATATTATGAGGGAATTTGTTCCCCATATGTACAGCATTAAACATGAGTCCATTATGCTCTTGAGACCTAACATGTGGCACGACAAAATTCAATGAGCTGTCACGAGTTTGATGTTGATGAGAGGCCGATACACCATTGACATTTTGTAAATATGCTGGAGCCTGATGGCTTGTATGCTGACTTCAGTGGTGCTCACGTCACATCCATCTTTTGCCGATAAAACTGCAGCAGGTCTTTTTCCAGTGCCAGGAACAATGCTTGCTTGCCCCACTTGGTCCTCTTGTGTCTTGGCTTCACCTCCAGTCCTGTCTGCCGTACACAACCCATGAATCGTTGACTCATTGATAGCAAACTTCTTCCCTGATTCTTTATTCCCATGGGCTTCAGCATACTGGATGATGGCAAGCTTGTCTCTTGCTGTGTACGAAACAATCTGGAAGTACTTGACTTATGCAACAGTGGATACCAAGTAGTGAATACCGGAAGGCGAAAATCAAAACAAAATGTCTGCCATTTTCATACTTGTCTGGATATTCAACCACACCTTTTGCTGTTTTGCACAGTTTATTCATGTAGCTATGTAAATTGACGAATGTCCGACTTACAAAGATTCTATATGTCTTATGGAACAAATTCATAGATATGGATGGATGCACTTGAAGGTGTATGTGTTGTACGTATGTTGAAATGCAAATGAATACAGATGAATGTTGATCATCACATTAGTATGACCATCTGTTTTCTAACTCTCGGTAGATAAGATCAAAAGTCATGAACTTAAATGGCTTATATTTTTCGAATATACACAGTAAACAATCAAGCATGCAGGTGAACACCACACTTGTGAAACACTGGTTGCTTGACCCACAGTTTGCTTTCTTTGTTCTTTTTTTTTACCTGCGTGCTATAGACAGGTACATGCCACACTATTAACGACACAGTATAACATCATAGGTCACTTAAGCTGGTTTCCATGCACTTAAGGTGCTTGGCCACAGCCCCAATAAAAATTCCACGGATCCAGTGCTGTCACCATACTGCTGTATTGAACCCATCCAGGCCCTGTGGCATTATGCAAAAACATACATCAATAACAATTTGAACCACAAGCCTGAAATCCATGCACTTTGAGCCGAAAGTTTCTAGAAATAGGAAATTTATGTGCTATATCTGGCAGGAATGCATGGTGTCTCCTGCTTTTTACAAAGAACGCAATTTTTGTTTGGTAGAGGCGTCATCCTCTTGAATGCATATAATAAAGGCAACAAAGCCCAATTTCTTCCTTCTTTTGTCTTCTTGCATGTAGGGACCAGCGACGATGCGTAGAAGGTTGTACGGAAAACAACTACAACATTGAAGGTATAATATAAGCAACAAAGCCCAATTTTTTGTTTCATAGAATCTTCTTGAATGCAAGAACATGTGCGATATTAATAGCCCATAGCAGCCGGATCACATACAAGTAAATAGATACACATCCACGGGTTAATATTTCCCCAGCTATATGCTTATCAGATCGCAATTAACTAATCCCATAACCACAAAGGTGATTGAATAGATGAAAAAGCCAGAGTGGACTTTCCTTTCATGTAGCCTCCTTGGTTTCACCAAATGTACAACAAATGTGTAACTTTGGAAGTTGGAATATCTCGTATGGGTGACCTTACAGGATCGCCCCAGACCATTCTCTTCATCTGGTCATAAAGTTTTCAATCTTTTTAGTGATGAGATATTGGATTGTGTATGGTATAAGTGCATTCCTAGCAGTGTATTCTATATTATGTAAACTTTTGCTTGTTAGCATGATACCGTCCTCAGTTTTCAAGTTAACCCAGTATCACTTTCAGGACTTACAGGGTGTATGAAAATCTGGGTTAGGTTTCGATATTTGTGGTGCCATCTACAGTATTATGTAATACATGGGTTAAAATGTGAAAATCTTGTGGACACTCTTGTATCTTTAATTTTTGTTGGATCTTCATGAAATGTGGTGGGATTATGGGGGAGGTCAAAGTCTTGATCAAGGTTGATACTGTAGTGCCACCTATAGTTGTACAGAAATTATTAGTTCAAATGTGTTCAAACTTATATAAATTCCTCATTTCAGCAAAGAAGGCAGCTTGTCTTACCAAACATGTGTCCTATAATTTTGGTAAGACTAGCTGCATCCTTTGCTGAAATAAGGAATTTATATATGTACATGGCTAAAACTAGAATGTTACACATTATGGATGACCTCGACTTACTTGTTCAAGGTCACTGGGACAATAAAGATGATAGAGGTGAGTAGCTAGTGGTTGGCCTTGTGCAATTAATTGCAGATATGATGTGAATAAAACATTACATGTTTATTACAGAGACAAATCCTACTGTGCGTGAAGTATTGGTGGGGCCACCTGTTTTATTTTATGGATACACATTAAATTAATTATTTTCACAATGCCTATCTTTTACATTACAAAATTTACAGGAAAAATACCTGAAGTACAGACTCACAATTTTTTATAATATAAATCACCTTAACCAATTTTTCAAGGTCACTGGGCAACACATATACATGAAGTGAGTTGTAAATACAACTGTTCCTACAATTTTAATGTGGACACATGTAACTTTCAGAACTAAAAGCAGATAAAACAAACTAAGTCGGGTTTGATACTGGTGGCGCCATGTACAATATTATGTGATACAGGAGTCAAAATGTGAAAATCTTCTGAATGTTATTATATCTTTAAATTCCGTAGGATCTTGATGAAATTTGGTTGGATGGTGGGTGAAGTCAAAATATCTATCAAGGGTGATATGTGTGGTGCCACCTATAGTTGTACGGAAATTATGAGTCAAAATGTGTTGAAATGAATATGTAATCATTATTCCAGCAAATAATGCAGCTAACAATACATGTCTTGATCCCAATATATGTTAGCAGAGCACCAGATCCATAGGCCTCTTGTAATAATTAATTGAGATGGAAATACCAAATCTACACTAATTATCAATTGTCAATAATTAAATCTTGCAAAATTATGAGTGACCTTGATCTATTTTAACACGGTCATTATGCACTGTAGAAAACACTAAATTCAACATGTAGAGAAAGAATGAGGCTAACATTGCCAAATATGCAGCAAATGTTTATGATGTATGGAACTCATTATTGTGCTAATAAATTGAGATGCAACTGTAAAATTTACACAAAATATGCTTAAATTTTTTGATATGTTGTGTGACCTTGACCTATTTTTCAAGGTCATTAAGCACTAAAAAAAGGACACTAATTGCGATAAATTGATAAAGAATGATACCAATTTCTGCAGGTCAAAAAGGGAATGCATTTCAAGAAATTATATAATTTTTGGTGATGGTTGTCAGCTGAGTATGAAGCCCATGGGCCTCTTGTTTTTACAAATGTTTTGTTTTTTTCACTATTTCTGACTTCTGCTCGACAACCGTCATCCAGATTGTTTTGAAATGTGGTGGAAATGTAGCTTGTGGAGGGTGAAAAATTTGTTCATTTGGTGGTTATACTCTGGATCCCTGATCTTGAGCTCAGCTGGCTTGTCAATCAGCTTATGTTATGACTCGGGATCTGTTGCTTGTCCATCCACTATTCACATTTTCTTCTCCAAAACTACTGGCCAGATTCACTTCAAACTTGAAAGGGGGTGTACCTTGGGTGAGTCTCTGCCAAGTTTGTACAAGCGGTCATGCTACAATGATTTTTAGACTTTAATTGATTATTGTTCATTTATTGACCAAATGTTATAAAATTTCTCAGAAATTGCCAAGCCAACAGCTTCGAGGTGTAGCTGTGATTTTATTTCTGTCTTTTATTAACTTTTGTGATTTACGCAATTTTTAACTTCTCTCAAAACTGTCATTCAGGTTGTGCTGAACTCGGAGGAAATGTAACTTGTATAAGTGGTAAACCAACTTATTTCCTAGGTGGTGATGCTATGGATTGCCAATTTTTAGCAATTTTTTTAATTCGGGTATGTGTCACTTACAGCATGTATTCCTATTGACTACTATGCAAGTCAATTGGGATTGCAATGAAAATTCACATTTTGGACCTCTCCAAAACTGTCAACCATATTCGCTGCAAACTAGGTGGAGATGTACCTTGGGTAGCTCTACCAAGCTTGTTCCAATAGCCATGCTCCAGTGAGTTTTGATTTTTTTCAAATAATTTTTTGACCAAATCTTAAAACAATCTTCTACTCTGAAACAGCCAAACAAATTGCTACAAAATTGCATTTGAATTTTAGCTCAGCTGACTTGTCAGTCAGCTGAGCCTTTGTGAGGGTGGGTCTGTAGTCCATTGTCTGTCCGCATTAAAATTCAAAAAAAGAATCCCCCAAAAGGAAGAACAGAAACTTAAATCCAGTGATAATATTGCACCAAAACCCAGCAATAGGACACATTAATCTACAAAGTATTTTAAAGCTTAAGAACATCAAAGACTCAGTTAACAGTTATGTTAAGGATAATATTAATGTTACTTACAAATATACTAACAGCATTCGCAACAAAATCTTCAAATACAATATTATGACGGAAGTTGACTTGGACACCTGGGATATGAACAACCAAACGTGAACTAATTCAATGTTCAAAGAATACATGGATCAACATCACAAACATGCTGTCACAGGAGATTTAAGTATTATAAAAAACAAGAAACTTAGACAGTTGTAGCAACGAGGACCAAGCCATAAAGAAAGACATAGCATCAACTTTAGGAAAGCAAGGTTAGAAATCAACAAAGGATTAATTAACTTCATTGAGAAACAAAGTAACAAGAAAAGAATCTACAAGGAAGTATTTAATGAATGGAAAATCAGAATCATGGAGAAAGTTGATGAAAAAATCAAATTCTTGAGGAATGTACATCTTCAAAAATGGAGACAAACAAAACAAGTGCTTTTAGATAACAACTGCAGCAGTAAATTACTTGATCTACATAATAAATGTGTGATAACACCTATTGACAAAGCAAGTAATAAAATTGTACTTACTTGCAAGACATACTATATCAACAACCTACTGCAAGAATTAAATAGTAAAACTTATTAGCAAGCAGAATCTACTGAAGCAATAGGCGAACAAGTAGACAAGAACAAAGTTTTGAAATGTGTTATACCAAATAAACACAGGAAATTACCGATTATCTATATACAATTGTCAAAATGCACAAGAAACCTGTCCAATTTAGATATATTATCACAGCAAAGAAGTGTGTTTCAAAGCAAGTTGCTAAGATACTAACTAAACTTCTGAAATTTGTCAAAAAGTCCCATACTAATTATTGTGAAAGAGTTCATACATACAAAAGAGTGAATAGGATGTCAATCATTGCAAGTACCATGGATGTCTTACAGGATATTGATAAGATCAACAAGAAGGACAACTTTAAAAATCTTCTGCAAAAACACCTGTCCAATTGCTTTGAAGTTACATAGGGGTATTCCTAGGGACCCCAAAACCGTAAGTTTGTTCACCAGGTCATGCTGCAACTTTTTTATATTTTATTTATTTTTCTATTTTTAATTTTTCACAAATTTTTGATTGCTACCGAACTGAACATTCTTTTCAAACTTGTTGGGAATATACCTGGCCTCGATCTGCAACAAATTTATTTGCTACATGGTGCTGCTGTTATTTTCTGATTTTTTGACAAGTTATCAAAAGAAAGGGTAATGTTTTGTTTTGTTTTGTTTTGTTTTGAGCTTGTGACCTTGAAAGGTCAAACTGACACATTGGCTAAAACCTTGGTAATAGTGGATTGTGTCACTTTTCATATAAAAAATTATGACCCCTTGAACTCGTGAGTGAAGACTGATATCTTGGACATTGCAAACAGTCATGATGGTCTTAGACAAAGGGGACTTTGATAATATTCTTTAAGTTCACAGGTCCACTCCAATCTGTGAATCTAAGGTCAATTGAGCACAGGACTGTCACAGTCATTTTGTTTCTTTCTGCGCATGTTTCCTTGCTGTTTGGTTTAATTTAAATTATGAAGGGGATCAGCCATATGTATTACAATGAGTGAAACCGTGAGGTATGGATCGAATCCTTGTTGGGCTGGACTTCACTCACAACCTTCATAATAAAATTCTCCATACAAGCAACAAATAAGTCCATCTAAATATGTCATGTGTAATGATGTCACTGACCTGCACAGTAATAGTTATCTTGTAAGTTAATTTTAGCATCCATGCACACAGGAATGTGTAATATACAAGTGTATGACAAGTCCCCATAATGCCAGTTTCTCGTCAATATGTTTGCAGTAGTGTTAATATAATGACCACAATAAAAACAAAAGCAAAAACAAAAAACAAAAACAAAAAAAAATAAGAAAAAAAACCCAAAACAAACAAACAAACAAACAAACAAACAAACAAACAAACAACAACAAAAAAACAACAAACAACCTCAGAAAATCACCACCTCCCCTCCCCAACCCCCAACCCCCAACCCCAAATTCAAATTAAAAATGAATAAGTATATAAATAAAATAAATTTGCTTACATCTTACTTGTTTATTACCAATACTTGCAATATTTCTTCATAAAATTTGTCTGTGCAAATGCAGAAAATAATGTATGTACAAATTAGTGCAAATTATAGGAGATGCGTGGATTTATATGTGTTACCTCTTGATATTTTTTCTGGATAAGACACATTTAAAATATATGATCATGTGGAAAGTACACAGTATCAATAAATATACAACTTTTAAATAATTTCAAATATGTTTTTTAAATTCAAAGAAGGATATTCAGAAAGGTCAGCTTTTATTTTCTCTGGGGTTGCTGAAATCAAAATGGGGTTGCGCTTTAATATGAATATCACTAAAGTCGCAGTAAATATTACTGGGTATATCTATCAGAGTGAAAAATAAATGATATGCAGAGTTTTAAATGTAAAATGTAAACGTGTTTTTTTCCCCCGCAAACCTTGCTTTGAGTGTAGTAATTTCTGTAATACAAATGTCACTACAAGTGACCTTGTCAGGTTTTCATTATGCTGTATGCAGAATGGCCTCAACAGCCCTGTCAGTCATTTTGCCCATGTATATGTTGTTGTTTACCATTATGTTCTTCTAGGGTCACGTCGTGTTGACAAACCTAGTACTGCATCAATGTATATATCAGTGTGCAATGTGATTCGCCATTGTAGTTCATGACCTTTGTTCATGAGGGAATGACGCGAAGGCAAAATCCTATCTCTCTAATGTTAAACTTTGTATGGAATGTATATATTGCACAATGAGTGACAACTTAATCATCAGAATAGTGGTATGATTACGTTTTTATTTTATTTCAATTTATTTTTGTTTTAGGGGCTAAGATCACTCATTTAAGAGCTCTGAAATCTGTCAACTTTTGAAAATTCTCCAGACGAAAATGTAGCTGTACAATGCACTATATCCCTGATGACCTGACGAAATATAATGTCAGAATAGACTATACCCCTGATAACCCAATAACATTGTGATACTGGAGTCCTGGCCATATCATACGCTGTCGTGAGCACTAAGCAATAGGTGCGGAATAAAATAATTTAATTTTGTTAGTTTTTAGGAAATGAACAAGTCGTCGTAAAACCGCACATAAAATTTACCGTTGATTTATTTAGTATTATACACCGATATAACATTGCCAGCTTTAATTTGCCCAGAAGTGGACTTCAGAATTTTTAGACAGCAAGAACCCTTGTATTTTTATTGCAACCTATATGTTTGGGTAGTCAAACCTATGTGGTGTGCCGACACTTCTGGAGATCCTTAGATCTTAATTTCTGCAATGGCTGGTACTTCAACACTGTGAAAAGTTTTGCTTCTAATTTCAAGGAATTTACGTATGTTTTTGCTATTTTCAACTTCTTTTAAAACATCCCCAGATTGTGTTGAAGCATGATGGTAGTGTCGATGTTGCAAGGTGAGACAAAGCTGTTCACTAGCTGGTCATGCTGCAGATCTCAGATTGTTATTGATTTATTTTAAATTTGGGCAATTGTCCTTCGATGTGTTCTTGCTTGTCGATTATATGCAAGTCCATGGGAATTGCCAGGGTAATTGATATATTTATCTTTTTATCGTATTCACTTAAGCATTTCGGATATGTGAAATTTCATATTATACTCTACAGTCTTTGTAATATTTGAATAAAGTCTTAAAGAATAAAGCGGAGTGATTAGTAAGTGCAGGTAAATGATATAAAATCAATTCGACTGAAATATAAAGCTATTCACAAATGGAACAGTGGCCATAACATCAACCTGCTACTGTATTCATTGGCTCCTCTGGAGCTGTGAGAAAGTAGTAATTTTGCCACCTTTTGTGCTAATCTGATTGTTTGTTGTTGTTTTTTTCTATTTAATTACCTAGTACAGCTCATTGACATTCATAATTTAAATTTAATTATCGGTGTACCAGGCACATGTGATGCATACGACATGTGCACCTTGTCAGGATGTCATGTAAGGCAATGGCCAAGTATATGAATGATGATGATGATGATGATGATGATGATGATGATGATGATGATGATGATGATGATGATGATGATGATGATGAATAGCCTTTATTGATTACATTACAATGCAAAAAGCATATGGTATTCTTTCTACACATAGAGGCCCAAACAACACATTTATACAAATGGCATTTGTAAATAGACAAAATTTTTAGAAGTCGTTATAACGAGAAAAAACTTGTTATTACGAGAAAAAGGTAGTAATTTTGAGTTTCGAAAACTCGATAATATTAGAAAAAATCCCGCGTAATTACCAGCTTGGCAAATTAATTTTGGTGATGCCATAAGTAGGGATGGTCCAATACTGGTATCGAGTACCGGGCCTTTTTTACAGGATCCAGTATCGGCTTGAAAAGTCACCCAATACTGGCAGGGGTAAAAAAGAAGAAAAAAAGGGTAAAACTTCCAAACATCAATTTCCAATATTAGACAGATAAGTATACAAAACACATCAAACTAATATTGATCATAGGCCCTACGTGTATGTGGAAAGATTTCATGATGAGCGATTACGGAAGCCAAATGACTCATTAGGCTTCCGTAATCGCTCATCATCAAATCTTTCCACTAAATAAAAAAAATTCCTGTTGTTTAAAATTGGATGGGAAAACGGGAGTGAATCCCTAACATTTGCCACATTTTCATGATTTTAAAATCTAATGAATTATACGTTTTATACAAGACAGCATTTATTTAAATATCGTCCACATTGCAAACAAACGTTTTACAACCGACTATCTGTTTCTAAATGTAAAATTTGTAATTAATCTTTAAAAAAAGCTCACAAAACCTTTTTGTTGCCAGTGAGCAAAGCCTACACTCCTATTTGAGTAAACAATGTGACAGTAGATCTTTTTGTGAACATCTAAAACATGGGGGTGTATCTTAAATTGAATTTAAGATACCTGAGTTTATATTAAAGGTATCTTTGATGAAGCACCTTTAAAAGCTATCTCAAATTTAAGATATCTGAAATTTAGCTTAACATAGCTGAAATGAAATGCATGATATCTTGAAAGTATTAACACAGTTACAGTTTTCTACACAGGCCCTTGGTCAATATGAATACGTCATATTCCAAATAAGCACAGTTATAAAATGGCACATTCAAGCAGATCCCGTTACGACAGCCCTTGAGCTTCAGGGTTCACAATGGTGTAACACTGACTTTTTTTCAAGTTTTGCGTTTCACGGGCTTCCAAGTTTGTACGGTCCAAAATCAACCAACACATTCCGTAAGATGTGCATGCACACTCAGAGATTATGAAAAGCGTTCTGAACAGCAAAGTCAGAACTAGAAAAGAAAGATTTGCTTTAAAGCAAATCTGTATGTGAAAATTTGCTTATTTTGATAGCATTAATGGATATGCTCTTATATAGCACAAATTTATACTGGAATGAATTAAACCTGTATTCATCCTACTTAGGTAGATATTGCAGATCGAAATGTGGTGTATTGGCTTTGTTAGCATAAATTAAGGTGGCTGGACCCATGTTCCCCTCAATCAGGGGCTAAAGTGACTCTGCTAACTTCAAACTCTGTTCAAATAGTATTTTTTTTAATACTACTGTAAAATTATACACTTTTGGAATTGTAGGGGTCTCTTTTTTAAACCTTTGTTTGTGGTTCACTGGATGCACCAACATCACAAACCTACAAACTGAAGTTGGAATGGCACCTTTATTTATATTTGTCTTGAAAATATTCAACATTTAACTTTTTGCAAATGCCCCTAATTAGCATAAATTTCAATTCTACACCTGTGGCAATATTGTTATCCAATAGAGACACAGTCCCTACAAATCAAAATATGGAAACACATTTGGGTCTCAATGCTGAATACCTAGGAAGTCAGAGGCAACTGAAATTTCTAAATGGCCCTAATTTTCAAAATCTTGACTGTTCTGAAAAACTTTACTTTAGGTACTATAGACATGCAAAATATGAACTGTCTGTCTTGTGTGGTATCTGAGTTTAAGACCACACAAAACTTTAGTGGGAAAAATATACAGAGAAAGAAAGAAAATTAACGAGTCTTTGTATATTTTATTGCCATCATTAGCCCATCAACAGAACATTTGGGTATCGTTTATTTGGTGGCAAGCACCACACTTAATGATCAATCTAGACGAACCCAATTGTATAAAACTGTGCATGGCAATCAAGTTTCCATATTATGTCTATCAGGTTTCCAAACACATCTTCAGCATGTCAAAAGATCTGGACCTATGGGCGGACTTCAATTCGTAAGTTATAATCAATCTTTGCTTGGATTCAATTCCATGGGGAGTAGCTGTGGTTCCTGTGATTTTTCATGGGTACCCGACACAGCTATACTAACAGTAAGTTTCTTTAGCTCGCAGAAACGGGGAATAAATTTTGTGTAGTCTCTTCTTTCTGGATAATGAATGTCAAAGATGACACACAATTTAAAAATATAGTAAATAAAATGGCGGTAATACCCGGAGGTACCTTGGTATTCAACTAAGTTACCCCATTTGGTGGGTACCCGGGTAGTTACCAAACTAAATGAGCCTATACCCTTTTATTACCCAACAAAGTCTAACAGGCGTCTGGAACTCATGACTTTTATCAAAAGGTGATTCAACCACTTCAATGTTGAATAGGCCTTCGCTGTCAGTTTCGGAACAGTGGACCTTAGAAATACAGGGCCACTTTCTTGTCTGAATTCCAAACATTGGACATTCCGAACATTGAACCTTTGGAACAATGTACTTTTGGAATACTGCTCATACTTCAGAACATTGAACCTTCGGAACATTGGCCCTTCGGAATACTGTCCTCTAGCTGTTTGTTTCCCCAATTGGATGGCAGAAATTCAAGGAGTCTCTGACGGGACTACAACACACCCTGCTGATCTGCCAAGCTGTGGCGTCAAATTTTCAGAATTTGTCCAATCAAATAATGTTGGCAGTTGTCTTCTGCTTTTACTGAAATCTCATCAATACAAATTTTGAATGAGAAATGTACAGCTTTCCTAGCTGCAGCTTAGTTGTATTCAAGTTACGCATTATGCCTGTTATCAGACACATTCAAAAACAACCCTTGTTAGGTATTGCAAGACACAGGAACCAGCTGAGACAACAAAACCATGGCGCTCAGAAACCTGTCATGCAACATGCCCTGCCTGCACAGGACAAATTAAAGCTTCAAAGCATTGTTTGGGACTCTTTGAAACACAATAAACCCTCAGTCACTAGGTGAATGAATATAACCACTTTTTTTTCGGCGGGGGGGGGGGGGGAGGGTGTGGCAAAGCTTGGGGCTCACAGAATCCATTATACATATTCATGATGTTGAACACACTTTCTCATAGGGCTACAACCTTCGGTAACCAAATGGAGGTGGAGGCAGTGCACCAACTGCCGTTTTCAGTCCGATTGGACAAGCATCTCTTTGCAAGTGGTGCCATCTGTTGGCAATTCTGGTGCCCGTTGACACTTAAGATGACTATCCCTACGTCACAGCTTAGTGGACCTGCTTGACATGCAGCACACACAACAGAACTAGAAAAGTAATAAAAAAATTCTTTTATTCTTTGTACCATGTACAGATTTCAAACCTAATAAAACTTGATATTAATTATTTCACTGGTGTGAATCTGCCAAATACATGCATCATATCTGCCCAGCTCAAAGATAAAACCAACCAGAGCAAGTAGAAAATGCAGTAGTCACTAACAGATATGCAGTGAGTCAACATTGTGTGATCTCCATCAAGTGGGATATCTGGCTTTCCACAGAAGCACCTTAAACTTGAGGCAACAACAACAAAAAAAACAAAAAACAAAAACAAAAACAAAACCCAAAGGATGGGAAATAAAAAAACCTATAAACTGGCAAATGGGTGGATTCATATCTGTGTTACTGACCACAGCAAAGACAAAGATGTTCAAGAAAAGGTGACACAAAATATGATTTGGTGACCCAGTCTCCTCTGTTAAAACTAGTTAAAAATCAATGTCAGATTTCCCTGCAGTTCACAGTGAAAGTGCTTTGCTTTTACACTTTTTGGCAACAAAAAGCTGGAGACAGCCTCACTTTGGTCAACAAAAATTTGACTTGACTCAACACACATCATCATCCAATCTGTGTCCTTCACCAACTGTACACAAGTGCAGTAATGAAACAACCAATTTCCTTCCTGCAATGAACACTTTATTGCAACAGGTACCCTCTTTCCTAGTCAGAATAAGACCCAGTCAACATCTTTCCTCGGCACAGATAGTGAACTCATGCCAAAAAAGTTGTTGATCTGGAGAGTTATCCTCATGCATGTAGATGTCATCTAAAATTATTACTTCAAGTTTTTCCAGCAGTGCCATATTTAGCCAGAAACACTTAAGCAGATCAAATTTTTTACGAGTTGTAAACATGTACAGGTATTTTGCATCAGTCTGGACAAAATTTGAGAAATTCAATAGTGTGTACGTATCAAACCAGGGATCTTCCAAATGCGTTGGCACTTTTTTGTTTCCTCCCAAACCACACTTTTGAATAAAATTTAACCCCGTCCTTGAGAAAATATGGTGTGACCGCTATTGTTTGAGCATTTATATTTATGAAGATATCCGTGGCTGCATCCAGCACTTGGTCTCCAGTTTCAGAATTGGCCTGGAACAGTTTGTGTTATGCAGCACCAATACCAAATGGCAGGAACCACTCGGACCATTAGCCAAACGCTACTGTTTCCTTAATTTCGCTTACAAAATGTGTAAACTATCAAAAGCCACAACAAAATCATTGTAAATT
The DNA here is from genome assembly GCA_964020975.1 of Hermodice carunculata. Classification (NCBI taxonomy): domain Eukaryota; kingdom Metazoa; phylum Annelida; class Polychaeta; order Eunicida; family Amphinomidae; genus Hermodice; species Hermodice carunculata. The sequence continues at coordinate 54,649 of CAXHWN010002163.1, read as the reverse complement.
ATGCCTAGTATTTCAAATTACCGTGACAAATTTTTGAAGTCTAGATCTGTTGCTAGAATGGTATGTATTTCTTGCCTTTCATTAACATATTATATGGCTTCATTAGCATATCATCAGACACCCAAACATTATTTATCAATATTAAGGAGTCAAAGACCACGTTACTACCCATTGATTATGTTTCATAAAATTGATTTGAATCAATATTGCCAATCTGATACCAATGACCAACATGTACTTTGGATCAGGTGTATGCATAGATTCAAATATCAGGCCCAGATATGTGTATCATTGTTTCCCTTTGTTTCATACCTGTCAAAACATGTTGCCATCACTGTTGAAGCACCTGGGATTGAAGTTACACTAAAACACAGGCAACCGTATTGCACATTGGTTCACAAATTCTTATGTTGGGTGTCCATAATAGGCTTATTCATGAAAGAAAGACAGCTACTAGTTTTCCTACAAAGGATAATTTTGAGAAGCAAAACTCATCTGTCGTCGCTGGCCAGCCATTCTGAATGTGTGCGAAACAATGTCGGAGACTAGTGCACCTTTTGCTTTTTCCACGTGAAATAGTGTGTATTGTTTACCACCCATGATTTTACATCCAGGTGCTTTCAGATGATTTGTGAGGGCAAAGATTGAACAACATCTGATCTCTCATTTGAAGGTACCTTGCAATCAGTGGTAACTGCTAGTGCCTTCATTTGTGAAAACACACCACCAATGACATATACATGTCTCCCAATATACAAGTCTACATGTATTGTCAACCAAAGATCTCCCACCATCAGACAAATCTTGTCCACACTCAGTTCCTGTCTCCTGGTGTTGATCTGCTTTTTACTTTCTCAAAGATTCAGCTTTACTCTCAAACTAACACTGGAAGAGACCTGCCAGAAGTGTGACCCTTTTAACCAGTGCTGCCCTCTGGTGATCATTCTTGCATCTCAATACAGTCACTGAAGATTCATATGTGTTGCTTGGTCTTGCATAATGAGATAAAGGACAACTAGTTTTCTTCCAACTGCAGCCAACATCTTAAATTCACATGAATTTTTGGCTTTCATGTTGGATGATCATTCACAAACACAACCATAAGAATACAATGGGAACCTAATTTTACCCCCATGAAGAACAAAACTGCATGGTCCTTGAAATGAATATTGAGTCCTATTCATCACACTAGAATCTGTGTTGTGGTTGGATCATGAGATACACTTACTTCAATCACATTCATACAAGTCTCTTTTTTACCCCTTTCCCCCTTGATTTGAGACCAAGTCATTAATGCCCAACCCATGCCAAGGAAAGCTCTGGGGCATGTGATTTTGATAGGTCTCATCTACAATTTCAAATTGTTTTCATTACTATTGAAATTAGTTGAAAACACTGAGCCAGACAACGCTTGATCACCAGCCGGTTTGGACCAGTTTAAGGCGGAAAGGGATCAACAGGGACTGCAAGCAGAAGATTGATCTCAGTGAACTGTCTGTGTTGGTGATAGCCATTAGCCAGTTACCCTGACACTAACATAAATGGAATTTGGCTGAAGATATTTTCCATCTTTTAGCCAAATTGACTCCGGAAATTTTGCATTTCTTTTGATCAAGTATTCAAACTTTATATTTCAATACCTGCCAACTGATAAAAAAAAAAAATCTATTTGCCTGAAGAGCTGGAAGTTAGGTTTACACACAGTCACTGGAGTGACTTCAGCCGAATTGGCAACACTTGAGTAATTCCCAGCACTAGTCCTGTTTGTATTCTCCCCCTAAGTGTACTCACCCATGAAACAATCCAATGGTCTTGCAGATAAGACGCAAAGACTGAAGTCATTTCAAACTGACCATGACTTTCAGCATTTATGGTTAATGCTAAATGTTTCAAATAAATATATCTGCATCAAAATATAAATATATTGATGACTGTGACAGCCACACAAACCTGCTATCAGCTAACACAAGGAAATGAAGGTCTGACCGTCTCCCTGTTTATATAGCAGTGATCAAAACTCTCTAGAAAGCACCCAAAGTCCATGTGATTAAAAACAATTTCTCTAGGCTCTTGTCTATCATCAAGGATAGTTTCATTTTTGCTCTTTCCCAAAAAATAAATTTTTAATAAAAAAAAAAAAAAATCAGCGGTGTCCTCTCACAAAGATCATGATCACTATATCCCTATGCTGCTTTTGAAACCGAGATTTCAAGACACATTACTAAGATCATTGCATGTAAAAAACAAAATTTTGCTGAGCTAACCTGACTGGCCACCTCAGGCATGTTTCCTGTGAATCAACATTTTCCATTGGCATCTGCCTCATTTCAGTGTTTGCCCTGATCACTGCTATTCACCTCCAGGAACATACGTCATACAAGCATTCTGTTTGCAGATAAAACTTGGCACATTTAAGTTTACCAATTAGAATTTGACTTTACCGTGACTGCCTTCACTGCAGCCAAACACAAAGTATGATGATGCCTGGGGCACTTCACCAGCCTGAAATTGCCTGCCTTAAACCAGAGCAGTAGAAAAGGGAACCAATCACCTTCAGATAGCATCAAAAAAAGATTCTGCAGGCACTTGTAATTAAGTCAACTTGTTGTAGTTTCCATGTTTTGACCTAGATAATCACAGCATGAGAATTCTGAAATGAAGAGAGCCTCAACCGGTAAAGGTTAATACTAAATATTGTCAACAGAGGGCACTATGCCCAGGTCCTCATGCCATATGTGACATTGTGTCATTGCCACAACTTACTCCCAAAAGTTAGTACTTCCAATCAGCTTCACCAAGGATATGGGACAACTTACCAAAATTTGTCACTGAACTTTCATTGTTAACAGAAAATACTACATGCAGAGTGATAACATGAGGACTGTGTCAGTCCTGTGCTCAGCTGATCCTGCATCCAGAAATTGACAACTCCTAGCATAAGCATGGCAGTGCAACATGGTCCTTGTACAAGACAGTCAATGGGCCAAAATCCAGAATCCTTCTTGAATTAGTTCTTGAAGTATTGTTGGTCATGTGTTTTGATGACATGACATTGAGGGTAAGGACAAGTGAAAAGTCCAAGATTTACACAACTTTAACCCAGTACTTACTTTAAATGGTGGCAAAAGCTGTGGTCAGACAAGTTAGGAATCTGAATGCCATGTCCTTTTTATGTTACAACACAGGAGTTATTTGACCTTGAAACTTTACCTACTGACCTGTCTGAAGATTTTCTACAAAAATGAAAAAGTATTCCTTAAATAAAAAAAAAATGTAGAGCTACCCACCTGTATTAAACAAACTTCGTAAAGATCCATCCAAGGTACATCTCCCACCAACTTTTCAACAGGATTCAGCCTTTTTTTGGGGGTGGGGGGGGTGGGGGGGGGGGGAGGAGGAGGGTCAAAAACATAAATGTGAATCAGCAAACAACAGATGAAGAGCGACTGCCAAAGCCCAGCTAACTTACAAGTCAGCTGAGCTGATACTGTTGATGGTAATTTTCCACAATCAACAGTTTTATTACAAAGTAAAGGAGAAATTTCCAGCAACTGTTCACAGACCTAATAAACCTTTTAAACTCAATCATCCATGGTTTTATGGGTATGTGTGTGTGTGTGTGTGTATATATATATATATATATATATATATATATGTATATATGTATATATATATATATATATATATATATATATATATATATATATATATATACAGTGGTTGTAGGTATTGCCACAAACCTTAAAACAAAGTCACACAAATAAATTTTTCAGTCTGTTTCGTTTTTTTTTCGTTTTTTTTTAAACCGGAAAATCGATTTTCCATACTTTTCAAGACTTTTTTCTTAAATTCCATACTTTTCAAGGCCTGGAACAGAGGGCATTAAAATTCCATACTTTTCAAGCCTTTTCAAGCTCTGTGCGAACCCTGTCTCATGAAGAACAGATCTAGACTTAAGAGATTTGTAGCCAAAACTTTACACGTACATGATCAACAAAAGTTCAGTTGTTTCCCTTTAATAAGTCATCCCTGTGTATTTACCACCTTTCCATGTTACTTCTTACACATTTCCATACATTACCCTCAGTATAGCTAACATCTATCAAATTGCTACGTGCCTACCCTGCAAGTTTTATATTTGTTCATTGAAAACATGGAAATGATTTAGTTGCCCTTAATTTGAAAACACAAGCTATTATGTGTTTGTTTCTAAAGGGGATACTAAGTAACCAATCCCGTCTGATACTCAATTACTTTTTCATATAGCCTGTTTCTTTTGTTTTTGTTTTGTTTGCTTGTTTTTTTTTCTTAAACTGTTTTCCATTTTTAAGTGTATAAACAGTGCCAATATTCCCATTTCAAAAATCATGGGGTACAGGCTTTGTTTACGTTGATATGGCAAGCAGAAAAAGTGAACCAGTTCATAAGGAAGATCTGGACACAGAGTGAAAAACTCGCATTTTACCACATATCCCCTCAAAACTGGCTGCACATCCAAAGTTGCCTGCTTTAAATTGAGCACATTACAGAAAACACCTGGAGCAAAGACTGAGTGGTCAATGGCCCACCAGCAGCAGATTTTATAACTCTGTGACCTTTACCTTGAGATCAAGGACAGGTCAAGGACAGGGTTGCAATCTGAAGCCCTCTCCCCTACATATCTGGAGAAAGTTTGAACTTTCTTCAAATGCTGAGGTTTCACACAAAAATCTAATTGCGTTCACATCGAAATGGGACTTAGGCCTTGAAGTCAAGGTAAGCCATAATCAGTCCCAGGCAAAGTACAATCCACATACACATTGAGCCAAAATTTGGAAGCAATTGCAGAAAAAAAAGTAATTATAAATTCAGCCACGAATTATCATGGCAGAAAAGCCCAAGTCAACAACTTTCCTTGGGTGCTACAAGTAAGTGTTTGTCAAGGAAAGCTGTTCACAAACTCTTACATGTACAGGATGTGATCAATTCATGTGTCAAGTCTGAGATATTTTGTTCAATGTTCTGGCTTTTCTATGAAATTCATCATTGATCAAACAATAAATTATATATCTATTTGACCTGGTCTCATGAGAAGACATGGTAATAAACAGTAACACACCTCTTCGGGTATATGTTTACCAGGCTGCCCCGCAATGCCCGCCATGAAGTCAGCAGTAATAAAGGTGCGTATTACTATGGAATGCTGGCAGGAAGGCAGGTGTAGCAGTGGATCACGATCAAAGTGAAGTGGGATTGAAATCACTGGCATCTGACTGATCTTGGGCGTGTAACCTGCATCAAGAAATTAAAGACACAAATGAAATTCTCTCTTCAGATTTGTTGTTAGGGTGTGGCAAATAGTCCTGTTTTATTGCCAGTTGACAGAGTCAATAAGTACGATTGCTCATTTACGTAAAATAAGACGCTACATTGTCCTCATTTGCTCAGTTGCTCACAAGTGAATCCAAGATTATGCAGTTTTCCCTTGAAATGTGACAAATTTACCCCCAAATGTCGTCATGGGTAAATCTGTATTTCAATTTTGAGAACTAGTCCCACAAATTTTGCCACAGTAAACGAGATTTTCTTCTTCTTCTTCTTTTTTTTTTTTTTTCAATAACACAAGGAGTGTGTTACTTTTACAGACTGTATTCCTTGCGGAAAATGCCATCTGCCTTGATCCAATACAAATGGTGACCAAGCCTCCACTAGGCAGCACCAGCCCATGGCAGTCTGGTCCAGCTGTGGAAAATACCATGTGCACACAAGCTTGCTGTGGAGAGCTGTAGTCCTGCGGCAAGTACTGACTGACTGCAGCCATATACAGAAACAGCTGCAGCCAGTTCTTGCCCTGACCAGATGCTTCACTCTGTGCCTGGCAACTCATCCTGGGATAAACGCTACAAGTTAGACAATGTGAGCCAGACAAAGCAGATATATAATGAGAAGCCAACACTGATCATGATCAGAAGAGTACCATGACCCCCCCCCCCACCTATTTACCAATCAATTAACAGTTTCTAGAAACCTATGGAATGTTTTGGAACCCTTTGGGGCAAAGTGTTTAAAATACTTTCAAAACACTTTTAAACTACGAAGGAAACACCGAAACATTTTGAAGCACAAACAGGAAGGTAGGTTTTCAACTTGAAGGCTGGCTTAACCGTACACGAATTGACATTGTTAATATAAACAGCCACTGACAGGCAGAAGAAAGCAGCAGGCTTTGGGCCCAGTCCCAACTGACAATGTATGGACGACGCACGATGCCAACACCAAGAGCTGCAAGCAGTTGCATCACATTTTGCAGCAAGTGGAATTACACTTGGCTGGGCCAAACAATTCTTGATTACACTCAGGAAGGGGACATTGTCATACAAACTCCAACAGTCTGTAAAATAATTATAGCCACTCGACCTAAGCAAGCAATCAAATCACCAACCATTCCATTGAAAACAGTCAGAACCACCTGTCCATTTCTTTTCACATTTTGAGGAGGTAGGTGGCCCTTGTTAGAGCAGATGCTCTCAGAAGAAATATGGCAATATATATATATATATATATATATATATATATATATATATATATATATATATATATATATATATGTATGTATGTATATATATATATGTATATATGTGTATATATACACATATATATATACATATATATATACATACATACATATATATATGTATATATGTATATGTGTGTGTGTATATATATATATATATATATATATATATATATATATATATATATATATATAGCTTGTGGTGGTGTCGTTTTTACTGGCATTACTGAGGTATCCTGACTCATATATGAAAAAGAAAATCAATACATGTTGTGAAATGTCCTCCAACACTAAGCACATAATTGATAATTATTGCCTATGTGAGTATAGAAAATAAGGGCGTGGCACACTTTGACAGCACTTTACACAGAAAATACGACATTGCTCTAAACATGCCCTTATAACCACAGGACTTCTCATTTAAGATCATATAAACTATATATTTTCTAGAAGTGTACATGTGGATTAAGCTGTTCAAAATAATGACATCTCTTCAAGTGTTAAGAAATTGAATTGCATTTGCTTAATTAAAAAACTTTCATATTACCTGTTTTTTGCCAAAAAAATGAACAAACACCCCAAAAAAGGGAAACATTTCCTTATTGGAAATAAAATAATTCCATTCCAGCAGCAAAACTGTATTATAAATTTGAGATAAAGGTTTTAGTTCAAAATTTACATGATGTTCAAAATACAACTAAAATTTTAAAATTCAACAAAATTTAAACAAGAAAGTTAGAACCAAGCCCTTTTTAAACAATTTAAAATGCAATTTCAGAGAGTGTTACAAGTATTGATGAGCAAGGACAAAGTATCTGCAAAAAAAAAAAAAAAAAAAAAAAAAAAAAGAAGAAGAAAATAAGATTAATACTACCATGTGCAACACAATGTGTAGTTTTGATCACCTTTACGGATTAAGGTTGCCCTCAAAGCAGACACCCACCCACTCCCCACCCTCCAGTTGTTATGTCTACTCCACTGAAGAGATAACGCAGAGCTTGGTCTGCTTTGCAGGCAAACAGATAGGTTGATTTGATAGATCTCAGTAGAAATATGTCAATGTCAGCATCAACAACAACTTCATAGTTGCTGGATGCAGTGACCTGTAGCATACAGGATGTTAATATTTAGGATCAGGATAGACATGTGACATGCAAACAAATATCCTATTCATGGTAGTCTGTGTTTGTGTAAATTGATATAAATGCTCTAAAAAGATTGTCCTTTGTCAGCTAATATGGGTGCTGGGTTTCTGTGCTATGTCTTGGGAGCAGAGCTGCCACGGTCCTGGTCGTCAAGGATACCAGACATGTAAAATGAACAAATTCCTTCTATCATGTAATTTGCTGCAACAGAATGTATGGGATTAGAACAACCAATACAAAATCACATTTTTGTGTTGACTTCCAGAGTAGATACAGCTAAAACTTAGCTTCCAAATGAATAGAAATGTGGGACCCCCAAATATAAACAGAAATTAAGGTAATTAATCAAATCTAAATTCCAGCTTCCTAAATTACTACCATTTATACATGAATGCAGTAATAGTTTCATACATACATGAGTGTGTATGTGTGCATAATACATATACACATACATGTACAGTGAGTGAGTGAGTGAGTGAGTGAGTGAGTGAGTGAGTGAGTGAGTGAGTGAGTGAGTGTGTTAACATTGTGACCAGGGAATTAGTCAGAAAATTGAGGGTAGGGTTTTTCACTTTTTGCCCATCACAGAATGGAAGACAATTGATTGGCCAACTTTCCATGGTAGATACATTCTTGCTTTTATCCAGCAACACAGAGACACTATGCCGGTTCTGGGGCTTTTGTGGAGAGTTGTGTTCAAAACACCTCAGTTTACCCATGAACTTACAGGATCTGGTAGGTCTGTAGCCTATGCCTTCTGAATCACCTGGAAGGTCATTCTGCCACAGACACAGCATGACTCCCCTGGTGGCCAATGCAACAGCTATTTACTAAGACATAGTTTACAACTATAGTGTGGAGGGAATCAAAAAGAATTCATTGGAATAGGAGCAAAGGCATTGAAGTACTTGATGTGATACCATGGTTACAAGCATGTTATGTGTTACCATGGTTACATGTCACTTTTGTTGAAGACTTGCAATGAATTATCCCTAACCTTGTTGATTTTCAGTTTCTTTTTTTCTTTTTGTCATAATGTATGTATTATATATAATAATGGAGGATTTTTTTTTATTTTTCAGAAAAACCACTGAATATGACAAAAAGTATAGCAGAGAAAAAGGCTAGAATATATTACCAGTCATGTATGGACAAAAATAAAACTTTAGAAAAATTGGGTGCCAAACCTATGCTAGATTTACTGGAAAAAATTGGAGGATGGAATGTTAATCCACATTCCAGATTTGATGTGAGAAAATGGGATTTTCAGAAACAATTGGAAATTTCTCACTCTTATGGGATGACAAACTTCTTCAGTGTCTGGGTCGGCGAGGACGAAAAGAACTCCAAAGTGAACATACTACAGGTAGGTGTGCCTTTAACTGTGTGCCATTGTAGAGAGATATTCCTATAACTCAAAATGAGAGGAACTGTTTTCACTGAAGCCACACTGTAAAGGTTAACAGCAATATTCTGTAGTAATAGTAAGGGTATTTTCACACTCACAATTTGGTTCAATCTCGGGTCTTTTCAAGCAGTCCAAGTTAATTTGTGGTACATTTCAAACATTTTTTTTTCTGCAGAGTATTATATGTGAAGAAACACTTTAAAGTGAGATGGACTGAAACCATGTCACTGGGGAACCCTTAGCTCACTCCCTAGGAATTCCCCAAATTTAACTGGCTTTTGGATCCACTTTCTTACCATCACATTATAATGTGAACAGAAAATAACCTCTGTATAATGTTTCGGGTCATTAAAAAAGTGTCATTACCAACACTGGGATCATAACAGTGCATATCACTTTTTGGTGAAAAAAAAGAAAAGTAGCAATATGTTTTCAAAGTCTGATATAGTTTGAATGGCAGTTTATATGTGAACATGTTAGGCCATGCTAAGAAGATCGTTCCAAAAGTGTGATCTCCGGTTGATCTCTCTGGCACAATCTCCATTGTTTCAGTGTGACTTGAAGTAGTTGTGTCGGCATTTTGTGTTATGAAGAAGTGTATTCTGGTACATTATGTTGGCAGGGTACGTGCCCCTATGGGGAGGATCAGTGTGTAATTTGTACACTTTCTTCGTCAAAATTGTGAGAGTGGTAGAACACAGGAGATTGCTGCTGGGAAAAGTGAATGTGAGCAGACATGTACGTTTAGTCAGGAGAAAAGTCAGCAAGAAAATGAGTGGGAGTATACAGGAGACAGTAGGAGAATGAGAACGGGAGTAAATAGGAGAAAGTGGTATGTAGGATAGGATCAGACAGAATTGACCCTCCCCCCTTGAATTAAGACTGTCAACAGTTTTCCTTAGCATGGATTGGACACTTAGCACCCAGCCCATGCTAAGGAAAGCTGTTGACCTGGGGCATGTGGTATTGGCAGGTCTCATCCACAATTCTCAGTCAAACTGTTATTCATTGCTGTTGAAATTAGTTGAAAACACTGAGGCAGACGATATTTGAACAGCAGCCAGTTTTGGCTGGCTTAAAGGGGAAAGGGTTAAGGGCAAAATCACGTTTTTAAAAAAGTAGATGTGGGATTATACATGTGGGACAGAATATGGCAAAAGTTGGAGTGCATTGTATGTGGGACACAGTCCATGGGACAAATAGGAGTGGGAGCAGAGGATCAAATCTGTGGGGAAAGTGTAAGACTAGGAGTGCAGGACAGAGCCAGTGGGAGACAGGATGTGAGAGGGTGGGACAAATATGTGTTCAGTGGCAAAAGTGTGAGACTGGGAGCATAGGACAAAGTCTGGGAAAAGTGAGAGTATAGGACAGTCAGTAGGAAGAGTGGAGGCGGGGGTGTAGGACCAATATGGTGGGAAAAGTATGGTACTCAGGGTGTGGAACAAAGTCTGGGAAACATGGAAATAGGAGTGTAAGACAAAGTCTGGGAAAAGGGAAAGTATAAGACAGTTGGAAATGTGGAAATGGGAATAAAAGGGCAAATACAGTGCAGAAAGTGTGAGACTTGGAGTGTAGGACAAAGTCTGGGAAAAGTGAGAATGCATGGAATGTAACAGAGTCAGTGGGAAGACGGGGTCAAAGTATTGCGGAGATGAGAATTAGCTCAGGAGAAAATCGGTTGGGCAGAAAAAAGCCAGCAGGGAGAGGGAAGTTGATTGCAGTGTGCTCATGAAATTACTTTTGAAATTCAGATAAACTGTTTCTGACCTGGACATGTTTTGAAAAAGAGTAAACTAACAGTACACAAAAGAAGCCTGACAGGGAGGAGTGGAATCATGGGAAATCTGTACCGTAATTTTTTCTCAGAATTTAGTGTGAAAGTTATCCTTGGAGAAAGCCGTCATGTTGGGTTGTCCCAAAATCCCAGTTAAAATGGAACGTGATCAAGTTAAATGGATGCAGCGCATACAGGCATAGAGTTCATAGGCCAAACAAATGACTGGCCAGGAGGGGAGGCCTTGGTTTCCACTTGTAATGTACATGCAGTGCCATCTGATGAGGGAAAAATTATCACTTTCCCAAAGTAGAGCTACCACAGGCCTATCCCCTCATTTTGAGGGGTACATGGCTCCTTCCCTACATGCAGCAGGTCATATTCATAGTGTACCATATGATTCCTACTTTCAGTTGTTCAATGACTGCAACATCATCAGATGATCATCATTATTAAATTGCTGGAACCAATGTCTTCTATATAGCATGGCTGCATTCAATTTTTACCATGATTTTGAGACCAAAAACAAATATGGGAAGGACTTCTCCGAGGCTATGTGAAAGGCTAACAGAGAGGAAATTAAACAGGAAAACTGGACCACATTCAAAACAGTGGTCATTGGCAACCAGTTTGCTGGGCAGCGGGGAATGTGTGAACGTTCTGTAGGGATCCTTATCATGTGGTCTGACATAAGCACATCCACCAAAAATCTATTGCGTTCAGCCACAGCATGGAAATATTATTAGGATTGTCTATTTTAATGATACTTTGATCATAAAATGAAAACAAAGTCCCTTGTGAAATATGTTCATACGATTGAGATTCGTATCAGGTCTGAGGGTAGCTTAGTAGATAAACATATATATATATATATGAACAGGAGCTACAGAGCCACATTTTCCATCCAAAAAAATATCTCAATCCAATCTCTGAACACTCCATAGCCATTTCAGTCATTGTCTTCAACAATCAAATGAATTTATAAACAGGTCAACAGCAGGAAACCATCAAGCATTTTTCACAGCTTTAAATTCCCACACATCATTTTAATGTGATGACGACTGCTTGCATTTAACTTGTATACGGTAAAGACAACCCAACTGAATGTAAAGGATGTGTGAAGGTGAAATATGGAGCAAATACATAAATACATACTGTATGACAAATTCTTGCTTATAATAGTAATTCTTGAAAAATTTGTATGAACTAGTCTGCACACAAATATGCATAAAGTAATAAAATTCAAATGTAAACTTGCTCTGAGAAAAGAAATCCATAAATGTTCATATCTATTCGCTGAAAAGAAACCAAATAGACCAGACTACACAAAGCTACTGGCACAGAATAAGCGTGTAAAGTATTTGAGCTTCAGCTGTACACAGGTTAGAAGTTTATTTGGGATGAGCACAAATCATCCATCATATATGATATGAAAAACCAGAGTGGATGGAAACTAAAAATAAAAAAAAAAATAGATAAATGATGTTGCACAAAATTTATTTCAATGAAAATTTTAGTATGACTGGAAAACTCTGTTGCCCCCCAACGAAATAGGAGTATGCCATCCAAATTATAAAAATTAACCCATTCAGTCATCAACATCTTGCAATACAAACCTTTCAGGCTGATTTGGGGGATATTTGATTAACAAATTGGTGGCATTTGATCACAGAGGAGCTGTCACTGTCCATGGATATTACGAGTCTTTTAACTTTTTTTCAGTTGGATCAAAGTGGACTAGGTCTTGTGTCACGGGAACAGTATCTGAACATAAGTATCACAGAAGACAAGGTAAGATGCCTTGATGTTTGCCATATCCATTACCAGTCCCACGGATATGTGCCAGTATTTGAGGAGATGACGGCAGTTTTAATTTGGATATAAACTGAAAAGGAGCTTTCATTCAAGTACAAACATTCCTAGTCTAAAGTTAGTGGATTTTACCTCATGTATCTTGCTTGTGAAGTCATGCTGCAGCTGGGGCATGGGCACCTTTGGCATGACTTGCCTGACAGTGCAAAAAGCAATGACCATTGATGTATATAGTGATTTAAAGAAAGAAAGCTTTTTTGAAAATTGTTGACAGCAAATTTTTGATCTGCACAAAAAAGGTGCTACTTTTGATGGAAAATTGCTCATCATATTCCTCTTAATGATCTTGATAAAGAAACTGCAGGATGTCTGCAAAACCAGCAAAAATTTTAAACATAACCCTTTTCCTATTGGACCGGAACTAAGTCAATAGTTTACCATGGGAGAGACCAACCCGTATCAAGGTAAGCAGTTGACCTACTGCATGCTGCATGTATTCTTATCAGTCTGTACACTGTCGGGCTGCAAATGGAATACCGTGCATCGCAAATGATCCCAATGCCCGCAAAACAAATATAATTGTTGATATTATTGATGAGAAGTGTGGACAAGGCCTTTCGTAATGGCATACCCTAGGTCAGAGGTCAAGATCTGTCCTCAGTGTGGGTTGGGTACATTGAACCCATGCTAAGGAAAGCTGTCTACTGTGCCTTATGCCTGGCAGGAAAGGCTTGAATTGTTTTTCACTTATCATAAAATCAGGCAAAATCATAGAAGCATGCAGCAGTATCCATCTGCCCAGTTTGCCTGGTAGAATACCAGGAAAACGTACTGTGTAACACTTCCCAGTACATTCATGGAGTCTTTGCAGTGAGTGTTTGGTAAAATGTTAGTCCTGTTGGTCACCCTCAAAATATAGGGCCTCACTGAAAATGAAGGTGTACATTTTTTGTTTTGCACCAAACTGTCAGGGACTGTTGAAAGCCCAAACCATAAACTTGAACCACAAAGTGATTTTTTTAAAACTTTTTTTTTTTTTAATTCAGATGTTGAAAGCGTATTTGCATTACATGACCAGAGTGGGGGTGCTGCTGGGAGGGGAATGGAATCACACGGAGGAACAAATGCTTCACGTCATTGAGTTTGAGCAAGAACTGGCAAATGTAAGTATACCCAATATTTAAGTGAAACCATTAACCGTCAGTTGTTTGACGCTTTTTCTGCATGCTGAACGAACCTGCAGGTTTCGAAGTGTCATGCCGCATAGAATTTTCTCCATGCAAAGTAAAGTAGAGATCAGCCTCTTAAAGTCCTTGTTGCACACAGATTCTATGTAGCTGATGGTTGGAGGTTTTTGTCACAATTTTGTTATAGTGTAGGCCTCATAAATACTTACTGTTACATTAGGGATAAAACCTACCATGGATTGTCCCAACTTTACTGCATACTATCATTTAACTGTCCAATATTATTCAAATTAAATTTGAGGTCACCTTGTTTCCATAGCAACTGTTTTTTGGGGGGTGGGTAGGGATATTTACTTTGCTTTTATATTTCATTAAAAATACTATTCACTGTTTAAAGGCATATATTTTGTGGAAGTATAATGTTTTGTGTACCAATTTGTGAGAAAGCGTACAAAATTTGAAAATTTACATTTTGTCTCCAATACTTAATGGAAATTTTTGTTCTAAATTGCCATGACAAAACCACTTGGGAGTCCTTATACATGTATACCCCAACATTAAGGTGTGCTTTGGTGAGTCTGCATATCATCATACCCTGATGTTAAAGCATTAATACATGTATTTGGTGGCTGTTTCGTAAGATTATACAGTGTAACCGTAGGTTTGACACAAGGATTACTGTAACAAATAGCAATTTTTAGCATTCGAGAAGCAGGCTAGCTCAGCCCATGTGCATTACAGCGACATAATAAAATTATACTTTGTTTGGATCAGTGGTGGAGAAAAATCATATTTTGTTGGGTGTAGACCTATTCATGGATGATAAATAACTTTCTTGGGAGGTGTCCTGTTAACTTTGTGTCTGTATATAAGCAGCAAAGGTTGACCTTTATGGTTCAGAGAAACGTGTGATGCTTTTCTCAGGCAGATCATGAATTCTACGAATTATTGATTCAGCAAGGTAATCACACTGAGGCAAACGAGAGTGGAAGCAATACATTACTGTATGTCACTTCAACGAAGTAACACCGTCATGATAACAGCATGTACCACCAATGGTGCCACTGTGGCAAGCAATAATGATGTCAAGAGTTTGGATGAAAGAATCTGCTGCAGTTTGTTCAACCATCTTGGGGTGTCCACCCACCTACACTTCTTCACACATAACAAACAATGGTCATTTTCTTTGTGTTGGAAAGTGCCTTCAACCACGCTAATTAAACCATTTTTAGAATAAAGTTACCTCCCTGTGGTGAGCGTTTAGAAGTAACAAGTCTGAATAAAGTTATTGACCTGAGCTTTGTTCTTCTAAAAGGTCTCAGTGACATTTTGTACAGAATGGTTAAAATAACCAGACATTTAACCTTTTACACTCAAAGTTAACTTTTCTCGTCAGAGCGTGGACACCAAAGTGCACAACCCCTGCCAGGGAAAGTTGGTCACCTGGGGCCTCGTCTCTTTGTACACCTGTCTCCGCTACATTGTCTCTCAAGATATTGACCATAATTAAAGAATTATGTGGAATTGAGATTTAGAAAAAAAAAAAAAAAAAAAAACACCCCCTCCCAACATATGGCCAGCAGCCAGTTGTCTTAACTCTTTCAGTGTCAGCTGTGACTAAAGTCAAACTATTAAAAGGAGACTGCTTTGAAACAAGGTTGCTAGATTCATGTTCCTTGTGAACAGAACTTTCAATGAAAGGTTCTCTTGATAGACCATGTTCAAATTGGATACATGGGTGACTCATGGGTTACGGTGCTCTGTGAAAAATTTGAAGATGAAAATAATGCTTTTATTCACATTTTTATTTTACAAACTCACTGCACCGTTAGTTGTCGTATTCGGCTCATTTCCGACACCCACAAGGCACGAAAGGTTAGTGACGTCACAAACGCAACACTGCTGGCTGACAGGGAAGACTCCAACCGTGCTGGTGAGCCATGGCTGTCAAGTGTCACTTGGTTTAAACATATTTTATTCACACTTCATCAACAGGATTAAAAATGCATGTAGAAATATTCGTTTTTGTCCCTGTTCCCTCCCAGGGTTGGTCGGTGTGTTGCTGTTAGTTGTAGCAATACAAGTTCTACAGCTTGCTTACATTCCCTCGAAGACCTGGAATTACGGACAGCTTGGGGCCGTGCAGTCAAGATTTACAAGGAACAAGTGGCAAGGCCCTGGGAACAGATCTATATGTAGCGAACACTTTGTGGAAAGTGACTTTGATTTGTCAAATGTGAGGATGTTTAGGATAGGTTTGGCAAGAAAAAACTACTGCTGTTGCCAAATACAGTCCCATCACTGGACAATGGAAGGATTCATGGAACTGGCCAAATTAGACATTACTCATAAAGCCAGGAACAGTGATTCATTATTTTTTTTACAGTATTTACAAATTTATCTTCAGTTTGATTCTGATTTCAAAGCTTTCATTGCAGCAAATTATAGGTCTAGAAATTCTACCACTGTTACAATGTATGCTGACCAGTAAGTTAGGTTCAATTTATTACTGAAATGAATTCTCTACTACACGGAGATCGGAGCATGGTTAGGCAGAATATATGTGCCTCACGATACACACTATTACATATAATTGAATTTCACCTGGTACGTATCATTTGAAATTCTCACTGGTCTTTTTTCCTGGTGCATTACTGATTTGTGTGTTATCGGTATATGAATTCTTGTCATTCTTTATGGAATCTGGTATTGTTGTAAAAATGAATATCATAATTTCCAGTTAGATCTAATTATTGTATAAAATGAACTCCGCCTTTCGTAAGTCTCTACTTTTTTTGAACAATTTTGTATTTAATCTTTTTGTATTCATGTTCATGTTCCCGGAAAGTACTCAATTATTCTTACTATAGAAAGCAAAAATCAAATACGTGTCCAACAGTAAAATAACCCAAGTTGTTTATGCAGGAATTTGTTCCTCAGAGATAATCGATGGGTTGTAATTATGCTCAGCACCGGGCAGCTATTGGTATTTTCAACTTGCGAAGAGACATATTTAAGATAGAAGTTTGTTTGTCTTTAAGTGATGATTTGAAGGTGCCCCTGTGCTTTATCTTTTTAATTTCTTTATTGTTCATGTTAAATGTTTTCCAATGCTTACGTCACATTTGCATATCTGTAACTAAGCACCTAATGACTGCATCCGATGTCCATCCAAATCCTGGACCATCTGATACAAAACAACTTAAATTAGGCCATGCCAACATTAGAAGTATTAAAAGTGATGGAAAGTTAGACGATCTTCAATTACTAATGCAAAATGAGGATATTGATATCTTGGGGATATCCGAAACATGGCTTGATAGTAGTTTTCCTAACGATCTTCTCTCACTAGACGGTTACCAACCCCCTCTTCGGAAAGACAGGGCATCGGGTGCAGGTGGAGGTGTCATGCTGTATGTGCGGGATTCACTTCCTTTTACTCATTGCAAGGAGTATGAACATGACAATGTTGAAAGTTTATGGATAAAAGTTCAAACGCGACGAGGCAGTATCCTTATCGGCACCTTTTACCGTCCGCCAGGCCAAACAGCAGAGTGCCGTAATCATTTCTTAGACACTCTTTCGATTTCGATTTCTCTTGCACTGGAAAGCAACCCTTTTGCCCTTATCATACTCGGTGACTTTAACGATAGATGTAGAGACTGGGAGTCGGATCATACTGACAGCGAGCTGGGTACAAAACTCTTTAATATCATCTCCCAAAATTATCTTTTCCAACTTATCAATGAACCCACGAGATCCACTGAATACACTGAAAGTCTATTAGATTTACTTATTACGGACTCTCCCGGTCTTATCATCAACAGCGGAACGTTACCCCCAGTCTCTTCATCCGACCATTCTGTTATATACTGTACCCTTACTTTAACTGTAATGCGCAATCGTCCGTTTAAACGCACCATATGGGACTTCAAAAATGCAAATTTCGAAGGGCTAAATTCTTCACTGTTGTATGCTCCGTGGGATACTGGCTTTAGTGTTTTTGACAGCATTGATGATATTGCAACCTATTGGACTGATCTGCTCCTCAGCATTACCAAAGATTATATTCCAAGCAAAGAAATCTTTGTGAGACCAAAAGACAAACCCTGGATGGATTCATTTATTAAAAGAATGAGGAGAAAACGGGATCGTGCATGGAGGCGCTACAAACGAACTAAATACGATGTACATTATCAAATCTATAAGAAATTTCGTAACATAACTGCAAACGCTAATAAATCTGCTATCCAGTCTTATTTCTCAAAACTGAGAGATGATCTAGATAACAAAAATTTAAACCCCCAAAAATGGTGGAGCCTGACCAAATCCATACTGGGTTGCAAGATCCATCAAAATATACCGCCTTTAATTGAAAATGAAAATGTTATATCAAATAATATAGAGAAAGCCGAAATTTTTAATGAGTACTTCGCCAGTCAGAGCAAGCTTGAAGCTGATGATACCTTTACTCTACCTACTTTCGAATATCATACTAATGAGAGGCTCAAAACGTTTATATTCACTGAAGAAGAGGTTAAAAAAGTTCTGCTCTCCCTCAAAACAAGCTCTGCAACTGGTCCCGATAACATTGGTAATTTCCTTTTAAAAAATGTGGCAACTGGTATCAGCTACCCACTGCTTAAGCTATTCAATCTTTCAATGCAGTCATCTTCATTTCCCGACTGCTGGAAAAAGTCAAATTTATGTCCAGTGTTCAAAAAGTCCGACCGACAAAGCAAAACTAACTACCGTCCAATTTCCTTGCTATGCAATGTGTCCAAAGTATTGGAGCGTCTCGTGTTTAATAAATTTTATGAATACTTAGTTAGTCAAGGCCTATTAACGTCCAAAAACTCAGGATTCAAACAAAATGACTCGACTATAAATCAGCTAATAAGCATACTGCACAATATTTATAACGGTTTAGAAAACCACAACGAAGCTCGAATAGTTTTTCTAGATGTCTCCAAGGCCTTTGACCGTGTTTGGCACGAGGGACTATTGTTCAAACTACGCCAATTGGGTTTTGAAGCATCATTGGTACGTTGGGTACGTAGTTATCTCTAAAATCGTCGGCAACGAGTGGTCATCCAGGGCCACTGCTCACAATGGCTCCCCGTGGAAGCCGGAGTTCCCCAAGGATCTATTCTTGGACCCCTTTTATTTCTTGTATTTGTAAATGACATTGTAGATAACATATCATGTGATATAAGATTGTTTGCCGACGATACTAGCATCATTGAAATTGTAAAAAATCCCACCATCTCAGCGAACCGCATGAATGGTGATTTGAGAAAAGTTGACCAGTGGGGTCATCTTTGGCACGTCTTATTTAATGCATTGAAATCTCTTTCTCTAATATTTTCGACAAAACGCGACAAATATGAGCATCCTCCATTACTTCTGGGTGATCAAGTCATACCGGAAACAACCAGCCACACTCACCTGGGGATAACTCTATCTTCAAATTTAACGTGGAATGCACATATTGAGAGAATTATAGATAAAGCCAGTAAACGTCTTGCTGTCTTGAAGAGACTGAAATTCAAACTATCTAGAAATACCTTATGCAAACTATATCTCACTATGGTGCGTCCGATACTTGAATATGGGTGTGTGCTTTTTGATAATTGCAGCAAAGGACTCTCGGACCTTCTTGAGTCCGTGCAATATGAAGCGGCCAGAATCTGCACGGGCGCTCGCCGCCACACCTCGCTTGACCGTCTACTCTCTGAATTAGGGTGGCAAACTCTAGCAGACCGGCGTAAATATTTCAAACTAGTTGCTTTCTTCAAAATGTACCACGGATTGTGTCCCGAATATTTATCAAGTATAGTACCCTTAAAACCAGCCGATACCAGTGGTCGTAGTCTTAGAACACCGCAGTATTTGAGACAGGTCAAATTTCGTACAAAACGGTTTGGTGATTCATTCTTACCTTCAGTAATTAAATCGTGGAACGACCTACCGGACGACATACGTAGCTCTATTTCTCTATCAAAATTCAAATTAACCCTTAAACAAACTTTGTTGGCCATTGATAATGTCCCCCCATACTACGCTCATGGTGACCGTTTTGCCAATATTTGCCAAACCCAGTTACGTCTACGTCACTCAGGTCTACACGCACATCTCTTCAAAACAAACGTTATAGCCTCTTCATCGTGTGATTGTGGTCATCCCGTCGAAGATATTATTCATTTCTTTCTCTTTTGTCCACTACATGCTGCCCCCCGTTTAAACCTGTTGAAGGAAATTAGAGATATTGTCGCACCAGGGGTTCACTCAAGCTTAATGGTCCATGTAGCTAGTGAACGCTTGGTGGAAATTCTGTTATATGGCAACACAGACTTTACACTTGAAGTTAACCAACAAATTTTTTCAAGTGTACAAAAATTCATAACCAATACTCGGAGGTTTCACTTTTAAGGTCTGGTGTGTCATATGTTGCTGAAACTAATTTGAATCGTTAATAGATGGGTTATTTGTACATTTTATGTGAGGTATAAACTTGACGATGTATGCTTTATTGTGATATATAGGACTGTAATGCTTTCCGTTTAACATATATCTTTCATTGTACTTGTCCTGTGCGTCTTGTACATAGACCATGTGTTGCGTTGTATGTCTGGAGAGCCTCCAGATTAGTAATTTTGTACTACCTAGGCAATCCAGGTAAAATAAATATGTTTATAATATAATGTATCACATAATTATCAATCTAATGGCACAGTTACAAGGCCAGTTTGGGATGTTGTTACAAAGTAACATTGTAACAAAACTTCAGTGTGTTTGACCATTTTGATTTAATTTATGGAAAAATGGGTGGAAAACATGGACAAACAAGGACCAATCTTGTTCCATACCCAGATCTAGGGTTGAACAGTCTATAACAGGGTGAGTTAATTAGCTGGCAACTGTAATGTGTATGTCCAATTACTACTGTATATTGCGAGGTGTTTAATCCTGTAACCAGACAAGACTTGTTTGGATAGCTACCACATTCACACCTCATGCATGCAGCTGCCAAGACCAGTGGGCGGTTATGGCCTTTCATCTCTTTCAGTCATGTACCACTGTTTGTGACAGCTCCCAATAATCGGGTGTACGGAATTCCATCTCATTGTACCTTTGTCGTTAATATGGACCCAGAAAATAAGTCAGTCACAGGATAATATTTACCATTGTTACATAATGGAGACGATCTAAAATAAAGGATATCATATACACGTGTACTGATGACGATGAATACGGAAACGTAAATTACTCTCACTCCAAGGGTCGCGAGGTTACTGCCGGGTAGGAGTTCTGATATTGAAAGCCATTCATAAATGCCAACTTATATTTAATCATCCATAGACCACACAGATGGGAAGGGAAAATTAACTGTTTGTTGAGACATTTTTTAATTCCGTAGGCATAGGCCATAGCTGTTTCCATGAATGCTAGAATTTGAAACACTACGAGACCTGGCCCATCCTGTTGCAAATTCCAATTTATTGCATTTATGCTTGTTCTTGTTAAATGAAATATAGTA
Source organism: Hermodice carunculata (assembly GCA_964020975.1). Taxonomy (NCBI): domain Eukaryota; kingdom Metazoa; phylum Annelida; class Polychaeta; order Eunicida; family Amphinomidae; genus Hermodice; species Hermodice carunculata. The sequence continues at coordinate 33,230 of CAXHWN010002163.1, read as the reverse complement.
ATTTTTTATAGGAAGTATCTCTTTTGCAATGAATTATCATTGCCCAGATGGCAAGTTGGGATCGTCTGGCTGTACCACAGCTGCACTCCCTGCAGTACTGCGTGGTGACGGCAGGGTTCTTGGTGTCCCCTCGTGTGTGTAAGGCTGAATGATCTTTTCCTCTCCTGCTTCAACTTTTCTTATTAATTCTTCTTCATCCTTATCAGACCATGTAGATGACAGACTCAATTCAGACTGTCTGGAATCAGTATGCTCTGCTGTATCTGCCATGACTCTTGGCAAACTGAAGGCACTCCGGCTGATAACACATACACCGTGGCCAGTGGCTTGCATTTGTGGCATCACTAACACTTTCCCACATCGGGCCATGATCCGTAAAATTGTCTGCGCTTTCATGTCACACATGTGGCGCACTTTTGGAGCTAAAAAACACTTTTCGAAAAGGAAATTTAACATTTTGGTTTTCAGATATCATTTCCAGTGTTTGTAACGAGTAGGAATTTCCTACTTTTGTAGGATTTGGGAATAACTGTAGGATTTAGTAGGATTTGGGGTGAAAATGCTCAGATGTGTAGGATTTTTGCCTCTAATTCATAAAAACAAACAAAAATGTATGTTAATTTGAGGATTTTTACATACTTTTAGAGTTTCTGTAGCTGTGACAAAATAGGCCAAAATTCAATCAGTAAATGTGAAAATAAGTGAGATGACTCGATGGGTATGGGACAGGTTTAAAATCAAGGGTGTATACATAAGTAGCAAAAAAAACCTCCCTTCCTCCCCCCCCCCGGCAAAAAAAAAAAAAAACTTAAGCAGAAAGAAAAAATATCACCCCACTTTATAAGTGTGAAGACTAGGGTGGACCTCCTGTCCTCTCAGAATCATATGTTGCTTTTTTTTTTTTTTTTTAACACAGAAAATTGCTGCCTGTGACTCGGTTCAGCAGGAGATGGTCTCCTGTGGTTTTGCAATGGCTATAAATTTTTCTTCAATAACAGATTTTTTTATGCAAAGAAAATTGCTCTACCTGTGACTGTTTCCCCCCTCAGCCTTATGGCCAATGGGGTATTGTCACATCATATCTGTGCATGTGTCTGTGCAGCTGTTACCCGTTGCATTCACCATGATTTTTCAACCAATTGAATTATTATCATCAAACTTGTACTGTGGAAACATCTCATTAGAAGCTTGGCAGAATTCAACATTCAGCGACCTTGACCCATTTTCAAGGTCACCAGGGATCATCATATTTTCTGGGCATCTGAAGATCATTCTGACGTATATTTTTTCGATGACAACATTGGCCTGCTCCATTATAATGACAGTTTGCCTCATTAAATAAGTTTCTTCTGTTTATGTTACAGATCACGGTGCCAGAGGAGGGCAGGCGTGATGATATGGCGCTTTATCATAAGAAAACAATCAAAGATCTGCAGGATATAGCACCTTTTGTAAGTGTACATGGTCAGAGATCTGTCTAAAGCAAACACCCTTGGACCACAAGCAATGTTGGCTATTTTTCTTGGTCACTATGGGAATCCATCAAAATATTGATGTAAATAAAAAAAAAAGAAAAGAAAAGAAAGATCCTTTCTAGTGGGGGTGTGGGTGGGTGTGGATGCTGTTTAGTTTCCCATTGCACAAAGTAAACAGAATGTGCCAGAAATGAAAACTTGCCAACAGAAAATATCACTTGCATGTTGTTAAGCTACCACCAGTTTTAAGAGGTTTCATGCATTTAGCTGGAGCAAAAGATATAGGACTAATTTTCTGGTATAAAAATTTTCACAGTTTTCACATTTTATGTAAGAGAAAATAGAGACATTGAAATTGAGTTAAAGTATGGGAATAAAAGACCAAGCCATGAATATTTTCTATGTACAAATCAATGTGTGGTGTGTTATAGGTCAACTGGTTGCATTATATCAACAATATGACGGGACCAAGCCGTATAACAGTGCAAGACACAAAGCCTATAGTTGTCCTAGCTCCAAAATACCTGGCTGATATCTCCAAGTGGGTGCAGGAAGCCCTGAGGACTGACAAAGAAAAGATGTAAGCATGCTGGTGACATCCCCTTGAATGTCAGAACAAATATTATGAAGTACACAAACTCCCCCTACAACTTTGTTATCTCATTTGAACCGTAAAATGAAAAGTACATTTGACAAAAACTATCAAATGAAATCATGATGAAGATATCCCTTCAAAAGTTGCAACAAAAAGTGGATATTTTATAGATATTACTGACTTCCCTGTGGGGCTCTGACATCACAGGCTGACAGTTAAACTAATGAGGCACATAATTACTACAATCTGACTGAACAATGAATTTTTGTTGTTCACCAGATGTGTCACAGTAACTATATGACCTCAAACTGGGAAAATGGTTCCTCAGCATTTTGATTAGCATGAGTGAACACAAGAAATAGAAAAAAGATGTTATCAACACCCTACTTGGCCTTTAAAATACTCAGGATGAGAGTTGCACAATGTTTAAGCATGTTGTAACCATCATGGTAATCATAATGAGTAATTCCCATTGTGTTGAGTATACTGTAATCAACAGGCTTCCCACAGTTTATTAGCTTAGTAAATATCAGGCTATTGATAAAAGCTAAATCTTAACCCAAAGGTGGCCTTTGATAAACTGCAAACAAGAGGCTGTTTTATTCCAAGGGAGTGTCACAATCATGAAGCTTCATAAGGCAGTCTGTCAGGAGTCTATCAAAATTAATAAATGTTTTGGGATTGTACAGTGCAAAGCCTTAACTGAACGGAAACTTCAATTTTGCTGTATTTTGCGGGGTTAAATTGCCTGCAAAGCAGACCAAGCTCCGTATCATGTCAACTGACAGTGGAGTAGAGATAACATGGAGATTGATGTATAATGCAGGCTGAGTGTTAAGGGGTGTTAACACTTCATAGGGCACCCACCTTGTGGGAGAAAATGGTTTGTAAACATGTCTAATGTAAAGAAATTTGACTAACCCTAATCTGTAAGCCCAAGTACCATTTAAATAGTACCACATCCCATAATCAAAGAGCAAAGTCCTATTCCATACCACTCCCTGAAAAACTGTAGTGTTCTTAATCATAACATATAAAAATTTATTTTGTATAAAGAACCAATTGTATTCATAAGATCAGAAATTTGGAAGAAAGTTTTATGCTTTATTAGCCATTATATAAAATCAGGTCATCAGCGGGGAACCAGCGCAAGACTTGTTTTGATGCGGTAAATCTCCAGACAAGTCATTCTGCTAACTGGTGGCACCATGTTTGTATTTTTAATACAGAAATCCTGAGCTGATGTATAATGGAATTAAGCAAATGTGGTGTTCCTTTATCATGTTTAATGATAGGCCTAATTACAAATGTAGGCCACATTACATGAATGTAATTAAAATTGAACAAAAACTACAATTACAAAACACAATTCATTGCATAACTTGCATGATTGTACCAACCAAGAGTTATACAGGGAAGGAAAGATATGCTTCTTATTATTCTGATAAATATATTCACCAAGAACATGTACAATCATTCACATTAATTTTGTAACTGTGAAATTTTACAGTTATTTTATGAGTACATTGTGTAGCTCAAGTACTTACAGAAATAAATGGTTTTGTAGCCTTTTATAATGGCACCTGCTGTGACAGGAAGCCTGGTCTTTGTGGCCACATTTTTTCCAGCCACAAAAGCCATTTTTTTTGCTAATTTACCTGCGATGATGGATCACTTACTGCATTTGGCCATTTTTTTTTTCAAACTGCATTCTCTTCACACAAGAGGACAAAGCAGGATGCTTTTTAAGTTTTTTTTTTATTTTAATTTATTTATTTTATTCTGTTTCCAATAATAAAACAAGTTGGGAGGACTGGAAGTTCAGCATGAATATCCATGGACACACAACTGCATCCTGCACAAACCACATACATCATGACAACCATTGTAGTTTGGTCTTCTCCTAACCCTTTTAGTACCAAATTTTGGACTGAGTCAACAGCTTTTCTCGGCGCGCAGTGGGTGCAATGCACTCAATGCGCGCCAAGGTATTCTCTCTGGAACTATGGGCATACTGGTACTTGAATGAAAGGTCTTTTTAGGAGGAATAAAAATCTGGGATCCTAATGATAATTCAGACTACAAGTAGTTTGACTTAATTAGATCGACTTAAGATGTGATTGGCACTGAAAGAGTTAATTTATGGGCATGTGAGTGATGATCGTGCAAAACTGTGTGCAACACAATCAGGAAAAGGTGCAAATGAAATTTAAAAATTGTGCCACATTTTCTTACTGTGTATGTGTGTATCAGTATAGAATCATCTAATGGTTACATAGACCAGCTGTTAACCCTTTTACTTACTGGCTAGAGACTTTAATGTTCTCTGTAGGTGGAATTCAAGGGGATAATGATGCTTTATACAAAAGCCCATCGGTGCCAGTTGAAATAATATGTGCACCATACTTTACAATTTGATAAAAATTGCAGTCGTATGAATTTGACATTTTTTGTCCTTTATCAGAACGATCAACAACTATCTGAAGTGGCTCGTAGTTCAGACTCTGGTACCCTACCTCTCCAAGGCCTTCCGAGATGCCAAGAAAGAATTCACAGAAGTAATACAGGGTAGGTACGAAAAAATATGCTTCTTTTTGGGGGTCAGCCATTTTTATCAACATTTCCACATTAGTACAAAGAGTTCGCGGGGAGGGGGTCAAGATCGATGTATTTTTTTTAGCTAATTTTGAAAATGTTGATCAAGATTAAGCCAAAAATCAACATTTTTAGAGTACATGTACATTTGGGGGGGGGGGGGGGCGGGGGGGGAGGGGGCGGGGTTACAAGAAATAGTACTCTACGTATGCTTTTGAAAATGTTGATAATTTTTTGCTGGCCCCATGTAGAATGAGGAATCATATTACCTGTACTCGACCATTGTTTTCTACACATTTCAATCCTGAGTTACAAAGTCTTAGTCTGGAGACTGGCAGTAAGGTCATAGGTCATAGGTCATAGGTCAATCGCTACCATGCGGGCCACCATGAGGAAAAGCAAATATGAATATACAGTGGTACCTGCTGTTTGCAACCACTGCCGTGAGCAGCCAAATTGCTTTTTGTGGTCACTAGGCTCGGACACAGGAGTCAATTTCTTTGTAAAAGTTACCTGTGGGGACAGGTCACCTGCTGTATGTGGCCACCTTTTCTTGGCAGAAAGGGTGGCCACATACAGCAGGTACCACTGTACACCTTTTTAACCAGCCAAATATAAATTACACTAGATATGACAAAGTTTCAAAATTATGTTGAAAAAAATTTATGTGACATGGTCAGAATCCAGTTGATTACAGTTCTTTTTATTTATATAAACTCTTTATTGTATATGTATTTTTTTTGGTCATGTTCCTCATGCATAAGCATTCAGCGTCTGTTGTTCAATGGAAGCATTTCATGAAATGTACTGGAGTAAATGCCAGTCTCCACATCAAGGGCTTTAGAAAACCTTTCAGACATACACATCTATCTATGGAAATCTTTGATAAAACAGAGTCATACAAACTTGTAATCCTGGTGTCGTATGACCTTGAGACAGATGAAGCTCATCAATATTATTTGCTCTATGACAAAAGCGGCATTGCATGTCAAGCCAAACTGACTTATTGCCTGACAGCAGAGGGCAGCACTTGCCTATTCATACTCCAGCAAGCCTCCATGATTGTAAGATTTCAAACTTTGTGTATTTTGCCACAGACTCAAAGGTTGCAAGGAAGCTTTAGCCATGCATTTGTGATCATTAGGGTTCTGGCTGTGAGCGTATTATGATATCCAAGCTTCAGGTGGTTTTTGATGAAGTGTAATACATATACATGTTTTTTGTTGGTGAAGAATAGTGTACATGTTTTTTTGTTTCCTCCTCGTCTTCTTCTACACAGGAACTTTCAATTGTTACAGGACGTCATTTTTATATTTATTTTATTTGTCTTGTTTAACCAATAAACAGTTGCTTTTCTTTATTTCTTATCTTACTGTGGTCAGAAACTTTTTTCCTGACTAAATATTGGTTCCCCGTGGAACAAATATTTGATCCACCTGGGAACAAACATTTGGGAATATTTGTTCTGCATATGAGTATTTCTTCCCCTACCATACACTCTGTATTATCAGTTCAGTTCATTTTATAATGAACATACAATATATATTTTCGGTATTTCCTTAATGCTGGTCGATTTAAGTACCCGATGCTGGAAATAAATGCTGACTCGGTAAATATACTGCATCACCGTTTTGATATGGCACTCCCACATAACTACCTCCGTTGAACCATTCTTTTTTAGGAATGGGGATTTGGTCGACTGGATATGTGGGTTTCCCATGTCAGCTAGGCGACTGGTGCCATAGGTTGCAGGTTCGAGTCTTGCTCGTTCCCAACATACAATATACATGTGTGATATTCACACTTGGGAATATTTAATACACATTTACCATGATCAGCCTATTCTCAGCCAAACTACATAAACTTAATGAAAAAAGAGGTTCAACTTAACCTAAACAAAAACTAATGAAACCTGAGCTGAGCTTAATTTCAAAGCTTAAAAATAGAAAACATAATTAAGATGAAAAAAATACTAGCAAACAAAATAAGTCAGTGTTTCACAGACAAAAATAATCATCAGTTTGTGGGTGAAAATGCCTGGGGAAACACATACGTGCTGAATATTTCTTTCTGGGCGAAAGAAATAATATTCTTTTACACTGGGAAGGAAATCAACATTCTTGTTTCTAAGTGACCAAACAACAGACGCTCTTCATCAGCAGTTGTACCACCCACTGCACCTTTTTCTCAGGGGAAAAAAAAATTATCCATATTTATGGCTGATTGCTGCAGACAAGAAAAATTGTTGCCATTTTCACACGACATGTGGGTACCAAGAAAATCATCAATGTACGCTGTGTTTTTTTGTTTTTTTTCAGGAGTAACTGGTGGAAGTGAGCCGTGGCGTTACTGCACCACAGATACTGACAGTACACTGGGCTTTGCTCTGGGTGCCATGTTTGTCCGAAGTGCTTTCCATGGGGAAAGCAAGAAAAAGCTTTGTAGTTTAAGTTGAAAAGAGAATTGTACATGAAACATGATAAAACAGTCATAGCTTTTGTTTTGCATTATAGTTAAATGAAGAAACATTAAACAGCTAAATTTGAAGATTTACCAGGTACACATATATCTAACAAGTTGGATGGCTTTGATATGAAAAGGGGAAGAATAAGAATATGTTGAACTGTTACATGATATATCTGGTGATGTTCGTGAATTAATCCTGAGTGACTTAATGCCAATATGTCCACCTCCAACTTTCTCCCACTGAAATTGACTGCAGACGAGCCAGCAATTGATGTGCATGAGACTGGCAAATAAACCTCAATTATTTCTAAGGCTGCATACCACTGAAAGCTGCAAAGCCAGTGTCATAGGACTTTTTCTGACCATTCATTTAGTTTTCTTCCATTCCATTCCACACCATTTTATTTTGTTTCATATAATTTCATTTCAAATGGATAAAATTAGACACATCAAAGCAGATGACATTTGACATCCAATTGGTTTTGTCCATTTTTTTTTGGGGGGGGGGATTGGTTAGGGGAGAGGTTTTAACAATAATGGTGTGTACCATTCTGACAAGGGGTGAAGCTACATTATGTTGTGGTCTTCTGATTACATACTCAGGCAGAAGTGATGATACAAGAGATAAAGGCAGCCTTCAAGAGAAACCTGCCCAGATTGGAGTGGATGGACAAGGAGACCAGGAAAGCAGCAATGGAGAAGGTCACTTTTGATTGGTCAATTATATTTAATAAATGTCTTTTATATTTATCATGTCTTGAACATTTAAAATGTTCAAGGCAGGGTAAATATAAAAGTTGAGTCTTCCATTATTAAATAAGTTACAAGCAACTACCCATAATTTTTTTACAAGATCATTTTGTAACCTTGGTGAATGTTTACCCAGCTCAGGGTTTACATGTAAATTTTGTGCAATTTTTATATGAAAATATAATATGCATGTTTTCTACTGCTAGTTAGCACTGTACCACTGAATTATTTACATGTACTTTAAGGTGGTATCCTAGATGTGAAATGTGTTGTCTTCGTGGGTAAGAATTTTTTTTAATTTTCATGCCTTTCCCTCTGGTTTGATCCATATAAATGTATTCTTTGTTTTTGCCATATTTAGGCCAATGCAGTCGTGGATATGATTGGCTTCCCAGCATACATACTGAATACAACTGCCCTGGATGCGAGTTACCAAGAGGTAAGGAGCATACCTTATACACAAGAGGGAAAATGACAAAATATTACATGTATGTATATATATGTGTTAGATCCTTGTCTGAAAGGCATAACTACAATGAAGACTGTAACTATTTCTCTTGAATTGCCAGCTTTGTGTGCTTTTATGTACTTGTAACATTTGTTGTTTTTATACTGATCACCAGGAAGGGAATATTTGCAAATTACCTGTGAGCAGGTCTGGTATTTTTCTAGTTTTCATAGCTCTGCTGATCTAAGGTAGCAAAGCTTATAGGATCACTTATGTCGGTCAGTCATGTTGTCTGTCCGTCCATCCATTAACTTTTGGGTTGTGAGCACGATACCATCCATAGTTTTCAAGTTAGCCCAATATAACTTTCAGGATTTACAGGGTGTGTGAAAATCTAGGTCCCTTTTGATATTGGTGGTGCCACCTATAATATTATGTATTATAAGGGTCAAAATATGAAAATCTTGCGAATGCTCTAGCATCTTTAAGTTTTGGGATCATCACCAAATTTGATGGGATTGTGGAGGAGGTCCAAGTCTAAGTTGCTAATGATACCAGTGGCGCCACCTATAATTTGCTGGAAATTATGACCCAAAATGTGACAGGATCAATGAAACTGGATCTGTGAAAAGTATTTTGCAAAATTAAAGGATATTAGAAAAATTCAAGGAAAATTTACCACTTTACCATATAATTTAATGTCCACTTGTATTTATTTACAGTGTAATGTCACTTGTATTATCTCAGTTGTGTTCAATTCAAGAGGGTTAATTTCTCAGATTATTGTGACTATTAAAATTTTTGCTGTGGAAAGCAAATATGATTACATTCAAAACCAAACTGAAGCAGAACATAGCATTTTGTAAGTGAACAAATATGTTATTTGTTTTTTTTTGCAATAGAAATGTAAAGGGTCCTTTAGAGTTGACCAAATGAACCCTGACGTGTCAGCTCTTATGTACAACATATTCCCTGCTCAAACTCAGCTGCTGGTATCTATGATTATTGGTGCTATCAGCATAAGTATTTCTCTAGTTATAAAAGTAAAATTGATAACTAGAAAAGAAGATTTGCTTGAAAGTAAATCTGTGTGCCTTCAAAAGTTGTGAATATGGCCAGATGAAAATTTGAAAGGCCAAAGACCTTGATCTTTAGAGGTCACATGCAAATTACAAACATATTAAGTGGTTACCAGTACCTAGAATAGTTTTGGAGATATTCAAGATATAAATTTTCAAATGGCCTTAATTCGAATTATTTTCAAAATCATCACCCCGTCTTCATAAAAAGACATGACTTCATCTCTGGATCTCTGGATCTATAATCATGGGAAGTTTGGAATAGTGTCCGAGAAAATTTCGGGACAAAATTGCTGGTGTGAGTGAGTGAGTGAGTGAGAGTGAGTGAGAGTGAGAGAGAGAGAGAGAGAGAGAGAGAGAGAGAGAGAGAGAGAGAGAGAGAGAGAGAGAGAGAGAGAGAGAGAGTACCTGATGTGTGTGGCCACAGCCTAAGTACAGAGGGACAATTTCTTTAATGTACCTGCATCAGAAGCAGACCAGAAGGTGCAACCACAAATAGGAGATACACTTGCACCATTAGAGGGCACCACAGGTCATGAGGGAACACCTGACACCACTTGTAATACCTGATTAGCAAGCTTATCCTCATTGACTGTTGCTGCCACCTGGTGTCAAGTGATGTTACTGTTGTGGAGGACTGATTTACATGTGTTAATAGGAGACTTATCAGTGACTGTTCCATTTGTAAATTGTGTTCTGAACTCATTCAATACTACAGTGTTAAGGGCTATCTGCAGAGTGTTTTTACATGCTGCTCATGGAGCATGACTTCCTGGGCAATTAAAAAACTTGAGTTTCAACACTGTATGTTGTACTTGAATGAAAGTTTGTCTCAGACAGAATTTGACTGTGCAGTCTTCTACTTAAGTGGTGAAACTGAGAGACTAGCTTGAAATATGTTATGCATAAATTTTTTCCTTTTTCTCTATAAACTTATGTTTCATTTTTAGCTGGAAGTCAAAGCAGATGAATACTTCCAGAATAATGTCCGAGATCTAAAGTTTAACGTCAAATTTAGTTTTGACAAGCTGAGGAAACCTCCAGACAAGTTTAGGTAAGTTAAAGATTTGTATAAGGAACGGCGAGTCATGCATTTAGTTGGATTACATTGTAATGATTTTCTTAAGGGTGGACAGAGTGTGGGGATTTAATTTGAGATCATGGTTGAGACTTTAGTGTACGCTGTGAAGTCAAATCAATGTACAGACTGTTGACGTGAAACATGACTTTCTTGGTGTCTAGTCAAATTATGAAGTGAGAAAACTCTTGTAGACAATGTGTCAAATATCACAAACTCCCTTTTATTACCTCCCTGCATCATGGAGAATTTGAATATGCATCCCATAATAATACTCTGACTAAGCACATCCCATAATGATTCCAGCTAAATATGGAGGCAATCTGTCACTCTGCTTGTTTTTCCCTCTACAGCTGGAGCATGACTCCACCCACGGTGAATGCCTACTACACGCCAACAAAGAATGAAATAGTCTTCCCAGCGGGCATCCTGCAGGCTCCCTATTATGACAAGGAGTACCCCAAGTGAGTCTTCCTTGTGTGGTGTTAGAGTCAAAGAGGATCAACAATCTGGAAATTTGAAACAAAGGGAAGGTCTAATCACATTTCATCCCAACATGTTTGTGAACAGCTTCCTCATGACTGGTCCATGATGTGTGCACTTGAAATTGCCTTGAATTTGCAGATTTCTAAGCCTTGTCCCATATTGGGCAGAGACTTATACTGTTTACACTGTGGATTACTACGCTTGGTTGTTTTGCAAACGACGGGTACCAATTAAATTTCCTACCCCTGAAGGGTCCAAAACTGCATTCAAGAATTTTTTTTCTTTTAGTAGGTACCACAGAGAAATTTTTTCTGATGTTACAACCCACTTTAAACTTATTTCAAAGGAAAGAGCTCTCAAAAAGAGAGAAAACTGTTTATTTCATGGAAATCGGACCAACGGGTGATTTTTTTATTAATTTTTAACCATTTTTTTCTAATGGCTGGACTTAGACATTTTTCAGGATTTTCAATAATGAGACAAAAACCAAACTTCATGGTACTATATACTGAGAAGTAACCCCCCCCCCCCAAGAAACAAAAAAAGCATAACTTGTCTTCATTAAACAGTTTTAGTTTTGCAATTTTGATTTTCCCACAGCTCAGACCCAACTTGGACCTCCAGATCAAAATTTCACTTCAACTGATTTCTACAAACACCTGATCTAGTTATCTACTTTTTGAGTCCTCTTGACTTAGATTTCCCAGAGTTTGGGTCACATTGTCACTTTTGGACTTTTTAAACATCACTCAAGAAATCCAATTTGGTCAAGCAAACTATATGGAAGTCTTGGCCCTCAGCTCAATTTGTTTATCATAACATATTGGCTCAGAGTTGAAGGTCAAGGTCAGATGGTCATTTAAGGTGTTGGACCAGTAACCAAGCCCTAATGCATTTACATGTTAAAATAGCGACATTCGCTGGCTTATTTCCTCTATTTTCAACGTAAAACTGCAACTTCCTTGGCATTCTGCTTCAAGTTTATACCGGTAGCAACAAGTTAAAACCAAGAAAATGGGGGGTCATGTTATTAGATTTTTTTTTACAGGTGCATTTGTGTACCTTATCTCCATGATTGACCGTTCCGCGCCAAATATATCTCCAAAAATACACAAAGTTATCACATGATTTAAAATATTTCTAGAGTAACAGTGCCTTTCTAAAACTCACAGTTGATAAGTATTTCCTATCCAAAATGATGATGGGACTTAATTTGGGATGCTCTGCTCCTGTGATATTAACATCCAATACTCAATCAAAAGTTGTGGATCAGTTGACCCGACCTTGAGGGGTTACTGGTCCAAGACCTTAAAGAAAAATGTTACAATTTTTGAAATAGCAGAATAGACCTGGACAACATGTCGGGCAAGTGGGCCCCTAGGTAGTGTGTACCTACTTGGATCCTAGGAGAATGGAGAGGAACCGGGAATAAAAAAGTCTAAAATGCGCAGTACATGTAAATCCTATTCCAACAAATCGACCACCGCATAATTTTATACAATGTGAGAGTTCCTCTCCTCCCCTAGGGAGGAGCTCTCACATTGTATAAAATTATGCTGTGGTCTAATCAATTGCTTACATTTATTATACAAGCTCATTTGGCCCTGCTCAATACATCAATCTGCCCTACTTCCCGTCAAAGTCCTGGCTGCAGCCTATAGGTGGCAGCACACGATTGCAGTTAACATGACTACCTCCTATTGACAAACTTTTTTTTATCAGACCACACTGCACATTGTTGCAAAAAATATAATGTGCATTAGGCACATGCTGCAATCCCAAATTGCCCTACCTTGGCACCAGAATGGCCCACTCACCTTGACCAGTTGATATTGATCAAGTTTCATCAAGAGACCAGTTCGTCAGCCAGGTTGCAATAGATTATAATGTGTGTATCTGATTTCATCTCCATTTCCCATAATGTACTCATGCACATCAAAGAACGTACATGTAGATCTGAATACAAATATTGAGAAGACAATCCAGCCACTTTAAACACTGGTCTACATGTAAAGTCTGACACAGAGCATGCATAGTAATTTCCAGCCATAATTGCACACCTGGTTATCCTGGCGAAACATGTGGAGAAGCAGGATATTACAATATTTGAGAAATAAAGAATTCTTAATACAGACAAATGGAAAGTTATTCTTGTAACCAATTTAGAAAGCACTAAGTGAATGTGACTTTGATATTTGTAAACTTAAATTTCTCTAAAAGGCACTAATTTTATGAGAAATGGGTATCCAGACCTGTGTGTGACGAGTGATATGCCTGTGTGTCCTACGTGACTGACAAGCGTTAACCCTATGCTTTGTGACGGGAAATTAACATGCATATGTCATACAGTAGTCCCCTTCTTGTGAGGCCACCCCAAATGCAGCCAAAAAGTGGCCTTATACGAGGGGTGGCCTCTCTTGAGGGGGAGAATATGATGGAAATACAATACTTTCTGGACAAGAATGCTAGCCGTTCACGAGGGGCGGCCTCTGGTTAGAGGGGCCTTATAAGAGGGGGACCACTGTATTAGTATATCATGCTGTGTGAAGAATTGACCTGGAATTTTAATTAAATGTTGCTGCCTTTGATCTTGTGCAGTTCCTGCATGTGCACATCTTTGACAAACGTAGGTCCTATGTCGGTTTTAGATTTGTTTTGCCCAGTTTACTGTATACAAATTGTCAAGACCTATTTTTCATTATACGAAGGATTGGAGAACTTCTGTTAAGAAAGGCCAGCTCTCAACTGTCATTGTTAGCTCTGCTGACCAAAAGTCGTAGAGCTTATGTGATCACTCATGTCTGTCCATCTGTCTGCCCGTTGCCTTTTGTGGATGACTGCCTGTCTCAAGTCAGGAGTGAAATTTGTTTCTTCACATTGCACTTGGTATTGGAAGATGAATGTTGATGCTTTGGTAACTCTGGAATCTCTTTGCCGTCATTGTTGGGTTTGATATTTATGAATATGGGTCATGTTTTTCTACATTAGTGTATCATACTAGAGACGTCCATCCATGTGAGACCAGTCTTAACAAAATAATGGATTTGTGGTACAAGGCCTTGGATGGTGGTCAAATGGTCGGAACACTGGTACTTGATCTCAAAAAAGCTTTTGACTTGGTTGATCATGAACTTCTATTACAAAAGCTCAACCTATATGGATGCTCCGGTAATGCTTATAAATGGTTTGAATCATATATGGCTGATCGTTATCAGACAGTATGTATAAACAAGGTTATGTCAAAGCCATTAAGAGTGAGGTATGGAGTCCCTCAGGGATCTATATTGGGTCCACTGTTTTTCATTCTTTTCATAAATGATCTTCCGCTATATTTTGACAATGATCAAATTAATATGTATGCAGATGATACAACCATTCATACCACTGGTACCTGTATCAAAGAAATTGAAAAAGACCTGAATCTGAAAGCACAAGAAGCAGAATCATGGTGCACCCAGAATAGATTACTTACCAATCAAAAGAAATCAAAGGTCATGTTAGTCTGCTCTAAGAGAAAGGGAGGATTATTAGGAAATGAAGGATTAAAGATTCAATTGGGAAACGAAATGCTGGAAACTGTAAATCAACTAAGAATGCTGGGAATTTATATTGATAAGAATTTGTCGTGGGATAGCCAAGTCTCCAAAATTTGTCAAAAGATGGCTATAAATTTGAATATATTAAAAAAGATAAGGCACTATCTACCATTCCATGTCAGAAAAATGTTTGTGAATGCATATATACTGCCATGCATTGACTACTGCTGTACTATATGGGGAAATTGTAGTCAGTCTCTTATTAAGAAAGTTCAACGCCTTCATAAAGTGGCTGCGTACATGGTCTTAAACGCAAATGAGTTCAATAGCTATATGAACATGATAAAAAAATTGAACTGGATGACAGTAAATGAACGTATTGTATTTTGTAAGGCAGTCCTTGTGTACAAGGCCTTAAATGGCTTGGCACCACAATATATGAATGATATGTTTTTACATATCAGAGATTTCCACAGTAGAAACCTAAGGTCAACTAGTAATGATATGCTACACCTACCTCGTCCAAGGTCAGAATACATAAAAAGAAGTCTAAGCTATGATGGAGTTGTGATTTGGAACCAACTGCCACATGATGTAAAAGTTTCTCCAACTCTAGCATCATTTAAGAAAAAGTGCACAAAACACATATTATTGACAAGGGGAAATAACACATAACTATCTTGATGTATCGATCAGCTTGATTTTGATGGACACTGTATTTTGTATATTCTGTGTAGTTGAACCAGAGAGGGCCTCAGGGAAGATTAGTATACCCAATATACTAACTGAGCTACCCTCTGAAAATAAAGATCTATATATATATATCCGTAAACTTTTATGAGTGGGATACAGTCCACACTTAACATAGACCCATATAACTTTCAGGATTTATCAAGTGCATGAAAATCTAGGTCCAGATAGATATTTATAGTGCCACCTGCAGTATTATGTAATAAATGGGTCAAGATGTGAAAATCTTGCAACCACTCTAACATCCTAAATGTTTGATCGATCCTCATGAAATGTGGTTGGATTATGGAGGAAGTTAGAGTCTAAGTAGCTTTTGATACTAGTGCTGCCACCTTAATGTGACAGAAAGTATGAGCCGAAATGTGTTTTAAGATATAAAATTCCATATCCTGAAAAATGCTATGTAATGTCAGTGACATAAATTTACCCATTATTGTGAGGTCACCATGCCTATAAAGTTGAAAGAGGTGATTTTGTCATGGCAGGGTGTAGCTTGGATCTGAGCAAACAGACCATGTATGGAAAGCTGGGTGTGGGGCACGCATTTTGTACAGTAGCTGTTTTTAATCTCAGTTGAAGGTCAAGGTCAAACGGCCAGTTGAAATATAGGGGTTATCCTCCATACAACATTTAGGACTTATCAAGTGCTTGAAAATCTATGTCTACATCAATGTTAATGGTGCCACCTATAGTATTATGTAATGTACAGTTTAAAATGTGAAAATCCTGTGACCATGCAGTCCAACATCCTTAATTTTTCATGGATCTTCATGAAAATTAGTGGGATTGTAGAAGAGGTTAAAATCTCAGTTGCTTATGATACTAAAAAATTTCCAGTTCTCTTGTCTATTTTCCCATGACCCACTTCTATTGGGGGCTAGAAATTAATTTTTCTACCCACAACGCCTAGCTCAATCCTTTATGCCATCCAGCATAATAATCACTGCCCCAACCTATGATTTTTAATCCCAAATGATTGGGATTAATCAATCCAGGAAGAAATGTCTTCCTAGGATTGTCACAAATAAGAGTAATCACACTCTTATCATTCCCATTTTCACTCTGAAACACGTCATCACCATGCACGTGTTTTCAGTAGTGACATTAATTACGTCAACAAGAAGTTGCCGTAAATCGTGGAAAAGATTTCTCTCCACACCAGTCTGTGACGTAAAATCTGTTACTAATTAAGGACTTGTTTACACTGGGGTATATAAACAAAGGCAATGGCCGTTGGCGCGTAGCCCTTCTCGAGCTAAAGAGCGTTCAAACAGTTCCTGATGAGCCCAGCTACGGGCGAAACGCGTCGAACTGCTATCCCAAACAAAACACTGAAAATACTCATTTTCAGCAGGAATCTGAGCCATCAGGCACTTGTCCTGTTTGTTTAATTGCTTATGATACTAGTGGTGCCCCCAATAATTTGACAGAAACTATGAGTTAACATTTTTTGAAATGTATAAAATTCCCTATGTCAACAAATAATTGAATGAGACATGGAATTGGGCAAATTTAGGACATATAAATCATGTCCAATGCTAATATGTTATAAAAGATCAATCACCTTGACATATTTTCATAAGGTCACCAGACATATTAAGTTGGAAGAGGTGATTTTGTGATGATAGGGTGTAGTTTGGACATCAATGGCAAAGAGAATTGAGCCTCAAGATCAAAATTGCATGTAAAACTCTACTTGGTGACCTACTTTTTGGGTCACCATGACCCAATGATTGTGTGACCTTGACCGGTTTTCTTGAACATTTAATTCAATATCTTGATAAAGAATAAGGGGAGTGATGCCAAATGTACCACAATTGTGTATTGTGTGGAAGTTTGATATTGCATAATATGGATGACCTTGATTAATATTTCAAGGTCTTGGATTGAATACATTTTAGAAAAAAGTTTTAGGGGTTTTTTTTGGTGATGGTGGTCAGCAGAGCATTAGGGCTATGGGCCTCTTGTTATTAAATATATATAACATCCAGGGCGAGGCATGAGAGACCAGTGTCACTTTGTGGGATGGGCTGTTGTCCACTCCATCAAGTCTGTTCCAATGAAACATTATGTCAGCTTTGTTGCATAGTAGAGTTGACCACTAATCTCATCCACATGATGTGTTTAAAGGTAAATTTGTTTATATTTCAGGTCCCTCAACTTTGGAGGCATGGGGGTAGTGATGGGCCATGAACTGACCCACGGGTTTGATGACCAAGGTAACCCATTCTCCACTGGCACTGTTTCATTGTTTTATGTTCATCCTTTACCCCATTGATAAGAACGGCACTCAATGGCTTGCCCTTGTGCAGGTTGCATGTTGAGGCAAGGAAAATTGCTGACCTAGACCATTCCATTTTGATAATTTTTTTGTACATTTTTCATACCAAATGTTTTTTATTGATCCTAGCAGTCATGAACGGCATACTATAAATTGCTTTAATTTCGTTGTAGTCTGATTTTTTGCTGATGGCACAAAACCTTGAAACTAAAAACACAGTGAAATAGTATTTTAACATTGTTTGAATGAGAATTATCTCCAAAGCAGTGAAATTAAAACTACAGTGACATGTCGTAAATACAAAAATTGTGAAAATTTATACACCGAAAATAAAGCAATTTACAGGATTTACATCCAGCTGATTAAAGGGGGAAAAATGGTAAATATTGAAGTTTATGACACCAGAGGACAGCACATCAAGTTGCTGATTGGCATAAGAATAGCTTCAAACGATTTAATGGTTATGAATGTTTACTTTCACGTGCTGCCCTCTAGTGTTCCTCTTAGAATTCAGGATAAACTGTTGGGACAATGTGATATCCATCAGTAATACAGTTGAAGAGCTTAGACTTCGAGATTAATTTTGTGAAAAATTTAATCTCAATATGGGAAATGTACATTCACTGTCAAACAGGTTGAATACATGAGTCATTTAAAAAAAATCTATTTTGTTCGAGTACCATAAATTCTCTTAATTGAAAACACGGCTTGTATAAGAGTCCATTATGGAATTGAATAATAGAAATCGTATCAGACTTATATACTCTTAGGGATACACATGTGAAAATATTTATCAATACATTGCTACCAGTGCAATGCAAAATTTGACAGTATGCTGTACTTTGAAAAAGTACAACATTCAGCTAAAAGAATTTTCAGAGATGTGAATACAAGTCAAGATTTTTGTATATAAATATGGGATATATGTGCATGGTAGCTTGTTTTGTGAAGAAACAATTGATAACGATCCATTATGGTTCTGGTTTCCAGGTCGAGAGTACGACAAATTTGGCATTCTGCGACCCTGCTGGAATAAAGACTCCATTTTTCGTTTCAAGGAACGAACCAAGTGCATGGTTGACCAGTATTCCTCTTACACAGTCAACAACGAGCATGTAAGAACAATCTTGCGTGGATCATGATATAAACCTCTGTTTGATGTCTTCAATAATAATGGCACATGCTGGGGTAAAATTTGAAGCATTTGTGCAGTAGAACATTTCCAGCTGTTTAGATGTACATTTACTCATTGTTTTCAACTAAATATTAATTATTGTGATTTGGTAAAACATGGTTAGGTTTTATTTTCTGGGTGATAAGCAGAGAGTTTATTTTGCCACATGTCATGAAGGACGTTTCTTCTTCAGTCAATTCATTTTTGATGTGCTTTTACTTTGTAGCTAAGCTGTCTTGTCAGTATGCTGAGCTGTAAAGCAGGACCAATTGCAAGGGAAAAAAAAATTTGCTCCAGGATATTATCTGTGAAACAAATAAAAAATTGGTTGTTAAAATCTGTGCAAGAGAAGTTACCTTGATCTTGACCCAGTAAGCCTCTCTGCAAATGAAGGATTTATGGGAGATCCTCCTCTATTAAAAAAAAAAAAAAATAAAAGAAAGCAAGAAAAATTAGCAGAAATGCAGGCTGAACAAAATTACAGGCACAAGTGTTTTTTCACGTATAGGAAGTTGGTCCTGGGCTGAGGTGACCAAATGCCATGGACCTTGACCTTCATCATTGCAGGCCATTGCAAATCAAGCAATACAAAGTGAAAATTCATGCAAAAGAATTGTATTTTCTCAGGTGTCTATCAAGAATTGCAGTAGTCAGATGACCTTGTTGAGCTTGTTTGTATATCAGTAAAAGATTCCTGTGGGGAAACTTTCTTCCGCACACACACACAAAAAAAAAAGTTGGTTCAAATTTGTGAACTTGCATGTAAATGAAAGCCTTGGGAAAATAATTATGTTTTTAGCTGTGAAGGTCGTGACATGATAAATATAGGTTCAAAGTCACTTTACTGAAGTCAGGATTTTATTTCATAGTAACCTGATAAGAAGTGGTGAAAACCATAAGTGAATACAGGCAGCTAGTTTTCTATGCAGAACTGCAGAGGGCGCCAAAGACACAAAAGGGCAATTTTGATTGTCTTCCCAGTGATTGGAGGATGCTGCATATTATTATTAAGTTAAAATATTCCCAATTGTAAAATTTCCCCAATTTGCTGAGACTTAAAATTTGGCAGTTTTTATTTTCCCAGTTCACAAGCTGAAAACATGTTGCAACTTCCCGCCATGTATAACTAGCATTCACTGTAAAAAAATTCCCAGTTTTCATTTCGTGAATGGTTTAATTCAGGAAAAGAAATACCCTAGGAATATTTCCACATATAGAATCATTTATATTAATCCTTTCTGTAGTATAATGTGATGTTCACTGTATTGCCTCTTAAAAATTAAAAGTTTAAGGGCACACTATATTTTTTTCTATTTTTACTGTGAAAGACAGGCATGGTTTAGGTTCTTTGTTTATTTCTATAATGCAGGTACGTGGGAAAAATACCCTGGGAGAAAACATAGCCGATAATGGAGGACTGAAAGCTGCTTATAATGTAAGTATATATACATGTACAGTGAAATCCCTGTCTTACATGATATATCGAGGACTAAACATCTCATATAATTTTTGATTTTAGCTGATAATAGAGAACTGAAGATTGCATATAACATAAATATAACATAAATATATTTAGGGTGAAGTTGATGATGACGAAGACGATGACGATGTTCATGATTAAAGGTCACTTATGATCTAAGTAAAAACAGTGAAATCCCTGTTTTGCCTGATAAATGAAGGACTCAAATCTCTCTTGTAAGGTACGTAGGTATATGTACAGTGAAGTCCCTGTTTTCGCTGCTGATGGGGGACTAAGGGTTGTAATGATATATTAGTTAAGAAATAGAGGAATTGAATGAATGTTTGTGATACACATGATGCATGTCAAGTAGAATTCCTGAAATTATGCACTTGATATGATGTCTTCATATCCTTGTGTACCTTTCATAGTATCATGGATTTTTAAAAGAAAGAAAAGAAATAAATTCTGGATGCTGCTGTTTTAAAGAAATTTATTCTGCCTTTGGATTTGTCCATTTTGCATTCTGTAACATTACCTGAGCCTCTCAATGTAAGCTGGATAGTTTTGCTGACTTCAGCAGAACTTTGAGGAACATGCTGCACAAATATTCCTTGATGTTAGTATTGTGAAATTTCAATCTATAGATAAATTTTTTTCCAATAAATTTATGTATAAAGGTATATAATAATCTAATGCATATACTTTTAAGTGATTCATTTGCTGTAAATCAACATCTTTATGATTATGTTATCAAACAGAAATATAATTTACATATTTACAATTTCTATCTTAGTATTTCTTAGTTTTCTGTTAAGTTTAATGAACCAATTTTACAGTGTAAAATTCTGGTATACCTAAGGCAACTGCCCTCCTGTTTTCTTTTTCAAAGTATGGTTTAAAAAACTGAATGATAATACCTTAATACCTGTCACAAAAAAAATAAAGAAAATATCTCATTCCACAAAGCTCTTAGGACTCACCTAGCTGCAGATATTATTACTGTTCAAATCAACCAATTTAAGCATTCGGATTGAAATATTGTCTGCTTTTAATTTTTATGTGTATGTTTCTCATTGTTAGA
This sequence comes from Hermodice carunculata, assembly GCA_964020975.1. NCBI lineage: Eukaryota > Metazoa > Annelida > Polychaeta > Eunicida > Amphinomidae > Hermodice > Hermodice carunculata. The sequence continues at coordinate 11,974 of CAXHWN010002163.1, read as the reverse complement.
AGACCTTTTGACTTAGAACCCTCTCACAGCAGAGTCCAATCAAGATAACATGCCCCCAGATCAACAGCTGTCCTTGGCACAGTGCCAGCCTCTGCCAAAGAAAGCTGTTGACTGGGTCTGGGTGTGATCAGAAGGCAGTCAAAATGGTTATGTGATCATTGTTGACTTTGTAACATTTGTAGGCATATCTTGACTGGGTAAAGCACCACGGAGAGGAACTGCCGCTGCCAGGGGTCAACTTAACCCACCGCCAGCTCTTTTTCCTGGCCTACGCGCAGGTGACTAATTTTATAACAAGAATGCTTATTTTCATGTGCACAAATTTTCTCTTTTTCTTCTTCTTGCATTTGCGGCATTTAATGGAAGTTTTAGTTTAACTATTTTGGAGATGGTTCCTATTAAAATTTTGTTGAGTTACTATTTCTTTCTGTTTTCACTGTCACAGTTTTGTCACTTTTGCAAAATAAACAGAAATGTAAATACACAGAAATTAAGTGAATTGACAATACACTCTCATCCTAAATGTTTCATAATTAGGATAAAATTAGTAAATACATGTATGTACATGCATGCATGCATACATACATACACTTTCATTTATTCTTATCAAGGATCCATTGCAGTTTCAACAAATTTTTATCAGAGATTCACATTATAATGGACCAAGTTCCTATTGAAAATCAGCTTCCTCTTATTATTTTTAAATTTGTCATGAAACTTGAGAAGTATTTATTTGAAAGCCATCTGAGTGCTGCACAAGCATACAGTGTTATCGTAATACCTCAAGAAGGGTTCATCACAGCTTCATCAAATTTTTGGTGCAGTCACACCATATTATGATACTTGTGAAGTATCAAAAATAAAATTGCAGAAATGAGGAAAAAGATTGAGGGCACGGAGGGTAATCCGTTCTCTGAACGCTGTTTTATTTTTGCAAACTGTCTCCTGCTTATTTAAAAATGTAAATGTATTTACAAGCTGACTGCTGCTCTAAAATATGAAATAAGTACTTGTCAGTATCATATTTAAGAATCTTGGGCATTTAACACACATGCAGGTGCATGTAATATGTGTCATATTATATCAGCCAAATTTTGTATTTTGGCTCTGACTTTTAAGATGTCAAGGCATTATGGTTAACAGTTAGTCCCCATGTTTTTATTATCACTTTTTTTTTGTAAAATACAGTGAAGTTAAGAAAACCTTAAATTTTACTAAAATCTTGCACAAAAGCCCCACACACAATTCAGAGATGAGCTAAAATTTAGCTTTCTAGGTCATTGTGACCTGTATGTGACCTGTATGTGACCTCAGTGCATTGAGTGTTTTAGCATGGAGTGTGTTCAATTCTTGTAATGGGATGTGAAAGGCTGGGTCATCTCATTAGCTGGCTACCCATATTGTTACAGGTCTGGTGTTCAGCAAGCACAAAGCAGGCGGATCACCTGACCATACTCAAAGATTCTCACAGCCCTCCAAAGTTCAGGTAAGTGAGACATCATTCATTTTATTATTTTTTTTTGTAACGGCAATAACGTGTAAAGGCAGCTGTTTTCGTCTTTGTGTCACCAAAATTCTGACCCCATCAACATTCGGAAATTTGAAACTGAGAATAAAAGAATAAACTTTACTAGTATGTGTCCTTGGTAACAAGTTTTGCAAATATTGAGTGGTCCAACTTGTATTCATAGATGCTCTTTGTTTATGGAGAAGACCTTGTTGGTTGGCTAGATCATATCAAATGGGTTCATGCATTTTGTGCATACTGTATTCATCTTAATAAACACACAATGCACTATAAAAAAATTCATCCAAAAAAGCTGAAAAAATGTAGACCCTAAGAGTAGTGATAAATTCTGGCACTTGTTTGAAAACTAGGGGATATTTTGCTGGTTCTTTCTGTGAAGAAAAAGGTGGATGTGCGCTTATAGAGATGAATACGGTATACTATTGTCATGCCTGAACTGGGCAGAAATGGCCACTTGCTTCTCTGAATTATACATATATGTATATAGGTGTATACATATGTATATCTTAACATGTATGTATGTTTTAAGTTCAGCTAGCTTGTCAGTCAGCTGAGGTTATGTGGTGGTTGGCATCCATCATCCATCTGTCATCTGTCCGTCGGCTTTTATAATTTCCATTTTCAACTTCTCCAAAACCACTGGCCAGATTCACATCAAACTTGGTGGGAATGTACCTTGGGTGAATTTCTATCAACTTCGTACAAATGGTCATGGTCGAGTGATTTTTGTATTTTTATGAATTTTTTTTTGTTCATTTTTTGGCCAAATCTTAAAACTTCTCCAAAACACTTTGCCAATTGCTTCAAAATTGCTTGGAGAGACTTCTGGGGACCTTGAGACTTTAATTGGTTCAACAGGTGGTGCTGTGATTTTTGGAATATTTTCTATATAGAAAATTGTGTTTTTGCTATTTTTGACTTGTTCTCTAAATCGTCACTGAGATTATGCTGAAACTTTGGTGGAAATGTTCCTTGTAGAAGTCCTGACCAAAGTTGTTCACAAGATGGCATTACTGTAAACCCCTGAATTTTAATGAGTTTTTCAATTTGGGTATTTATCAGTTAATGCCTACAGTCCTATGGGTTATTATGTAAGTGAATGGGGATTTCAATGGCAATTCACGTTTTCAACTTCTCCAAAACCATGTACAGATTCACTTCAAACTTGGTGGGGATGTACTTTGGGTGGGTCTCTACTAATTTTGTCCAAATAGACATGCTGCAGTGATTTTTGGATTTCTTATGATTTTTTCTTTGCTAATTTTTTACCCAAATCTTAAAAGATATTCTTCTCTGTAACTGCTTTGCCAATTGATTCGAAATTGCTTAGGGAGACCTCTGGGGACCTTGAGACCTTAATGTGTTCAACAGGTGGAGCTTTGCTTTATAAATATTTGTTATGCAAATAAGTGTATTTCACTATTTTTGACTTGTTCTCCAAAACTGTCACTCAGATTATGCTAAAACTTGGCGGAAATGTTCCTTGTAGAAATGCCAACCAAAGATGGTCACAAGATGGTATTACTGTGAATCACCCATTTTAAATGATTTTTTCAATTTGGGTACTTATTGGTTAATGCATACAGTCCGATTGATTACTATGTAAGCGAATGGGGATTGCAGTGGTAATTCATGACTTTGATGTCTTATCCAAAACCACTTACCAGATTCATTTCAAACTTGATGGGGGTTGTACCTCGGGTGGGTCTCTACTAAGTTTGTTCAAATAGTCATGCTTAAGTGATTTTTGACTATTTCATTTGTTTTTTCTTTTTTCATTTTTGGCAAAAATCTTTTTCTCCAAAACCACACGGCCAATTGATTCAAAATTGCATAGGAACACTTGAGGGCATGACAGCACAAGTTACACAGTACATGGGGGACCTTGGCCTCATTCTTAAGGTCACAGGGTCACTTAGGTCTACTTAACTCTTCAGATGATAACTTGAGAACTATTTCAGCCTGGACTTCAATGTTGTACATGCTTATGATCCTCTTTGAGGCCCACACTCAGACAGTTCATGAATGACCTTGACCTCATTCCCAAGGTCACAGGACAACTGACATGAGATTTAGCGTTCACTTGATAGCTTGAGATCTGTTTTGAGTTAGGACCTTGATGTTGCACATGTTAATGTTTCTCTATGAAGGTCATGCTTAGACAGTACATGAGTGACAGTTATTCAGGTTTTAAAATATATATCAAACATTGTTTTATACTAGAAATATGAGTCTATCTGTAATATCCCTAATTGTGATATATGCAATGCCTGAATGTTTCGAATTTACATATATCTTATCAAATGTTTAATTCCTCTAATTCTCAGTCATGTATGGCAGGGATATCTGTGTCTGAGATATCTATGTATTTGTGTGTTGTCACCATGGTAGTTCATGATAATTAAACTAATTAAATTTGCATGGCTCATATGGTGGCGATTGTAAAACAATCTTAATATGAATCTCCTGACCAAATCCATGGTTTTAATGAAATAGATTATCAGATTGATTGTAAATTCGCATTGATACAATATACCTGTTATGAATTATACTATACTCTACTATATTGGTCAAATAAATGAATTGAAAGTGACCTTGATCTCATTTCTGAGATCACAGTGTAACGTACATTAATTTTACTCTTCGTTATAACTTGAGAACTACTTGAAGTGGGACCTTGATATTGCACATGTTAGTGTTCTTCCATGAAGGTCAGACTGACTCAGTACATGGGTGATATTGATCCAATCCCAAGTTCTTAAGTATGATGAACCTCAAGGCCAGCTGAGCACGGGCTGTTCCCACAGCCCTCTTGTTATTTGATGGGAAATGAATACACTTAGCATTGGCTATCCCTATGTCATATGTGATTGAAAACCCAGCTACAGTTAATTTTTATTCCTTCCAGGGTTGTTGGAGCTCTTTCCAACTCTAAGGATTTCTCATCACAGTTTTCATGCAAGGAAGGGGCACCTATGAATCCAAAGAAAAAATGTGAAGTTTGGTGAGAGAGGAAGGTTCGGCTGTTTACCTGCAAACAAAGAGGAGATACATCATACAGTATGTCTGGTACTGACAAGAATTGTTCTGTTCTCAAATGTTCTGCCAAGAATGAAGCAAGAATGTGCTGTTTAAAGATGCTTTTCCTGCCAAAGATTATACAGTAATTTTTTTTTCTCATGGATCATATGAAATAACAGATCTTGAAGGACTTAGTGTTTGTACTTGATTTGCTGTAGCATTTGTATGGAACAGGCTTATTGGTGACATATAGTGTTAAGGCTGCACTGAAAAGGAAGAGGAATCTCATTGGCCATTCAATCAAAGATTTGTGTCATGTGCGGATCTGTTGGTATTAAGTGGGACCATATTGTGCCCAAGTATTTATGTTTGAAACAAAATAATCAGAGTTAAATGTAAAAGTATTTATGTATAGATAATATAAATATGTAATTCCTTATGATCAACACTCATTTTGTATAAAAATAGCGTATGTGAAATTCCATTATTTGGGGAACTGACAATTAATATTAAACTTACTACAAATATTTATCCTTGTCTACATTCTCAGAGCAGCTGGTCACTTTGTTAAGTGTGCTTTCTATGCTAAATAGAGATTAAAGCATGTGTTTTGGGGTCAGTTTATTGACACTTTGATTGCTGGTGTCTCCTCTGATTCTTATGAAAACATGTCATGTCAAGAAGGGAAACAAACTATAAGTAAAATATGTACTCATGTTTACAGAAAAATGGTCCAACAGTTACTGTTGTGTTGATTGTGTTGACAAAGAGACTTCAGTTAATGATACATTGACACAGGGAACTAAATTTATGCTGTGTTGACACAGGGAACTGAATTGATGTTGTGTTTACACAGGGAAGTGTATTGATGCTGTGTTGACATAGGGAAGTGTATTGATGCTGTGTTGACATAGGGAACTGAACTGTGTTGACACAAATAACTGAATAGATGCTGCATTGCCACGAGGACTTCAATCACTGCTATCATGGCATGATGGAAAGCTGACTTCAGTTCATGTTATTCAGCCAATTGGCAGAGAGAGAGAGTTAAGTCAACATTCTCATGTGCCAACTTTCTTTAATCAGAATGCAGAGCTGAAGGATCCTGGTATATAAACAGTTCTAGTCAAGAATGGATAGATATATACATGCGTGAAAATGCGAACAGATACCTCCAAGCAGTGGCACTGGGAAAGGACCAAGAAATTAAACATTACCATGGTGACAAATGTATTCATATTTATTGCTTGACTGAGTACAGTTTGACACATATATAAATTGTATGCGCTGTGCAGTAGATTGCATTTTCAGATTGTGTTCCACTTTCCTATAATATTCACGTTTAGCTTTGTACTCTGAAGTGTAGTTACAATATGAACATCTCAAACTATTTTGTAGTGTTATATTCACTGTTTACTCTCAAAACCCATGTTTGTATTTTAATTTAAGATGTTTATGGTTATTTGTATCACATATAGAAGTGTATATTTACATTGCTCATTCTTTTTGTTGCACATTTTGGGTTTGTGCTCAGATATTTTCTGTGAGCCTATTTAATCATACTTGAAAGAGTTCGAAAAACAGGTATTAACAAATCCCAAGTGACTAGATAAACTAACAAGGTTCCAAGTACATACAGTTTGTGTTAAATACAGCTGGGATTTAACTTGCCGTTAAGTACACCTTGGATTTCATTAAAATATTTGCCCCATCTTCAGGTGCTGTGCGCAAGTTCCAGCGAGTTTTATATCTATGTGTATTTCATATTCGTCATTTAATCATAAGTACTTAATGATTTTAATGTAATATTAATGGCCCTGAATCCATGCTGTTGGTCTGTGAGGGGTACAGTACCGCCGGAAAGTCTTGCGCGGCCCCGGCGAGGGTCACCAGAGTGTTAAATCTGTCTCGCCCGAGGCTCACGCTGAACCAGCGTGGGTCTCGGTCGTTTGCTTGTGAGGGTCACGGGCGAGGGTCACTTCGGACCACGGCCGAGGGTCACTTCGGACCACGGCCGAGTGTAACTCGCATGAATTCAACAATGGAAAATGAAATTCGTCTACAAAAGAGGATACCCGATCATACTTCTGACGAAAAGTTAAGACCGTGTATTTTCCTGTATATAAAATAATAAACATGGGCTTGAGCCTGCGCGTATAACGGTCAGTTTTGGTGGAGCTGATTAGTAGTTATTTTGCTGCTGCAGGAAAGAATACCCGTACTTTTTTTATTTATCTTTAGGCCTATTGTTGTTTATGGTTAGGCTTATGACTCTCCTATATAGCCATGACGCGCCCAATTCTGGGAAACTAATGATAAATTTGCTATCCGTTGACAAGATGTGTAAAAAAAAAACCTTTCAATTTTATCAGCACAAAACAACCAAATTTTGTTTTTGAAAAAAAACATCAATAACGACGTGACGCAATGAATGGAGACAGCGATCAGCAACACATCTTTGCTTCGTCCACGTGTGACCATGCAGTGACTAATCTGCGTATTTTCCCTGTCTTCCGTACGGAATTTTCACTCGTGCCTTTATTTGTGTCTAGATTTGTTCGATGAAGTCTTTTTGTTGAAAATATGATGTGAAAATTCAACGTCTTGGTCTACTTATCTTTGCGTAAAGACGAGTTGTACCTTCCCGACATTGCGAACATGAGACAGGCACATGGGCAATGAGTTTGATTGGATAGTGAGCGGCACGTGATCAAATCCACCCAACACGGAGCCTGGAAGTGCTCTCCGCGTATTTACATGTATAATGAGATGAAATGACGTACATGTATCTATTCTCATTCTGGCGAATTTTTGGAGGGATGCCCCAGGAATATTTTTTTCTTAGCAAATATAGCAGAGCCTGTTACAAAGAGAGACGAAGATCATGCGATTACACCCGTATAATACATAATTATGAAAATGGTGGACGATGCAAAACACAGTGACCGCAAAGTTGCTAAGTTTGAGTTAATTATTGCAGTTGTATCATTCAAAATGCATCGTGTATTTTGTGCGTGCGTCTGCAGAGACGCAAAATGACAATGTTTTATTAATTTCCAGGCGTCTTTTCATTTTTTGCATCTATGACGCAGGACCCCACGCATACATGTAATCTGACCCCCGATCTGTTGACCATTTGAAATTTGCATATGTTTAGACACAATGTCAGTTTTTAGATATAAAATGTCCATTATAGTCGGCAAGTGTTATTCAGCACCGATGCAACGAAGTTTGCAAAATAAAGTTGTAAATCTATGTGTATTAAAAAAACTGAAGTTCTCACAGTCAAGGGCTGGGGCATAATTTTCAGCTTGAAGGTGAACCAAAATAACGTGGAGCCAAATACCTTCTCTTGTCCGACATTTGGGCACACCTAACTTTCTGTTCATGGCAGGATTTTTTACATCATCTTTTGTGAAATGTGTGCACGTTCTTAATACAAAGAGTGTGATTTGACAAGGAACATACGCCAGGAATCCACAATGCTTGATCTTTCCAGCGGCACTACTCTAAACAACATCGGTAAATGTAATATTTAATTTTCAGTTTGGCAATGAACGCAACCTAGCACTCAGCTTTTCCACAACTGAGAGAGAGAGAGAGAGAGAGAGAGAGAGAGAGAGAGAGAGAGAGAGAGAGAGAGAGAGAGAGAGAGAGAGAGAGAGAGAGAGGAGAGAGAGAGAGAGAGAGAGAGAGAGAGAGAGAGAGAGAGAGAGCAAGGCTAATCTCATTAGGATCTTGTGTTTAGTAATTAAGTACTCAGACACCAGATCAAGCAAGCAGCGGGGGAGCAATTAACCCATGCATCTGTGTATTACGCTGTCAGACCGCTCTGATTTTTTCTACAATTTTTGTTTTGAGAGAGAGAGAGAGAGAGAGAGAGAGAGAGAGAGAGAGAGAGGAGAGAGAGAGCTTTGTGCCTTTGATTCTCCCCCCCCCCCCCCCCCCAAGCACACACAAAAAAGCGCTTTAACAGTGCAAACCAAACATCTATTTGGTCCCAAATGTTTTATTTGATATTAGTTTCATTCATTCATACGCTCCAAACAAAGTTTTTTCAAGACCATTTTAATGACATCCTGTCAGTCAGCATGCTTCAAAATTTAGTAAACACAAGAGACAAAAGGGATTTTCAGTTTTTTCTTTCCAAGAAGTCACTGAAATCTTCATTTGTAAGCACATCATAGCCAGTATGTTTATTCTCGTTGATGGTTGGCCGTATTCAGGTGTCAATAGATTTAATGGTTCTTTACTCTGATTTGTTTGTGTCATGAGATTCTTGTATTCGTTTCGATTTATATTGTACTGCTTCTCACTTTATTATGAATTTTTAAAGGTAATACAAATTTGCATTGTATATGGCGAATTTAAACATATGGTATAAAATAACCTAAATGTATGTGATCCACCAAAAAAACCCCACTGTGCGTGGAACCTTTTTGCAGACGGCTGGTATACTGTTGTGATAACTTGTAGTATTTGTTTTTCTGTCACTGAAAAGATGGTGGCCCGCAATGAGCAAATCCTGACCTAATTACAGGGCTGCAAATTAGTAAAAACAACACCCTGCCTGTGTGTGCTAGGCAGCTGTTGGCTTTTTCTATACCCGGTCTGTACCAAATGTATTTGTTTTGATGACCCATTCAATACCAATTTGTTGAAAAAGTATATATCCTATGATGTAGCGGCACATACACATACACAATGTACCAACCTTGGAGGAATCACAAACTTCCTCCAAGGTACCAACCAATGCAGTGCCCCCCCCCCCCCCCCCCCCCCCCCCCCCCTTGCACCTTCACCCTCACCCCTATCACTGCTGGGAGTTCCCCTCCCTCAATCCTGATCTCCCGAAGCAAGTGACACTTTACTCCAGCTTGTAATGTGTTGTATATGCTGAATGTGTTCTGTGTTTTATGGGATTGTGATGTGCGTATTGCATTATATCTTGTTTTGTCGTGTTGTGTTGGCAGACATATTACCCTGTTGTGCATGCGGTGCAGTCGAATAGTCAGTCATTCATGTCGTGCATCTTATCTAATCTTAGCAACACTGGTACACTGTATATATAACGTAGGAACCCAACGGAATCCACAACTGAATTTTTAAATACTTCATTGATACTTTGATAATCCTATTCTCTCATCAAAATCTTAATGCATCTACATGTATATGCCTTCTGAATCAGTAGTTTCCATATATGCTGACCCTCTCTCTCTCTCTCTCTCTCTCTCTCTCTCTCTCTCTCTCTCTCTATATATATATATATATATATATATATGAAGAGATCATTGCTCTGGCCATCCAAGGGTTACTCTCTCTCTTTTTTTTTTTTCGTTTGTTTTGGGAGGGGGCTAGAGAGAAAACCGAACAGGATGATAACACCCATGGACTTCCATGAAACGGGCCTAACCACAGTCAACAGGTTCCCGTCTGGGCGCAAAGGGTATGCGCACACCATGCATAGAAAACTGCTCACTTGGTCTTCTGCATGGTCCAACCAATAAAGGGATAAGTGTGAAGTGTTTAATGGCCCGACATCATACTGCTGCATGATGACAAATATTTAAGTCGGGTTCTCGGACACGAAAAGACACATGGGCCAACAACACAGAGAACATTACTGTGATGCACTTGTATGGGCCGAAGAATGAAGAGTCCACTCTTGGCTTTTTCCCAGGTCAATCATCATTGCGGTAAACGAATCGGTGTCCTGTTGATAACGATCTGATAACCAAACAACAGGGGAGCAATTAAACACATGCATGTGTGTATATTACGGGTCCAAGGTGCTCTGATTTGCATGATTTTTTGTTGTTGTTGTTGTTGTTTTTGTTTTTTGTTTTTTTTTGATAAACCCAAATGAAAAGCTTCTCTCATTCCTTTCCATTTTTTTTTTTCAATTACATTAGGCCCCACATCACTGAAAAGGTACTCTTTCTTTAAATAAATTTGTCCCTATGACCTTTTCTCTGATAATTTGGCTTCTATAGGGAGACAGACGGAAGGTCTAATTGCATCTACTACAGGGGAATCAAATCATATTTTTTTTTTCTCATCTATTTCTTTTCCTTTCTTTACAATTTTATAACTGAAAGATATCAATTTCTTTTGTTTGGCTCCAGTTGAAAATTCTTTCTGTGTGTGTGTGTATACAAAGAGAACACGAGTGATTTGAAAATTTAATTTAAGCAGTGGGAATTTTAAACAAAGCTCATAACCACTGAAAGAGAAGAGTAGAAGAATACAGGCGACATCAGATACGAGTTTTTCCTACTTTTTAAAAAAAAATTGTATATTCAGCAAATTTATTAACGGCGTCAAACCAGTTGACTCTTCAGAGAGAAACTGTTGGGGTGTTTAATATCAGTTGAGATTAATTAAATGGTGCTGCTGTGGAGGGGAGGAGGGGAGCAAGGGGCCCATGAATGCAGTGTGAACGACACAAGCATACGAGATTGTTATAGGCCTACATGACTTTACGAGTTTTAGGAGCGTGCATGCTGGGTGTTGCTGTCTGATTAAGAGACACAGCATATTATAGACATTACAGATAGAATACATTTGGTTATATATGATCTGCCAGGCTTTGTTTCCCCCCCCCCCCCTCTCTCTCTCTCTCTCTCTCTCTCTCTCCTTCCTCTCTCTCTCTCTCTCTCTCTCTCTCCTCTCTCGTGGGATGACCTCTCATAATCTGTGAAAACTCGGGGCAAATGTGCGTTGCCTCCATAACTATTTAATGGGTGTTTTTCTTTTTTTCTTTTTTGTTCATTTTATTAGAAACTTTCCCAAAAAATAAAACAAATATTTGCCGACCGATCAATATTTTCATACCATAGTTTTACTTTCCGAGGAAAAGGTTTTCCACGTCCGTTGCAAATGTACAGATGATAATGTTCATTACAATTAACATAGCCAGTGACAATGCCATGGCAATGGCCCACAGCAACCAATATAATAAAGCAAACAAGGCTGGTTAAAACGAGTTTTGTAGAACGAAAGCATTTCCAGCCTGACGGTAACGAAATAACATGTACCTGTCCCTTGGGTGTTAGATATAACTGCCATAATACATCCAGATCTATGTTGGAATACAACGAAAGCTTAAAAGACAATTGCAATTTTGTGAGGATATTTAGTGGCCGTGTGGGTGTGGTTGCGTGAGGCCGTATGCTTGACTTGAGCTGCAATCCCTGGTCAGGGGTGCACTGATGGCCAGTTGCGCATCTCTATCTTAAACTCTATCTTACCTCCAGAGTTGAACCTGGAGTTATATCTTGGGAACACGACTCCGGGTTAACTCCGAGTTCAAGCTGGAGTTGTTTACTACCTCAGTCGTTTGAAGAGGCTTCGCTTAAGTACAGGTTACACAACCCCAGGTTCAACACCTTCTTGTCCCCATTTCCTATTATTATTATTATTAAT